>BSBK01007334.1:250000-429289 GCA_027943335.1 Chamaecyparis obtusa | reverse complement strand
TATAGTATTTTGATTAGAATTACTATATTTAAATTATAAAATACTACAAGTAGGTATATTAACATTCTAGAAGACCCTAATTTAAAAAAAACAAAAAAAAATAGTAAATCATATCAAAAAAAATTTAAAATTATATATAGCACTAGAGGAGAGAGTCCTCTTTAAGAATATATAAAAGAAATTTGGTATTAGTATACATTTGATAGGGGTAATGTGGTGGGAGAAGAAAACTATTGATTTCAGGAAAAGTTGACTTTGAATCGTTATAACAGTGAAAATATACATCAAAAACATGTTTTTTAATTTTTTGGTCCACTAGATATGCATGTCATCTAAAACATATTTCAAAATTAGAGGAATAAAAGATCATTTATATATAGCTTTTTGGTGGGAGGTGAAACTGTTGATTTGTAGTATTTTTCAGCAACTAAAAAATAGACTTAAAAATTTTTAAACCCATATCAAATGTAGTTCAATTTTTTTTAAAAAAATAATACCCATAAAATTCATCTATTTTTACACATTTCATCGGTTTACATCATCTTCAAATTCAAAATAGAAATACCACTTTTGTATCGTTAAATTTGAATAATTTTAGTATTACTAATGTTTTCCTTTATAAAAGTGGGACACAGGTTTGTACTTTTACCTCGCTATCTTTTCTGCCTTTCAACAACTATCCTATCGAAGTGATCCTTTTTTTAATATCCTTTTCTAGCTTGTAATTCTATGGGTTTTAGTCCCTAAAAGACTCATTTTTTCCTTAATAAAAAATAATAGTATGCCCTCATCAAATTTATACGCTTTAAATAAATATAAAAATACAACTTTACACCAATAATAATATTTATTATTAATTACATTATTAATAATGAGCACGAAGGCTTAAAAATGGTCAAGGTTAGGGTTAAGAAGAAAATTACAATTAGTACTATGATTAATCATTATTAATAAAATGTATTAAATAATAAGAATAATTTATCATTAAATATAAAACTGTACCTTAAATATATAATCATATACATGTAGATTCAAAATAGTTTTAAAATAAAGCCAAAACATACTAAATATTAGTTTAATGAGCTAAACTTTTTCCTAAAAAGCGATGTGGGAAGTGGAAAGGTAATAAGATGAAAATTATTTGTGCCAAATAGATTGAAGAGAAACAATTTCTATAATTTGAAAACTTAAAAATCACGCATCTAGGGGAAGAGCACCAGTAGTTGAGCATGTATGAATAGTTGTGAGGGTTGTTGCTACCTTTTTCTCTAATAATTGTACAAATAAAAACAATTGTTTGAAACATTAAATATCAAAGTTCGTGTGTATTTGTACCAATAGTTGTAACTTTAAAGTTGTTATTGTTAGGAAATGTATGATTAGTTGAGCAAAGTAACCAATCATGTGGTGCCACATCAGTTGCACAACTATCGGGGCCTCTTTTGCATGCCTATTGGTCTCACTTTTTTTTGGGCTGTTTTGGACACCTTGCCAAAAAGCATGCTGATGTGGCACCATACTTGATGTTGCGGTGTTGAAACCTTAGTTATAAGCAGGGGACTAGCCAAGTAAGCTACTGTAAAAAATTGGGAGTGATTTGAAATTTCCACATCGGATTTGGTGAAGCATGACGGTAGAGTGTTCAACTACTGGTGCTCTTCCCCTAACAATTTGAAAATTACAAAATAAACCTAAAAATAAATTCCTGGATGTAATTGGTAGAAAAACAATTGAATAATAACAAGTTAATAAAAATTGGGTACAACCAATTGCATAAGTCCTGCCTAATGACAAGTAATAATAATTCCTTTCTATGTCATATCAACATTAAGCTTGGACCCTTTTGATGCAAGTGGTAGTAGATATGTCACATTCTATGTATTTCATTGCAAGGTGAGGGAATAAGGTTACTTTATTATATTAATTATTGATAGAGATTAAAAAATCCTTCTAGATAGAGTCTTGATTCCTACTCAATAAGCATTAACATAATGCTTTTAGATAGAGATGACACAATCCTCATTCCTTTTTGATATCCATTGATGTCATGAGATATTTCTTCCAGCTCTGTATTCTGGTGCTATAGAAGTGGCAAATGAGCTTTTCAGCAAGTTATATTTGGATGCTCTAGTACTGAGAAAAGGATAGATAGGTTTTGCAATCATATATAAGTCGAAAGATGTCCTTGTATTGGTAATCCATTGTTATCCATTGTTGAAAGCTTTTGTTCTAGTGTTGAGCAAGTGCACTCAACATAAGCAAACGATCTCCTAAAGGAAATAAAGTTTTAGCCAAAATATAAGTGGAAAGATGTTCTTGTATTAGGCATCCATTGTTGAAAGGTTTTGTTCTAATGTTGAGCACACACATGCAATATGATTCAATGATCTCCTGAAGGAAATAGAGTTTAAGCCAATCGAGTTTAGCAAGTGCATTCAATATGAGTCTTTCATATAATCTTTTTATTACAATTTCACATTACTTGAACTCTCATTAAAATAATAAGGTAAAGATAATTATGCCGAGAGGCATCTACAATGACATCAAAATGTCTTTAAATAAAAATCCATAAAATGTCATATTATTTCTTGTATATCTAACAGTTCCCACTCTGTTTGGGAGAGGAACTTAGGTGATATAACGCTTTCAGATAGAGATGACATAATCCTAATTCCTTAAAGGACCATAGATATGGTATAATAGAAAGAAACCTCTATACTCATAAAGCAATGCATATTCATCCTAGAATGGATTAGACCACTCACCTAGGAAGTAGAGAGGGAAAACTCCTCAGATGGGAGGGGTCCAAAAAATACAAACACCGAAAACCAACATAGAACCACAAACAAAAGAGTGTTGTATCCTAATAGATCCTCACACCATCAATATTTGATATTGTCTAATACCGAGTAGGGACGTGAGCATCTCTAACATTCAATAATTGAATGCCCCAATCAATAAACAAAATGCCAAGATCTAAAGACAAGGCGCTAGAAAATGAGTCTAATGTTCCCATAATTTATCCTTCTATAATAGTGAATGTGACAAAAATCTCATTATTTCAAATAATTCATCTATATGTCACTAGAAGCACCAATCTTGCACTCCTTTTGATGCAAGTGTCAAATGATTCTATGTATTTCATTATAGGGTGAGGGAATAAGGTCACTTTATTATATTAATTATTGATGCAAATCAAAAAAATCCTTCTAGATAGAGTACCGATTCCTATTCGATAGGCATTGACATAATGCTTTCATATAAAGATGACATAATCCCGATCCCTTTTGGATAGCCACTAACGTCATGCAATATTTTTGTCGGCTTTGCATTCTTATGGTCTCATAGTAACAAATGAGTTTTTCAACATTGTATTCTGATGCTCTAGTACTAAGAAAATGATACACACATTTTGCTTAGCCACTCTGTTTGGGAGACGAACTTAGCTGACATAATGCTTTCAAATAGAGATGACATAATCCTGATTCCTTCTGGAAGCCACTGACGTCATGCAATATTTCTTTCAGCTCTGTATTCTGATGCTCTGGTAGTGACACATGAGATTTATGGTCATTTCGGGGGTGCATTCTGATGCTCGGGTGATCACAAATGACAAAATCAGTCCCCACTCTGTTTGGGAGAGGAACTTAGTCGAGATAATGCTTTTAGATAGAGAAGATTCCTTATGGATAGCCACTTATTTCATGCAATATTTCTTTCGTCTCTGTATTCTGATGCTCTAGTGGTGACAAATGAGGTTTTCGACACCGTATTCCGATGCTCTATTACTAAGAAAATGATACACACATTTTGCAGGCCTATATAAGTGGAAACATGTCCTTGTAATTGGCATCCATTGCATTGTTGAAAGGTTTTGTTCTAGTGTTGAGCAAGTACAGTCAATATGAGTCAACGACATCCTGAAGGAAATGGCATATTTAATGCAGCTCGTGGTTTAGTAGGATTTGGTCACAAGGTAGCAGATCAAATTGTTCCACCTTGTGTAGACAGTGCCTACCATGGGTTGGCTCGAGGTGTATTAGATTGGGCAGGTGCAGATTCAAGTTACCCGAGCCAGGCCTCTCAAAATTACCATCAGCCCTCTCAACAACCAGCACTAGGTCAAGCTACCGTATCACCCTCAATCAAGAACAATCAGACCAACTCAGGGAGTGGGAAACAACAAAACCTAGAGACTCAATCAGGGGGTACCAACAATTGGTAGAACCCTTCAAGATGAAGACTGAGCGGTAAAGTCCGTGTAAACAAAACTCTAAGTATGTGTTGTGTTGTCATGTTTCCATCTTGAGCTGTCCACTCAATACGCGTTTCCGTCTTGAGCTGTACTATTTCCGTTGTTGTTTGTTTCGGCTCATACTCTGAAGCTTTGTAATATCTTCGCAAGGCGAATAGTATTGTGCTCTTCTGTTTATCTATTTTTAAATCTTCTTACTTATAATCTTTTTATTACAAGTTCTCATTACTTGAACTCTCATTAAAACAATAAAGATAATAATATTTTCATTACGATTACTTAAAATGTGAATATATATAAAGAATTAACGTGGAGAATTATTTTATTATGGTAGGAAAGGGTGGAGTGTGAATGTGTTAAAATTATATTGTTAACGTAGATAATATCTACATCTTTAGCAAATTTATTGTCAAGGTGTTGACGAAAACATGTCAAAATCAGTCTGAAGGAGATCTGGAGTCGTGTAGAGGTGATGGGGCAGTTTGAGATTTCGAGCACCGAGCAAAAATTTATGATCCCACCAAGTTGAACCAATTTGTTGTTGATAGCAGAGAGTAGGTACGAGCGCTCAACGTGTCAGCATGGTGCGGTTTTGTATGTGTTTGGTGCTGGTTTATTGTTGGCTTTTTGGTTTAGGTTTTGATTATAAGGGAAAAATGAACTTCTAAAACATGTTTTTACATATCCCATGGTCAAATTAAGGATGAAAATCTTGAACCCTCATTGACCATAATCATAATAGTAAGTATAAATATTTTCATAAAACTATAGTCATAATAGTAACCATAAACATTACCCAATATAATTATAGCAATACTAGTAAGTCTAAATATTACCCTAATTTGATGTTTTATTGTACACACATAAGCCTAACCCAACCCTCCTCAATACATATTATTTAATGTGAGAAAGAATGTGACAATTGGGTAGTGAAAATTCCACAAATCCACCTTAAAAACAATTTTTCTCTAGATTTACAATCCACAAGAAGCCCTACTAAAGAAATAGAGAAGTCTTCTCATCTTATTCAAAGCTATAGAATCTATCTTAGTGAAACTCATCCTACAAAACTCAATAGTATCAACACCTTGTATCTTTTATGATAAAACTATTTAACCCTTAAATTTGGAGCAAAATGGTTTTCTTAGATGGTTTTGTCTCATTGTCACTTCCCAATTCTCACATCATTTTCATTGAATACATTATTTAGAAAAAAAAAATTTCGATGCCAGTTATGCTATAAGGTATTTAAATTACAAAATAGATCTTAAAGACTTGTGTAAATAAAGTAGCTTATATACCTTAAATTTTAATTTAATGTATATAGAATATGCCAAGAGTTATCCTTCTCAAGGTGCCTATTCGACTCTAGGGTGTAATTCCATTAAAAATAGGCACCTCGAGAAGGATATCTCTTGGCGTATTCTATATACATTAAATTAAAATTTAAGGTATATAAGCTAGTAGCAGTCACACGACAAGACATGAAAAACATAAAATACATCTATTTAGACTATTTTTAATGAATATGTGTTGCAACATAAAAGAAAATGCTAAAATGTAAGATATATTAAACTTTATTTCATGGCAAGTATTATGGTTATGGTTAGTGTTAGCGTTAAGGGTAGTGTTATTGTAGGAGATAAGGTTTACATCATGGGTAGGGTTAGGTTTATGATTATGGTTAGGATTTAGGGTTCGGGTTATGCTAATGGTCAGGATTTATCTCATGGTTAGGGTTGGCATCGATGTTAAGGTTTGGTTTTGATTTAGGATTATGGTTAGGGTTAGGGTTCGGAAGAAAATTACAATTAGTACTATGATTAATTATTATTAATAAAATGTATTAAATAATAAGAATAATTTATCATTAAATATAAAACTGTAACTTAAATATATAATCATATACATGTAGATTCTAAATAGTTTTAAAATAAAGTCAAAACATACTAAATATTAATTTAATGAGCTAATTTTTTTCCTAAAAAGCGATGTAGGAAGTGGAAAGGTAATAAGATGAAAATTATTGGAGCCAAATAGATTGAAGAGAAATAATTTCTATAATTTGAAAACTTAAAAATCACGCATCTAGGGGAAGAGCACCAGTAGTTGAGCATGTATGAATAGTTGTGAGGGTTGTTGCTACCTTTTACTCTAATAATTGTTCAAATAAAAACTATTGTTTGAAACATTAAATATCAAAGTTTGTGTGTATTTGTACCAATAGTTGTAACTTTAAAGTTGTTATTGTTAGGAAATGTATGATTAGTTGAGCAAAGTACCCAATCATGTAGTGCCACATCAGTTGCACAACTATCGGGGCCTCTTTTGCATGCCTATTGGTCTCACTTTTTTTGGGCTCTTTTGGACACCTTGCCAAAAAGCATGCTGATGTGGCACCATACTTGATGTTGTGGTGCTGAAACCTAAGTTATAAGTAGGGGACTTGCCAAGTAAGCTACTGTAAAAAATTAAGAGTGATTTGAAATTTCCACATAGGATTTTGAGAAGCATGATGGTAGGGTGTTCAACTATTGGTGCTCTTCCCCTAACAATTTGAAAATTAAAAAATAAACCTAAAAAATAAACTCCTGGATGTAATTGGTAGAAAAACCATTGAATAATAACAAGTTAATAAAAATTGGGTACAACCAATTGCATAAGTACCTGCCTAATGACAAGTAATAATAATTCCTTTCTATGTCATATCAACATTAAACTTGGACCCTTTTGATGCAAGTGGTAGTAGATATGTCACATTCTATGTATTTCATTGCAGGGTGAGGGAATAAGGTTACTTTATTATATTAATTATTGATATAGATTAAAAAATCCTTCTAGATAGAGTCTTGATTCCTACTCAATAGGCATTAACATAATGCTTTCAGATAGAGATGACATAATCCTCATTCCTTTTTTATATCCATTGACGCCATGAAATATTTCTTCCAGCTCTGTATTATGATGAAATAGAAGTGGCAAATGAGATTTCAGCAAGTTATATTTGGATGCTCTAGTACTGAGAAAAGGATAGATAGGTTTTGCAATCATATATAATTCGAAAGATGTCCTTGTATTGGTAATCCATTGTTATCCATTATTGAAAGCTTTTGTTCTAGTGTTGAGCAAGTGCACTCAACATGAGTCAATGATCTCGTAAAGGAAATAGAGTTTTAGCCAAAATATAAGTGGAAAGATGTTCTTGTATAAGGCATCTATTGTTGAAAGGTTTTGTTCTAATGTTGAGCACACACACTCAATATGATTCAATGATCTCCTAAAGGAAATAGAGTTTAAGCCAATCATGTTTTGCAAGTGCACTCAATATGAGTCTTTCATATAATCCTTTTATTACAATTTCACATTACTTGAACTCTCATTAAAATAATAATGTAAAGATAATTATGCCGAGAGGAATCTACAATGACATCAAAATGTCTTTAAATAAAAATCCGTAAAATGTCATATTATTTCTTGTATATCTAACAATTCCCACTCTGTTTGGGAGAGGAACTTAGTTGATATAACGCTTTCAGATAGAGATGACATAATCCTAATTCCTCAAAAGACCATAGATATGGTATAATAGAAAGAAACCTCTATACTCATAAAGCAATGCATATTCATCCTAGAATGGATTAGACCACTCACCTAGGAAGTAGAGAGGGAAAACTCCTCAGATGTGAGGCATCCAAAAAAAACAAACCCCGAAAACCAACATAGAACCATAAACAAAAGAGTGTTGTATCCTAATAGAGCCTCACACCATCAATCTTTAATATTGTCTAATAACGAGCAGGGACATGAGCATCTCTAAAATTCAATAATTGAATGCCCCAATCAATAAACAAAATGCCAAGATCTAAAGACAAGGTGCTAGAAAATCAATCTAATGTTCCCATAATTTATCCTTCTATAATAGTGAATGTGACAAAAACCTCATTATTTCAAATAATTCATCTATATGTCACTATTGGCACTAACCTTGCACCCCTTTTGATGCAAGTGTCACATGATTATATGTATTTCATTATAGTGTGAGGGAATAAGGTTACTTTATTATATTAATTATTGATACAAATGAAAAAATCCTTCTAGATAGAGTCTCGATTCCTATTCGATAGGCATTGACATAATACTTTCATATAGAGATGACATAATCTCGATCCCTTTTGGATAGCCACTAATGTCATGCAATATTTTTGTCAAATTTGTATTCTTATGCTCTCGTAGTAACAAATGAGTTTTTCAACACTGTATTCTGATGCTCTAGTACTAAGAAAATGATACACACATTTTGATTAGCCACTCTGTTTGGGAGAGGAACTTAGCCGAGATAACGCTTTCAGATAGAGATGATTCCTTCTGGATAGCCACTGATATTATGAAATATTTCTTTTGGCTCTATATTCTGATGCTCTGGTAGTGACAAATGAGGTTTTTGGCACTGTATTCCGATGCTCTATTACTGAGAAAATGATACACACGTTTTCCAGGCCTATATAAGTGGAAACATGTCCTTGTAATTGGTATCCATTGCATTGTTGAAAGGTTTTGTTCTAGTGTTGAGCAAGTATAGTCAATATGACTCAACGATATCCTGAAGGAAATGGCATATTTAATGCAGCTCGTGGTTTAGTAGGATTTGGTCACAACAGAGCAGATCAAATTGTTCCACCTTGTCTAGACAGTTTCTGCTAGGCCTCACAAAATTACTGTCAGCCCTCTCAACAACCAACACCAACTCAAGCTACCGTATCACCCTCAATCAGGAACAATCAGACCAACTCAAGTAGTGGGAAACAACAAAACCTAGATCAAAAAGTTATGATCCCACCAAATTGAAACCAATTTGTTGTTGATACGTGTCAACATGGCACGATTTTGTCTGTGTTTGATGCTGGTTTATTGTCGGCTTTTTGGTTTAGGTTATGATTATAAGGGAAAAAAGAACTTCTAAAACATGTTTTTACATATCCCATGGTCGAATTAAGGAAGTAAATCTTGAACCCTCATTGACCATAATCATAATAGTAAGTATAAATATTTTCAAAAAACTATAGTCATAATAGTAACCATAAACATTACCCAATATAATTATAGCAATACTAGTAAGTCTAAATATTACCCTAATTTGATGTTTTATTGTACACATATAAGCCTAACCCAACCCTCATCAATGCATATTTATTTAATGTGAAAGGATGTGAGAATTGGGTAGTGAAAATTTCACAAATCCACCTTAAAAGCAATTTTTCTCTAGATTTACAATCCAAAAGAAGCCCTACTAAAGAAATAGAGAAGTCTTCTCATATTATTCAAAGCTATAGAATCTATCTTAGTGAAACTCATCCTACAAAACTCAATAGTATCAATGCCTTGTATTCTTTATGATAAAACTATTTAACCCTTAAATTTGGAGCAAAATGGTTTTCTTAGATGGTTTTGTCTCATTGTCACTTCTCAATTCTCACATCATTTTCATTGAATACATTATTTAGAAAAAATGTTTTTGGATGCCAGTTATGCTATAAGGTATTTAAATTACAAAATAGATCGTAAAGACTTTGTAAATATAGCTTATATACCTTAAATTTTAATTTAATGTATATAGAATATGCCGAGAGATATCCTTCTCGAGGCACCTATTCGACTCTAGGGTGTAATTTCATTAAAAATAGGTGCCTCGAGAAGGATATCTCTCGACATATTCTATATACATTAAATTAAAATTTAAGGTATATGAGCTAGTAGCAGTCGTACGATAGGACATGAAAACCATAAAATACATCTATTTAGACTATTTTTAATGAATATGTGTTGCAACATAAAAGAAAATGCTAAAATGTAAGATATATTAAACTTTATTTCATGGCAAGTATTATGGTTAAGGGTAGAGTTAGGGTTAAGGTTAGTGTTATTGTAGGAGATAAGGTTTACATCATGGGTAGGGTTAGGTTTATTATTATGGTTATGATTTAGGGTTCAGGTTATGATAATGGTCAGGATTTATAAAATGGTTAGGGTTGGCATCAATGTTAACATTTGGTTTTGATTTAGGATTATGGTTAGGGTTATGGTTATTGTTTAATATCAAAGTTAAATTTATGGTTAGGGTTAGGGTTTTGTGTCAATGTTACAATTATCTTTAGGGTTTACATCAAAGGTATGGTTTGGGTAAGCATAATTACAATTAAGGTTAGGATTATAATTATAACTCAGGGTATGGTTAGGATTAGGATTCGGTTTATGGTTATGTTTTGTATCAGAGTTAATGTTAGTATTATGGTCAAGGTTAAGGTTTACATCATGGTTAGGGTTTTGATTAGGGTTAGGGTTTAAGGTTAGGTTATGATAATGGTTAGGGTATATATCATGGTTAGGGTTAGCATTAAGGTTAGGGTTTTGCTTTGGATTAGGATTATAGTTCGAGTTAGAATTTATGATTATGGTTAGGGTTAGTGTTTACTGTTAAGGTTACATTTATGGTTAGGGTATAGTGTCAAGTTACATTTATGTTTAGGGTTTACATCAAAGTAATTTGGCTTAGAATTATAGTTATGGTTCAATAACTTTAAGGTTTAAAGGATTAAATTATTATTAAAGTTCAATTAGGATTAAAGTTTGAGCTAGATTAATATTAGGAATAGATTAGGATTAAAGTTTGATTTGGGTTAGGGTTAAGTTTACAATAGGATTATTGTTAGCATTAGGATTTAGATTATAGTTAGGTTAGCCTTATGAATAGGGTTAGGGTAAGGATTATGATTAGGGTTATGGTTTGGGGTTATGGTTAGGTTTATTGTTTACTTCATGGTTGGGGTTAAGGTTAGGTTTAGGACTATAGTTAGGGTAATGGTTAGGATTATGACTAGGGTTGGGGTTTACATCATATCTAGGTCTAGGCTTAAGGTTAGGGTCAGGGTCATGATTTACATCATAGTTAGGGTTAGGTTTAGGCTCAGGATTAAGATTTAAATCATGATTAGGGTTAGAGTGAGAATTATGGTTGGTATTAGGGTTTACGATTCAGGCTATGATTAAGGTTATAGTTTTGGTTAGGGTTTAAGGTTGGGATTAGGATAATAGATAGGATTTATAACTCTTAGGATTAGGGAGAGGTTTTGAGTTATGGCTAGGGTTAGGGTTATGGTTAGGTTAAGAGTTATGGTTAGGGTTAGGGTCAACGTCAACATCATAGTTACGGTCAGTTTTAATTTAAGGGTTAGGGTTATGATAATAGGTAGGGTTAACATCAAGGCTAAGTTTTTCTTTAGGTTTAGGATTATGGTTAGGGCTACAGGCCGGGTTAAGTTTATGGTTGGCATTCGAATCATGGTTAGGACTAGAGTTATGGTTTCGGATAGGGTTTAAGATTATGATTAGGATGATAGCTAGGATTTACATTATTATTAGGATTAGGGTTAGTTTTAGGGTTTAGGTTACAGTTGGTTTTAAGATTATAATTATAGTTGATATTATTAGGGTTAGGGTTAGTAAATTACAATTTTTTTAGGGTTTTATTATCATTAGCTTATCAAATATTTTATCAATCTCTAAAAAATATTCAACAAAAAGAATAGTTAGAGTTAGCGTTAATATTAAAATAAAGTTAAGGTTTAAGGATAAAACATGTTGTGAAGGTTAGGATTATATAATAAAGATTGATTTTAAGGTCAAAGTTAAGGTCTAATAAGGGTTATGGTTAGGATAAGGCATGATGAGGGTGAGGATTACTATTAAATTAGGATGAGAATTCAATGAGGGTTGAGGTTCATATTAGCATTAGGTTAAGGTTGAAGTTGTAGGTAGGGTCTATTTCTATGGTTAGACTTAAATTTAAGTTTAGGTTAGGGTTAGCATTCAATTAGAGGAATTAGAGTTAAGGGTTAAGGTTATAGTTAATTTGAGTTAGGGTTCAAATATGATTAGAGTTTGAATATTTTAAAGGTTATATTAATATTACAGTTCAATTATGATTAGGTTTACATCATTGTTGTCTATAGCGTCCATATTTTTTGTTAGGTTTAGGGCTTGACATCAAGGTTAGTGTGTGGATTAGAATAAAATTAGGATTGGGGTTTGAGGTATAATTCAATTATGATTAGGGTTCAATTAGAGTTAGGATTTAGCTTAGGGTTAGGGTTTAATTACATTATGGTTAGATTAGGATTCAATCTGTATATAGTGTTTAATTTTTCAGTTAGGTTATGGTTAGGTTTCAATTATGGTAATATTACATTTATTGTAGATTTTGGTTTATGGTTATGGACAAGGTTTAATATTATTTAATATTTAATCAATGTTAGGTTTATGACCTAATTTCATTGAGGTTTAGGATTAGAATTCTATTGGGTTAAGGGTTAGGGTTCTATTTGATTTGAGCTAGAGTTGGGGATAGGGTCAAGGTTCAATTTGGTTTAGTACTATATTAAGGGTTCAATTTGGTATAGGGTTAAGAGTTTCTAGTATTATGATTAGGGATTAATATTGTATAGGATTAAGGTTCAAATTAGTTTAGCATTAGGATTCATTGGAATTTGAGTTAGTGTTCAATTTAGTTTTTTGTTATGCTTATGGTTCAATTTAGTATATGGTTATAGGGTTGGGGTTGACATTTTTAATATTGATTACTTTTAGGTTTAGGTTTTAATTTGGTTTAATGTAAGGGTTATGTTACAATTTTTATTTAGAGTTAGGATTAGGGTTCAATTTAAATTATGGTTAGGGTTCAAAATGGTTTAGTGTTAGAGTTAAGGTTTGGTTCAATTAGGAATAGGATTAGTATTATAATTTAATTAGGTTTATATTATCCTTAGATTAAGTGCTAGGATTCAAATAGGGTTAGCGTTGAAGGATAAAGCATAATGTTAGGATTGAGGTTCTATAATAAAGTTTGACTTTAACATCAGGGTTAATGTTTAATTCAGTCTATGGTTATATTAGAATAAAGGTTCAATTGGGTTTATATTAGGGATATTGTCAAGGTTAGCGTTTGAGAAAAAAAATCTCTTATTTATATTAAATAAAATTTCTAAAGTATTTTCTTCTATTTTTGGCACTTTGGTGGATTTCCATAGCCCATTTCAATTAATTATAGTTAGGCTTTAACTACAATTAGGATTTTATTGTTGTAAGGTCTTACTATAGTAATGGTTAGGATTACAATTTAAGGTATAGAATTTAACCGACCTTTATTTGCATCCTTTAAAGATAAGAGTAGTAAAAATTATAAGCATTGCAAAATTCATATGAATCTCTTATAAGAGCAGATTTTGAATAGTTTCTAAAGATAGATTATGAATGGATTCTAAAAATATCAATCAATATTTATTTTCTATTGTTGTCACTACTCAGAATCTATTTTAGATAGACATAGTTATCTCCAAGAATATTCAAGAGAAATAATTTATTGTGTTCTCATCCAAACATCACAAACATTAAATATCCAACTTTATAGATGATATTCAACTTTTAACACCATCATGGAATTTATTTGTATGATTATTGAAAGAGTATTCATGATATATACTAATTCTTTGTATTGTGCATTATTAATCTCTACTAACATCTTCATCGTATATAACTCCATCTCTAATGACCTTCTATTTGACTTAATATAATACACTTTAAACAAATCTCTTGAGAATAAACCTCAAATCTCTTGAAAATAATTTCATTTTTTTTTTTTATAAATTTTAAATACATCTCTAACATCAAATCTAGAACTATTTTTTGCAGGATAACTTTAGTGCTTGTAAAAATATATCATCCAATTCATACATATAAAAGAAAACTGATGTACATTATTTAATTAAAGAAACTTTAATTAACATTATTAATATACAATTTAAATATGCTCATTTTCTATCAAACCCTAACCTAATTAAGCCAAAATTTCAATTGAGGGTTTAACCTTTTACAAAATAATTTAAAATATTTAGTAAACTTTTAAAGAATATTTGAATAATAATAAGAAAATTATACAAAACTTTATATTATACATTGCCATTGTTTTAACCTTTTAAAATTTGAAATATATAACTTAAAATTTTTTAGAAAACTATCTAAATCACAATAATTTTTTTAATTTTAATACAAATAAATTTTAAAATTTATTAATATATACTAAAGTTATTCAAACTCAACTAAGTGATAAAATAAGATATAAATCTTTTTCTTGATCTTTCTAAATAAGATAAATGAGATATGGTTAAAAAATAGGATATAAACATTTTTGTTAACCTTTCTAAATAAGATATGATTAAACTTTAGAAACATAAAAAAATCTTTTGGTTGATGTTTCTAAATTGAAAATTAAATTTTTTTTTTTAATTTAGAAATATTATATTTTTAATTTTAAGATCTAAAATATATAAAATTATTTTAATCTTTCTAATTTTATTTTAATAATCTAAACAAGGTTAGTCATCTTATACTCATCTTAAAAATCAATGAAATAGCATATTCTATCCTTATTTATTGGAGATAAAAGAGAATTTAAAGTAGAAATATATATGTGAATCTAAATTTTGACAAATGTTAAGATAGAAGTTGAAATATAAAATATAACATTAAAATCTTAGATAAAGAAAGTTAATTCTCATAAAAGAAATGTTTCCATGATTTGATTGCACAAGGATCATAAAAATAGGGAAGATATAGAACTTGGAAAGTTTTAAGAAAAGAGATACAAATCTTAGTAAATTTTAGAAAAATATTTTGTAAGTTAAAAAATATATATATAATTTAGTAAGTTTATCAAGATTTATATTTATAGCAAGTCATTACTATGGATAATTTTAAAGGGTAAGAATTAGTTATTGAAATTTGGAGTGACCTATATTTATAGGGAGTTATTACAAAGAATAAGGGTTTGTCATTAAAATTAATAGAAAACAATAAAAAATATTTAAAATTAAAATTATCTTTAAAATTGAATCTAATAATAAAAGAATTCCTATTTTCTTATTTGATAAGTGTGCTCATTATCAAAATTAATATAAATTATATGCTAACATTATTCAAACCGAATGATAGTAATAATAATATTCTAACTTTTTAAGAAATAATCAACAATATTCTAATTTTTTAAGAAATAATCAATAATATTCTAACTTTTTAAGAAATAATAAAAAAGTGATGTTATTGCCCTCAGCCGAATTGGGAAATTATATTCATCTGTCTTGAAATCCAAAAAACATGCATATACTTACCACTTAGAAAGCACATAAATTGCCCAAGAAATCATATGTCCACGTATACTAGAGTTCGAGTCGTATAAGTACTCATCAATGAAGGTGCATCAATATCAAATCAAACAAGAGGCAAATGCAGCGAGGTTTGAAGAAACAATTAATGTGATTAAGATGGAAGGGGAGAAGAGCTCACAATCTTTTTTGAACTTCATATACAAGGAACACAGCCATCCAGATCCGAAGAAAGGCCAGATGGGTAAAATTGATACTCCTGATAATGTTAAGGCCACTCTTCGAAAAGCCATAGAAGCATACCACCCTGATATTAACAGTTGCTTTCACCAGGACTGGAAGATTTTGTGCGAAGAGATTACAAAACTATTAAACTGCAAATTAAAGTCATGGAATATTTAAGAAACACAAACTAATTCATTCATAATTGTTGTGTGCATATACAAAAAGGAAAATTCAGATAGAATAAAATCTTCTTTGAAAATTGAGATTTGTGCATTATGATTTTGATTTTAATCTAAGGAAGAGTTGGCTAAAAGAATATCTTATGCGTGAAAGTGTAGGAAGTCTCATGAATTAATAGATTAAGAGATCATGCTATTGTATATCTATTATATGAAGTGGTTTTGATACATTACATATATATAGTATCAAAAGTTTGAGCATTGTGTCATCATGTCTTTTCATAGACAGTAAGATAAAGGTTTTAGAATTATGAAGGCATGTATAGTTTTGAAGGAATGTTCTTCTTGAATGACTTGTCAGACCTAGGAAAAGTGTTCTCTTACTTTAATTGAATTTTAACAAAGTACTTGCTCAATCAATTCTAGAGGAATGAAGTTGTAATGTGTTCCGAAATGGCAATTTTCCTTGGAATGTTAGAAGTATTTAATTTATGAATAATAGTAATAGATAAGAACCAAAAAAAAATAAGTTTGAATGGAATAATGTAATTAAAATTGTGTATCTTAGAAGGAAGTGAATGTAAATAGAAGTAGTTGTAATTGAAATTCGATATTTAATTTTGTTGTTGATAAATTAATGAGATCTATTCTTTATGGGTAGTGTATAGGTGTAAATATATGGTTGAATAAATTGTGTGATCATAGTGTTGTAATCATCTGTGTGCTACCTAATAGACATTGAGAGGAATTGTGAACATTCTAGTATATTACCAATAAAATATTTGATATTCATTTTTGTTTTGGCTTCATACTTTGAATACTAATCATGTGTATATTCCTTGTATGAGTAAGAGATACTTTATTTCCTTCTTGCATATGTCTTCTTTCATGAAAGATAACTGCCTAGACTTGCATAGACAATCACACTGAAAATAAAATAAAATAAAATAAAATAAAATAAATATATATATATATATATATATATATATATATATATATATATATATATATATATATATATATATATATATATATATATATATATATATATAATAAATTTATGAAGATTGGTTCACATTCTCTAAGACATTCAAGGTGTTGTACCCTCGAGTGTTGCGTAGTGGTTTGTCCCTTTGGTGTGAGTAATATTAGTCACCTTGTTGGTTATTCAGACTTGAGTCATTTGTGACTTGTGCTAGCATCGTTGGGGTCAATTTAATCTTGAATTTCAGTAAATATTGTTTCATCTATTTTGATCCTTTGTGGTGACACTTGTTACACTTTATTTCTTGATTGATTTCACTAGAAATTTAATTGTGATTTAATACTTGATGGTTTTCTTCTTTTGGATTTTCTTTCACGTTGTTGTTGTCCATAGTGGTTGTTATGTGCATTGATTTGTGGCCCCTCATTTTTTGCTAAGTTTTTCCTCTATCATGTTCATCTTGGACCTTTGATAGTGCGTGCAAGGGAGAACACCGCAGAGAAGTGCACTAGATCTGATAAACAAATAAGTGGTGCTAAGAATAGTTGAGTAAAGAAAACATGAAAATGATTTGGTAATCCTTTTGACCTTATGAATAGTTTGATGGAAGTACATTTGAAAATAGAAGAACTTGTAATGTATTAATGGATAAATTACAAAAGGACTATTGATTTCATAAATTCTATGAGTGTTTATGTATATTATGCATAATCAATGGATCAAAGTGTCTTGAATGATAGGTTGGATGAATGATGCAATGAATGGTTGTAATCGGAGTAGCATAGAGGAAGTGTGGTAGAGGTTAAAATTTTTGAATGCTACGAAACTTTCTTTTATGTGAATTATAAGATATAAAATTTCTAAGGTTGTGGGTTATTTTGACTTATAGGGAATTTTAATTAAGAATTTTTTTCCTGAATAGGTAGGTGACATCGTTTCTTCAATAATATAAGGATTTGCAAAATTGAATATCTATGTTAATTTCATATAATTAGAAATTAATTGAATGTTCTTATGTTTGAGTGACAATTTTTTTATGATAACTATTTAAAAAAGATAACTCGATGTTAGAAATTTAGAATTTTGTCTTGCAAAAGGTGATTAAATGGAGATTTATTGAAAAGAATTTCAATGATCTAGCATGATTTATTTATTTTTTTGTAAATGGAAGGAGTTTTGAGACTAATTTTATCTCTCGTGTAATGATTTTACCTTAGAAAATGGAGCATAGTAAGAAATTCTTATTGTTATTACTTATTTTGAACGAGAAATTATTAAAGTAGAATGTTTTATTGATTGATGAATCCTTAAATGAGGAAGAATAGGTCTATTATTTGTAACTTTTCAAAAAGAAAGATTTAAATTTGATTATGCTCAAGAAGCTTTTTATTAATGTGCGTGTGTTTTCAACTTAACCCTTGCAACTTCCAGGAGTAAGTTGAGCCCAAGGGGGGGAGGATATAGTGCCTCTCCCCGAGTCCTTTTACTCTTGGGTATGATAATAGTTCATATTTCTATAGATTATTTTACTTAATGAAGTTTTGAAGGTATTTTATGATGATTAGATGGTTGGTTATTCATGACTTTATTGCTATCATAAATGAGATAGATGATGTTAGATACTCTTTATGGATTCTTGATATTTGATATGACATAGAATGATTAATGATTATATGTTGATGATGATGGAAATTCTATATGACATGTGGCATTTGCTACTTTCTATGGGAATTGTTACTTAGGATCTTTATGATGGGTATGATTTGTGGATTCATGCATGCTTATTTTTCAAATGAGATATATTTGGTTTAAGATGCTTACATTTGCAGTAACCCTAATTCATGATTATGATTTCATGCTATGCTTGATGATATTTTGTGTGACTGTCTTCATGAGTAGAGACAATGTCACATCAGTCATTGTGGGCAGGATGTGCCGTTGTGATTCTCTACTACTTGTTTGCTATTATGATCTATGCATATTGTATATGTGTCTCATTTTGTGACTGCAGGATTTGCATCTACCAGACATCGAGTCCACTTGGCTCCATAGGTCTGAGTGTGTCCTATCCCAATGGAAAGTTGTCGAAGATGACAGAGTTTCCCTCACACACTTTAGGTCTAAGATGTATACCTTATCAAGTTGTCATGATGTTATTTGATTTCCTCGCGTCTTGTATTACTTCTTTATTTCCCTTTTGAGAGTCAACTTAGGTGTATGGTGTAATGGTTAAGTCTCTTCCATCTTGATTTAAATGTCATGAGATCAAATCCCTCTAGCTACTTATTTTCAGTGTAACATGCTATGGTTACTAGCTTTATTGTATGATTAGATTAATATTTTTATTTGGAGTTTAAGTGATTAATCTATTTAATTTAATTTATTATTTATTTAATGGAGATTTAATTATTATTTAATTTATTCATCTATTACTGATCATTTTATATTAATTTATTTTTAAAGATGGCTTTTATTTATTGATTTTAATTGAATTATTATTTACTGTTATTTATTTTATTTTATTTATTAGCTATTATTATTAAAGGTATTTATTTATAAATATTTATCATGGAAATCAATTATTGGAAATGAGGATTATTATTGACTGGGGCATTTATATGTATCTGTATATTTAATTAATTATTTATTATTTGATTTATTTATCTATTTATTTATTATTGGGTTATTTATTAATTATTTAATTATTTATTATTTTATTTATTTATTTACTTTCTTTATTGTTTATTTATCTATCTATTTATTTATTGGTTATTTATTTGTTATTATTCCTTTACTTACCCCTTATTATTATTGGCCCTCTTGGGAGTTGTGATTGTCAAGATATTATTATTTAATTATTTGTTATTTATTTATATTATTTTGTGGTTTAACATTTATTGGGCATTTGATTTATTTATTTTATATTAACCCTTTCTATTTTATTTATTGGATAATGGGATTATTTATTATTGTTTATTATTTATTTTTCCTTCCCATGTATTTATTTATTATTTGTGTTAGCTACCCTTTCTCATTGTTGGGTATGAGTTTGGAGATTGTTTTAGATTTATTTCAGATTTGTCTCAGCCATGTTACAAATTTGTTTCAGATTTTGGATGCTTTTTTATGATGTCTTTTGTTGTTCTTTTATACCCTATGGTTATGGTCTATGTATGGGAGAGTGGCTCTCGCATTTGCGTGGACCAAGGTCATGTGCACTGGAGCCCTAAGATAGGGACTAGGCCTATTGGAATAGCATGCAAAGTTTGTTGTTAATAAAAGTGATAACCTTAAGAAATTGATTGAGTGGATATGGGTATATAGGAATTCATTAACCAAGATAATAATTTATTCTGCCCCACCTCATTGCCTTGTATCATGTGCTCAAGATGAGATTATGAAGTCCATTGGAGTGATAAACCATCTCCCTTGTGTGCAACCAAGGTAGAGAAGGTTACACATGGCTATCAGGGTGTGGGTTGGCCCCTTCTTAGTGAGGATAGCATGTGATGACACTTGTCCCTACATGAGTCCATTATCCATATGCCTTGATTCTTGTTGTTGCCTCTAGAGGTTTTATTAATGTTTATCATTGTGATGTGATTTTATTATTTTATTGTTCTCGTAGAGTCTTGTTGTACCCTTGGTGGTTAGATATCATCTTAGGTCTTGACTGTGGGTTCAAACCTTTGTCATATCCTTGCATTGGGGGTGGTTCCTTTTTGGTTTCACGTGGTCGGATGGTTGATGCCTTTCTACCATTGGGATGTTTTCATTGGATGCCAATGTGTGTGGACGTGGATACTTGGATGGTTATTCATGTGTATATTCTTTAGAGATGAGTTTGATGCATTTGACATATTTTTTTTACCATAATTGTTTTGATAGTGTAAAGAGTATTATTCACTTGAATCTTGTATATGATGAATTAGAGACTATGATCTAGCAATCAAATATGATGGTGCAAACAATATATGTCAATTATGTTAATGAAGAATGATATTTATGAATTGTTAGATATTGGAATCCATACATTGTGTTAATCTTATGATAGATAGATCGTGTCTACTCTTGTAGTAAATAGTTTCATGTGGATGGATTCTAATATTAGACCTTGATCGAAAAGAGAGTAGTGTCTATTATGAAATCCATGTAAAGCATGTTTGAAGTAAACTTCAGTAAAGGTAATGAAATCTTTGAGTGAAATTTTCTATTTGATTAAGAATAGTTTATACTTAGAATCAACATTGGATATGTATGGATTATTCATTGTGTGGTTATTCTCTATCTATTAGATTAGAAATCATAGTGTTAGACTAATGGTATAAATAGAAGTGATTGTACTCTTGTGAAATGTAATTCATTAATTGGAAGCTAGGAAATGAAAAGAGGAATGAGGTAGTGAGGTATTCATTATATATTCCTTGTTCTATTAAACATTTGGTAGGCAACATAAAGCTTATATGATTCTATGTTGAAGGATAAATGAGTGGTGTATATGTGTCTATGATTCATTGGATTCATGAAATAGAATTTAGATTAGATACTTATGGATTTTATGTTTATGAAGAATTTAATTGTAGCTTTAGCAATTTTTTAATTAATAGTAGTAATTAAATGAAATAAGAGATGGAAATCAAGTAAATCTAATAGTCTTATCCCTATAAATGTAATGAATTCTTATGTGGTTGACTAGTCTAAATGTAGGATTGGAAAAATGAATTATGATATATCTTCTTGTAAGGGGATATAAGTATTAGGAACATTTGAAATTGGAGGTTAGATGAATCTAAGGAATATGTGTTGAGATAAGAAATATTTCCTTGTGTATATATGTATAGTTGGGGAAAAGTAGCTCGGCCACCCCCTGGGTGTCGTCGGCATTACAAAACTCATAAAAAAAATATACATGACCTCTGCAACATAAAACTTGACCCCTATAAAAATACACACTGCAGCCACCTCTAAGTCATTGTAGCCCTATCTGCTGCCCTACGAGAATAGTAATACTAATTATAAATAATAATATTTTCAAAATAAACACCTCATAGAACTAATAGTAGACCATTTGACGAGAACTAGAGCTGATCTTAAGTGAAAAGAAGATTCTTTGTTCCAGGACATCTAAGAGGTGAAAAAGGTGGGCCAACAAATATGCACTCTGGAAGCTAAGGTAGTTGAAACTTTAAAGTCCTTAGATTAGTTTTGTCTATGTTTGGTACTAGTTTATTGTTGGCTTTTTGTTTTGGTGCTGCTAGGCAAAAGCATGAAGCTGTATCCCACTTTTAGCTAAGTGGGACACAAAAAAGACCTACTCCTTGGTCGAGGAGAGCTCGATCGATCCCATGAGGTGCCACTTAGCACTTACATGGAGGAAAGGTGGTTGGGGGTGCTCGACCGAGGGATCCTTGGCCAAGTGGTCCTTAGTCGAGTACTAGTCACTGATCTCCTTTGTTTTTGAGGCCCCTATTGGTCAGGTGTGCTCTTTTTATTGACTCGGCCCTTGGGAGGCTCAACCAAGGGTCCTTTGCTGAACCCTCTTATGTGGCATCCAATTTAGCAGCCAAGTCACCAAAAATTGGAACTTTTCCAAACTTCTGACTTCTGCCATGCAATTTTCAATCCAAATTCAACAATATAAAGAAACTGAAAACACCCTTTTGTAGAGCTCGAAGTCAAGAATTTATAGATATCATTTTTATAGTATTTTTCTTAGAATTACTATATTTAAATTATAAAATATTGCAAGTAGGTATAATAACATTTGAGAAGACCCTAATTTAAAAAAATAAAATAAAAACTAAATTATATCAAAAAAATTTTAAAATTATATATAGCACTAGAGGAGAGAGTCCTCTTTAAGAATATATAATTTCTTTTGGGATTAGTATACATTTGATAGGGGTAATATTTTGGGAGATGAAAACTGTTGATTTTAGGAAAAGTTGACTTTGAACGGTTATAACGGTGAAAATATACATCAAAAACATGTTTTTTTCTTTTTTGGTCCACTTGATATGCATGTCATCTAAAACATATTTCAAAATCAGAGGAAAAAAAATCATTTATATATAGCTTTTTGGTGGGAGGTGAAACCCCTGATTTGCAGTATTTTTGAGCAACTAAAAAATTGACTTAAAAAATTTAAAAATCATATCAAATGTAGTTCAATTTTTTTAAAAAAAATAATACGCATAAACTTTATCCATTTTTACACATTTCATCAGTTTACATCATCTTCAAATTCGAAATAGAAATACCACTTTTGTATCATTCAATTTGAATAATTTAAGTATTGTTAATGTTTTCCTTTATAAAAGTGGGACACAGGTTTGTACTTTTACCCTGCTATCTTTTCTACCTTTCAACAACTATCTTGTTGAAGTGATCTTTTTTTTAATATCTTTTTCTAGCTTGTAACTCTATGGGTTTTAGTCCCTAAAAGACTCAATTTTTCCTTAATAAAAAATAAAAGTATGCCCTCATCAAATTTATATGCTTTAAATAAATATACAAATACAACTTTACACCAATAATAATATTCTCTAATAATAATATTTATTATTAATTACATTATTAATAATGAGCACAAAGGCTAAAAAATGGTCAAGGTTAGGGTTAGGAAGAAAATTACAATTAGTAATATGATTAATTATTATTAATAAAATGTATTAAATAATAAGAATAATTTATTATTAAATATAAAATTGTAACTTAAATATATAATCATATACATACATATTCAAAATAGTTTTAAAATAAAGCCAAAACATAATAAATATTAATTTAATGAGCTAAATTTTTTCCTAGAAAGTGATGTAGGAGTGGAAAGGTAATAAGATAAAAATTATTTGAGTAAAATAGATTGAAGAGAAACAATTTCTATAATTTGAAAACTTAAAAGTCACGTATCTAGGGGAGGAGCACCAGTAGTTGAGCATGTATGAATAGTTGTGAGGGTTGTTGCTACCTTTTTCTCTAATAGTTGTACAAATAAAAACTATTGTTTGAAACATTAAATATCAAAGTTCGTGTGTATTTGTACCAATAGTTGTAACTTTAAAGTTGTTATTGCTAGGAAATGTATGATTACTTGAGCAAAGTAACCAATCATGTAGTGCCACATCAGTTGCACAACTATTGGGGCCTCTTTTGCATGCCTATTGGTCTCACTTTTTTTTGGGCTGTTTTGGACACCTTGGCCAAAATCATGTTGATGTGGCACCATACTTGATATTGTGGTGCTGAAACCTTAGTTATAAGCAGTGGACTTGCCAAGTAAGCTATTGTAAAAAATTGGGAGTGATTTGAAATTTCCACATAGGATTTTGAGAAGCATGACGGTAGGGTGTTCAACTATTGGTGCTCTTCCCCTAACAATTTGAAAATTAAAAAATAAACCTAAAAAATAAATTCTTGGATGTAATTGGTAGAAAAACAATTGAATAATAACAAGTTAATAAAAATTAGGTACAACCGATTGCATAAGTACTACCTAACGACAGGTAATAATAATTCCTTTCTATTTCATATCAACATTAAGCTTGGACCCTTTTGATGCAAGTGGTAGTAGATATGTCACATTCTATGTATTTCATTGCAGGGTGAGGGAATAAGGTTAGTTTATTATATTAGTTATTGATACAGATTAAAAAATTCTTCTAGATAGAGTCTTGATACCTACTCAATAGGCATTAACATAATGCTTTCAGATAGAGATGACATAATCCTCATTGCTTTTTGATATCCATTGATGTCATGCGATATTTCTTCCAGCTCTATATTTTGATGCTCTAGAAGTGGCAAATGAGCTTTTCAACAAGTTATATTTGGATGCTCTAGTACTGAGAAAAGGATAGATAGGTTTTGCAAGCATTTATAAGTTGAAAGATGTCCTTGGATTGGTAATCCATTGTTATCCATTATTGAAAACTTTTGTTCTAGTGTTGAGCAAGTGCACACAATATGAGTCAATGATCTCCTAAAGAAAATAGAGTTTTAGCCAAAATATAAGTTGAAAGATGTCCTTGTATTAGGCATCAATCTTTAATATTGTCTAATACCGAGTAGGGACATGAGCATCTCTAACATTCAATAATTGAATGCCCCAATCAATGAACAAAATTCCAAGATCTAAAGACAAGGCGCTAGAAAATGAGTCTAATGTTCCCATAATTTATCCTTCTATAATAGTGAATGTGACAAAAACCTCATTATTTCAAATAATTCATCTATATGTCACTATTGTGTCATCATGTTTCCGTCTTGAGCTGTCCACTCAATATGCATTTCCATTGAGCTTTACTATTTCCGTTGTTGTTTGTTTTGGCTCATACTCTAAAGCTTTGTAATATCTTCGCAAGGCAAATAGTATTGTGCTCTTCTATTTATCTATTTTTAAATCTTCTTATGTATAATCTTTTTATTACAAGTTCTCATTACTTGAACTCTCATTAAAACAATAAAGATAATAATATTTTCATTATGATTAATTACAATGTGAATATATATAAAGAATTAATGCAGATAATTATTTTATTATGGTAGGAAAGGGTGGATTGTGAATGTGTTAAACTGATATTGTTAACGTAGATAATATCTACATCTTTAGCAGATTTATTCTCAAGTTGTTGATGAAAACATGTCAAAATCAGTCTAAAGGAGATCTGGAGTCGTGTAGAGGTGATGGAGTGGTTTTAGATTTCAAGCACTGAGCAAAAAGTTATGATCCCACCAAGTTGAAACCAATTTATTGTTGATAGTAGAGAGTAGGTAGAAGCGCTCAACATGTCAGCATGGCATGGTTTTGTCTGTGTTTGGTGCTGGTTTATTGTTAGCTTTTTGGTTTAGGTTTTGATTATAAGGGAAAAAAGAACTTCTAAACATGTTTTTACATATCCCATGGTCAAATTAAGGATGTAAATCTTGAACCCTCATTGACCATAATCATAATAGTAAGTATAAATATTTTCAAAAAACTATAGTCATAATAGTAACCATAAACATTACCCAATATAATTATAGCAATACTAGTAAGTCTAAATATTACACTAATTTGATGTTTTATTGTACACACATAAGCCTAACCCAACCCTCATCAGTACATATTATTTAATGTGAGAAAGGATGTGAGAATTGGATAGTGAAAATTCCACAAATCGACTTTAAAAACAAGTTTTCTCTAGATTTACAATCCAAAAGAAGCCCTACTAAAGAAATAGAGAAGTATTCTCATATTATTCAAAGCTATAGAATCTATCTTAGTGAAACTTATCCTACAAAACTCAATAGTATCAACACCTTGTATCTTTTTGATAAAACTATTTAACCCTTAAATTTGGAGCAAAATGGTTTTCTTAGATGGTTTTGTCTCATTGTCACTTCCCAATTCTCATATCATTTTCATTGAATAAATTATTTAGAAAAAATGTTTTTGGATGCCAGTTATGCTATAAGGTATTTAAATTACAAAATAGATCTTAAAGACTGTTGGCATTGATCTTGGTGTTGTCATTGATTGGCAACAATTTGGAAGCAACTCACCGGCAGGACATAACAAGACTTCACCGACATCGGCAACCATGAGACCATCAGCAGGTCACGGACAGGAATTAGCTTACTGGCAGACATGTTCACTGACATATGCACTAACTGGAATAGGCTTGGCCAACATGAATTTATTGTAATTAATGTATTTTCTTTTATTGTAAGTCGACCTTAATTTTTTAAAGAATCATATATTATGAGATCTATTGAAGGTCAATGAAACAAGAAATGTAATAGGAAATATAGACAAGCAAAAGTACATGCGAATCTTTGATGCAAAGATTGATAGGAGAAATTAAGGATGTATCAAGCATATGCATTTTGATGTAAGCATATGACTTAGTGTTTTTGGTATATCAGTCTGTAAGAGTCAGACAAGCAGAAGGCTACCGGCAGACACAAACAAGCTACAACCGGTATAGAGTATGAGCAAATCAAAGAACTAATTCAACATTTTGATGCAACCCTGAAGAGTTCATTTTGTATATCAGTGTGATATCTCATTTTGTAGTAAGTGAGACTCCTTTTTGTGTTGAGCAATGCGCTCTACGTAGTTGGCCTTCCTGCATGTGTAGGCCCATCTCTTATGTAATATTTGTTCATTGGCTAGTGAATAAATATTGTGGGTTCCAAATCCCATTGAGGTTTTTCCCACATTGGGTTTCCTTGTTAAAATCTTTGTGTTATGTGTGATGGTATTGGTGTTGTTTCTTATTCTGTTATTATGCTTTATCTTTATATACCGGTATAGAAATACTATTGATAGCATTTTATCTAAGTCTATTTTAAATATCAGATACTAGTTAATCACTGATTCACCCCCCTCTCAGTGATTCTTGGTATAAGAACTTTTCCAGCAATTAGTATCAGAGCAAGGTCCTCTTTTTAAAGTCTAACAACTTGAGGAAGATCCTACCACCGGTATCCATGGATAGCTTCAGAGAATACATGGAAGTTGCTCTTGAAGATCTTGACACTGAGAGAGTAAAGAATATCAGATTGGAAGAAGAGCTGACCTTTGCACAAAATTTCATCAAAGTGCTTCAAGAAAACCTAGCAAATGCTCAGAGCAAAACAAAGGAATTGGTTGAACAATTGCAAAAACAAGACAATGAAGAAAAAGAGAAACTAAATGATATTGCAAAAAAATTGAGAACTAAAAATGACAACATGAAGAGTGAAATGGAAGGAATAGTCATGAAATTAACCAAGGATATGGAAGACACCAAAAAGAAACAAGAAGATCTCACCAAAATATTGAATGACAGATTTAAAGAATGCATGAGACTTAGTCATGAAATAGATATGCTCAGAACTGAATTGATGTAGACAACACATGATAAGAATGAACTCATGAGACAAGTTGACACATTACAAAATGAGTTGATTACATCAAATGAATACAAGGATAAATTTAACAAAAGCTCAGCAATGCTTGACTAGATGTTGAATAAGAAAAGATCAAATGGAGACTCTTTTGGACTTGGATATCAAAAAGGAGAAAGCTCAGGAACAACAAATCAACATACTGGCATCCCAGAGACTCAAAACCAAGAAAGCAGGAAACTGGTAAGACAAGCTAATGCATACAAATTCAATGGTAGATGTTTTGTTTGTCAAAAGTATGGGCATAAAGCAAATCAATATAGACATAGAACTTATCAGAATAATTAGAACAAAAATATCAATCCTGGAAATGTCTATCAGAATGTTGTTACCGGTCAATGTTAGAAATGCAACAAATTTGGTCACAACACTAATGATTGTAGAATGAACATAAGATGTTATGCATGTGGAAAATATGGTCATTTGTCAAATCATTACAGATTAATATCAAACCCTGGTGATGAAAAGGCAATTCATAAAAACAATGTATCTTGCTACTCTTGTCATAAAATTGGTCATATTGCAAAATTTTGTAGGAGCAAGAATGCATCATGAGGAAATAAGAAAGTTTTGGACACAAAAGGTAAGCAAAAAGTAGAATAAATTCATCAACAATTCGCTAAGCAATGGATTGCAAAAGATCAAAACACAACTAGAGAATCTGGATCTCCACCGACAGAGCAAATCAACCCAACACCGGCAGGAGCTTCATGTTAGAACTAAGGATACAATCCTTAGGGGTAGATATCATTAGAAGATTTTAGCATAAGCCCCTCATATGAGGAATGAACCTCATAGGAGACTTGGAACATTCATTACCGACAGTCTACTATGGTATCAAGCATTCATCACTGGAATGGTAAGCATTAAATACGGTAGATGTACCATTTTAGGGTATATATCTTGGAAATCATTTGTGAATTCCTCACAATTGATCAAGCGACTCTAAGAGCGAAGAAGAGAAAAGTAGAGTAGAGTATAACTAGAGCAAGCAAGAGCCAAGAAGATCTTAGAAAGAACCTAAAGCATTTGTCATTGCAAATCAATCATTTCATGGGTATTTCATCAAGGCAGAAGAGGTATTTATCACTTGTCGTAATGGCTAGCTCATCTGCTCCAATTTTTATTGAGAAACCTGAGATTGTTATTGATTTGAAGAGGCCTAGACCAAAGTTCAAAATCATCCCCAATGTAGCTAGAGCAGAGGATCCCTTAGGCACATTTTCTAGCATCCCAACTGGCGTAGCTTTTTCGGAAGACCCTAGGGCATACATTCATTGTAATATTGAAGAATTAGGAACCCAGGACATTAATGTTATGTATGAAAAGGATATCTGTGATCCTCATGGAAATGTCAAACCTGGTCATGAAATTTTGAAGAAGTTAGGGTTTCTAGGAATTCTTGATATTCCTCAGTTTGATAAAAATATAGTATGGATTGTTCTAAGCTGAATTCATGGAGAATTCATTTGGGCCGACTCTATTTTCAAGATTACAAAGGAAGCAATAAAAGCCATCACCGATTTACCCTCCACCAGTGAGAAACCATCCAAATCCAAGAAAATCCCAAAGGATGGAGCAATGTTGAGGACTGGTGCTACTTTTGACAGTAGGTCACTCAGAGTGAATGACATTAAGGATGATTTTGGGCTATCGAATTGGCAGTACCAACCGGTACAACTCTATATCGGCACTCTGTATTGATAGTGCATACAGAATGATCATGACAGAGGAGAAGATTGATCTCTGTGATTGGTTGAAGGATGAACTACTCGCTAACCTTTACAAGATCAAGGGAGAAAAGAAGGGGACTTTCCTTTATGGAAATCTCATCATTTGTTTGCTACTATTTTTCCTAAAAACTATTCTCGATATTTGTCACAAATACTTTGCCTATGACTTACCAGTAGGCAAACAAATTAAATATGCTCTCTCTGATGAAGATAAAGATCAAAAGATCTAAGGATTCTTCAAAGATTTTCAGAAAAGAATGAAGTAGAGAATGAGGATCCCTCAGCACATTGTAGATAAGTATGAGAAGCAGATTACTTTTGTAATTATCAGAGATGAAACTTGGATGGAGGCTATGACTCCAAGAATCATTTGGATTAACAAAATGGGATATGAGGTAGATGCACTAGTTTTGGAGACATATGCTCGGGCACTCATTAGTGCACTGAGAGATCCCAATGTTGAGATATTTGGGACAGCTGAAAACATTGCCTTAGACACTCAGATGAAGGCTGCTCAAAAGAAGAGAAAGAAATTTGAACTAGATGCTCACAAATTTGTAGAGCAAGTGACAGAGAAAATGATAGAGAAGTTGGACATTGATCCCCAAGAGCTCAAGGCAGCAGAACCGATAGAACTTCTGAACTGGTGGTAAGCAAGCCAGCCACTTGACAGCAAAAGGGCAGAGTGATCTACAAAGATCCTAAAATAAAAATAAAGGTCACCGAGAGACCTAAGCAGAAAGCAGAAAGGGAACTGGCAAAGAAAAGGAAAACTCAGAAGGATGAGGAACCAGAAACCTCCCTGATAGAGGAATTGGTGGATTCCATCACCAATGACAACTCCCTGAAGTTCATCAAGAAGGTTTTCCCAAAGCTGAATCAAGATGAGAAGGCTCAAGTAGAGAATGCAGTTTTTTTATATCTTGATGCAACAAAGTCACATCTTATAAGTATTTTTGATAAATTACCGAAAGAGCTGTATAATATGTTAGATGCAAGGAAGAATTCAATTATAGAGTTAGATAGTGTATACATCTAAAAATGGTCACTTAGACTATTAGTTCCTTTTGCTAAATCATCAATTGCTTGTTCTTGATCAAATCCTAGTTCTATCATTTATTCAATTATTTTCTATGGGCTAACCATCTTATCATAAGTCTTTATCTATTTAAAAGGAATTCCCTCTTTTTTTAATAAATAAAAAGCCTCTACTTTTCCTCTTATCCTAAGTTGCACAAATAAAGCATTATTTTTATTTTATAAAAAGGGAAAAAGCATTTTTTGTCTCATATGGACATAAAAGTCAACTCTTATTTTCCCATTGGAGGATATTTGTGCACATGGACTGCTCCTCTTTCAAGCTCCACCGTTGATTAAATATTTTGTCTCTTAATCTCCATGGTCCATTCCTTCTCATTTCTTATAAAAGAAGAGCTCTCTTCTTCATTCTAGATCCTCAACTTTTTATGCTAATGTTATGCTGCAGGTTTTCTAGGTACATTTGGAGATTTTGGAGATTTTTAGCATTCTTGGCTTTTGCATCTACATGTTATCATGGTTTCATTTCTTGCATAATAGCTTCATTATCATGGCATTCTTAGCTTAGATTTCCTTTATGCTTTAAATTAATCCATCTAGCTTAACTAGGAGGCTTTGTAATACTTGTTATTTCATTTCCATAGTTTAGCTTGCATATTCATCTTAATTTAGCATTGCATTGCATTTTCATTCTTGATTTTTGAGGATATTGGCATTATTGCCCTTGTCTTCATTTGAATCTCCCATTGCATGGTTTACTAGCAAGGTTATAGGCTTAATAGCTCTAGTTGATAGCATTCTTAAAAACCCTTGCACTTCATGCCTAGGTAGCTATGGATTGATTTTTGAGACCTCATTCCTGAGTGTTCTTGAATGTAATGATTCATAGAAGTGTGACACAATTATAGCACATAGATATAACTATGAAGATTCAGGTACTTACTAGGATGCAACCTGATCTAATGAGAGAACAAATTGAGGAGATGATCCCAGTAGCCAACCATTCCTATTTTCAGAGTAGTCACCGACATGTAAATCTCATGTTAGGAAGACTAAAGGAAATGAAAGAGGAAACAAAAAATTTATGGGTTGCATTTTTGGTAGATCAGAAGGAGGAATAAAAGACTCCTACCCTACAGGTATACTCCAAAAAGAATGATAAGGGTAAGAATAAAATGGGGACTCCACTGACAATAACTGTCAAGGATGACTTACCCCCACCGGTACATGTGGAACCTCAGATTTTGGAGCCTCCTAAGGTACATTCACCAGTTTTGCAAGAAATAGGAGAGAAAGATACAGATCCAAACATTCTATTTTCGATGAATGTTGGTATAGACACTGTCAACATAATTGTTGATAAGCCTACCCCTCCTCCACCGGAGAAAGATATACTGGCAAGTACAGGTGAAAGAAATTTAGATGATGAAGTCATTATTGAGGATGACAGTGATGCAGAAGAAATAAGGAAGGAAGCAAGTGTACATAAAGAGAAAGATAAGACAAAGAGTGTACAGATGGGTAGTGCACCGGTAACTGTCACTGCTACTCAGCAGTAACCCTCACCAGAAGCACCAAAGGTAAAGAGTTCACCAGCAGCATCATCATCATCAGGGATGACAAAGATTTTGGTTGATTCTATTCAGAAGCTAACAGCATGCTTTGATGATTTGTCAAAGTTTGTAGATAAGTCTTTACCAATTTTGCAAAAGATTGCACCTAACTGTAAGGTAGATGACTCCTTACCGGCAAATAAAAGGTTAGAAATTATTTCATCTTATCTGGATGAGCACAAGAAGGAAATAGATGAGAAATCAATTAAGAGCAGAGTTGAGGCAAAAAAGGATACTTTCTTTTCCAAACAGATCAAGGAGTGTTCTAAGTATTTAGCTAAAGTGGCTCCAGAATTGAACAAGATAATAGCTTCATATCAGAAGATTTATCAAAAGCTTTGTTAGCCACACAAAGTAATAAGACATCTAGATGATCAGATTGCTGAATTGGAGAAGAAACTAGATCTTATTACGAAGGATATTACAAAAACCTCAAATACATATGTGGAAATTGAAAGTCAGATCTCTGGAGTAAATAATCAGATTGATAAGATCAACTTAGAAAAGAAGAAACTGATAAAAGACATGAAAAAACTGAAAGGGCTTACAGGACCATGGATGGATAGTCTACTCCACTGCAGAAACAATCTTGTCAAGGCCAACCTGAAGAGAGAAAAGACAAAGGAATAAAGGATGCATATGATGATTTAGGTGTTCAATGACACAATGGTCAAGATCACTAAATGTCATAAGCAGTTGGCAAATTTTAAGGTACTTAAGCCTGAATTCTTTAAACTAAATGGAGATGTATAGATTTTTTATTCTCTATACACCTTTGCCATTGATGTCAAAGGGGGAGTAGTGTACAACAAAAAAATTTGTTTTGTACAGAGGGGACTGTAGAAATTTTGATAGGATTTGCATATCCTAGGGGGAGTATGTATATTGGAGGCAATCACAAAATTTTGCTATTGTTGCCATCAATGCCAAAGGGGGAGATCGTTGGCATTGATCTTGGTGTTGTCATTGATTGGTAACAATTTGGTAGCAACTCACCAGCAGGACAGAACAAGACTTCATTGGCACCGGCAACCATAAGACCATTAGCAAGTCACCGACAGGAATTGGCTTACCGGTAGACATGTTCACTGGCATATGCACTAACCGGCATAGGCTTGGCTGACATGAATTTATTGTAATTAATGTATTTTCTTTTATTTTAAGCCGACCTTAATTTTGTAAAGACTCATATATTATGAGATCTATTGAAGGTTAATGAAACAAGAAATGTAATAGGCAATATAGACAAGTAGAAGTACATGCGAATCTTTGATGCGAAGATTGATAGGAGAAATTGAGGATGTATCAAGAATATGCATTTTGATGTAAGCATATGACTTAGTGTTTTTGGTATATCAGTCTGTAAGAGTCAGACAAGCAGAAGGCTACCAGTAGACATAGACAAGCTACAACCGGTACAGAGTATGAGCAAATCAGAGAACTCATTCAGCATTTTGATGCAACCCTGAAGAGTTCATTTTGTATATCAGTGTGATATCTCATTTTGTAGTCAGTGAGACTCCTTTTTGTGTTGAGCAGTGCGCTCTAGACAGTTGGCCTTCCTACATGTGCAGGCCCATCTCTTATGTAATATTTATTCATTGGCCATTGAATAAATATTGTGGGTCCCAAATCCCACTCAGGTTTTTCCTACATTGGGTTTCCTTGTTAAAATCTCTGTGTTATGTGTGATGGTATTGGTGTTGTTTCTTATTCTGTTATTATGCTCTATCTTTATATACCCATACAGAAATACTATTGATAGCATTTTATCTAAGTCTGTTTTAAATATCAGATACTAGTTAATCACTGATTCACCCCCCCCCTCTCAGTGATTCTTGGTATAAGAACTTTTCCAACAAAGACGTGTAAATAAAGTAGCTTATATACCTTAAATTTTAATTTAATGTATATAGAATATACCAAGAGATATACTTCTCGAGGCCCCTATTCGACTCTAGGGTGTAATTTCATTAAAAATAGGCACCTCGAGAAGGATACCTCTTGGCGTATTCTATATACATTAAATTAAAATTTAAGGTATATAAGCTAGTAGTAGTCGTGCAACAAAACAAGAAAAACATAAAATACATCTATTTAGACTATTTTTAATGAATATGTGTTGCAACATAAAAGAAAATGCTAAAATGTAAGATATATTAAACTTTATTTCATGGCAAGTATTATGGTTATGGCTAGAGTTAGGGTTAAGGTTAGTGTTACTGTAGGAGATAAGGTTTACATCATGGGTAGGGTTAGGTTTATGATTATGGTTAGGATTTAGGTTTCGGGTTATGATAATGGTCAGGATTTATATCATGGTTAGGGTTGGCATCGATGTTAAGGTTTGGTTTTGATTTAGGATTATGGTTAGGGTTAGGGTTATGGTTATCGTTTACTATCAAAGTTAAATTTATGGTTAGGGTTAGGGTTTAGTGTCAAGGTTACAATTATCTTTAGCATTTACATCAAAGGTAGGGTTAGGGTAAGCATAATTACAATTAAGGTTAGGGTTATAATTATAACTCAGGGTATGGTTAGGATTAGGATTCAGTTTATGGTTATGTTTTGGATCAGAGTTAATGTTAGTATTATGGTCAAGGTTAAGGTTTACATCATGGTTAGGGTTTTGATTAGGGTTAGGGTTTAAGGTTAGGTTATGATAATGGTTAGGGTATATATCATGGTTAGGGTTAGCATTAAGGTATTGATTTTTCTTTGGTTTAGGATTATAGTTTGAGTTAGGATTTATGATTATGGTTAGGGTTAGTGTTTACTGTTAAGGTTATGTTTATGGTTAGGGTATAGTGTCAGGTTACATTTATGTTTAGGGTTTACATCAAAGTAATTCAGCTTAGAATTATAGTTATGGTTCAATCACTTTAAGGTTTAAAGGATTAAATTATTATTAAAGTTCAATTAGGATTAGGGTTTGAGCTAGATTAATATTAGGGATAGATTAGGATTAATGTTTGATTTGGGTTAGGGTTAAGTTTACAATAGGATTATTGTTAGCATTAGGATTTAGATTATAGTTAGGTTAGCCTTATGAATAGGGTTAGGGTAAGGATTATGATTAGTGTTATGGTTTGGGGTTACAATTAGGTTTATCGTTTGCTTCATGGTTGGGGTTAAGGTTAGGTTTAGGACTATAGTTAGGGTCATAGTTAGGATTATGACTAGGGTTGGGGTTTACATCATATCTAGGGCTAATATCTAGGGCTAGGCTTAAGGTTAGAGTTAGGGTCATGATTTACATCATAGTTAGGGTTAGGTTTAGGATTAGGATTAAGATTTAAATCTTAGGGTTAGAATGAGAATTATGGTTCGTATAAGGGTTTACGTTTTAGGCTATGATTAAGGTTATAGTTTTCGGTTAGGGTTTAAGGCTAGGATTAGGATCATAGATAGGATTTATAACTCTTAGGATTAGGGAGAGGTTTTGAGTTATGGTTATGGTTAGGGTTATGGTTAGGACCATGTTCTAAGGTTAGGAATAAGGACTATTACATCATGGTTAGGTTTAGATTAAGGGTTAGTGTTAGGATTAATGTTAGTTTTTACATCATGTTTAGGTTTAGGTTTAGGTTTAGGATTAGTAATATGGTTAGGATTTACACCATGATTAGGGTTATTGCTAAGATTATGGATAGGGTTCAAATCAAAGTTAGGGTTAGGGTTATGGTTTGGGATAGGGTTTAGGATTAGGATTAGGATTAGGATGATTGTTATGGTTTCCATCACCACTACGATTAGGGTTATTTTTAGGGTTTGGGTTATAGTTAGGTTTAAAGTTATAATTATGGTTATAGTTAGGGATAGGATTTAAATCTTGATTACGATTAGGGTTAGTATTATAATTTATTTAGGGTTTAATTATGGTTAGAGATAGCATTCATTTTCAAATATATTTTAAATATAATTTTATTTTATTATCATATTAGTATTATATAGTGTTATAATAGTGTTCTATTATAATTAAATTATTATATTTTTTAAACTATTTTACTTTAATTTCTTTCCATAAATAATGTATAAATAGATTTAGTTATTCAGTAGTTGTTTTAGGCACCTATTTGACAACATTTTATAATTAGGATATTTGACTTAAATTACACCCTATTTTTAGGGTCAAGGTTTAGGGTTCAAGGTATTGTAAGGTTGTAAAATTCTTCATTAAAGAAGACTCAAATAGGCTATCTAGTTAGGATTAGGTTTACATCATACTCAAGGTTAGGGTTTAAGGTTAGTGTTTAGCATTAGTCTTAGGATTCAAATTTACACCAAGGTTAGGGTCGAGGTTAGGGTTAGACTTTAGGATTATGATTAGAGTTATGATTTAGGATTATGGTTAGGGTTTATATTGTGGTTAGGTTTAGGTTAATTAGGATTTGGATTAGGGTTAGGTTTTGGCTTAGAGATAGATTCAAGGTTACGGTTAGGGTTTATGGTTAGTGTTAGTGTTAGAGATATAATTTAATTTAGGGTAGATTGAAAGTTACAATTAAAGATAGAATTATTTTCATGATTAGAGCTAGGGTATGGTTATTACTGTTATGGTTATGGTTTATGTCATGGTTGAGGTAAGGGTTAGGGTTAGGTTAACATTAGATTAGGGTTATGGTTATCATATTGGGTTACGATTATGGTTTATATTATTGTTGGGGTGAGGGTTGGGGTTAAGATTATAATTAGGCTTAGGGTTAGGGTTAGGGTAAGGGTTAAGGTTAGATTTAAGGTTTAGGGTCAAAGTCAACATCATAGTTAGGGTCATTTTTAATTGAAGGGTTAGGGTTACGATAATAGGTAGGGTTAACATCAAGGTTAAGTTTTTCTTTAGGTTTAGGATTATGGTTAGGGTTATAGGCTGGGTTAAGTTTATGGTTGGGGTTTGAATCATGGTTACGATTAGACTTATGGTTTTAGATAGGCTTTAGGATTATGATTAGGATGATAGTTAGGATTTACATTATTATTAGGATTAGGGTTAGTTTCAGGGTTTAAGTTATAGTTGGTTTCAAGATTATAATTATAGTTGATATTATTAGGGTTAGGATTTATATCTTGGTTAGGGTCAAGGTTGGTAAATTACAATTTATTTAGGGTTTAATTATCATTAAATTATCGAATATTTTATCAATCTCTAAAAAATATTCAACAAAAAGCATATTTAGAGTTAGCATTGATATTCAAATAGAGTTAAGGTTTAAGGATAAAACATGCTGTGAGGGTTAGGATTATATAATAAAGTTTGATTTTAAGGTCAAAGTTAAGGTTTAATTAGGGTTATGGTTAGGATAAGGCATGGTGAGGGTGAGGGTTACTATTAAATTAGGATGAGAATTCAATAAGGGTTGAGGTTCATATAAGTGTTAGGTTAAGGTTCAAGTTGTAGGTAGGGTTTATTTCTATGGTTAGACTTAAATTTAAGGTTAGGTTAGGGTCAGCATTCAATTAGAGGGATTAGAGTTAAGGGTTAAGTTTATAGTTAATTAGAGTTAGGGTTCAAATATGATTAGAGTTTGAATATTTTAAAGGTTATATTAATAGTACAGTTCAATTATGATTAGGTTTACATCATTGTTGTCTATAGGGTCCATATTTTTTGTTAGGTTTAGGGCTCAACATCAAGGTTAGTGTATGGATTAGAATAAAATTAGGATTAGGGTTCAAGGTATAATTAAACTAAGATTATGGTTCAATTAGAGTTAGGATTTAGCTTAGGGTTAGGGTTCAATTATGGTTAGATTAGGACTCAATTTGTATATAGTGTTTAATTTTTGGGTTAGGTTATGGTTAGGTTTCAATTATGGTAATATTACATTTATTGTAGATTTTGGTTTATGGTTAATATTATTTAATATTTAATCAATGTTAGGTTTATGACTTAATTTCATTGAGGTTTAGGATTATAATTCTATTGGGTTAAGGGTTAGGGTTCTATTTGGTTTGAGCTAGAGTTGGGGATAGGGTCAAGGTTCAATTTGGTATAAGGTTAAGAGTTTCTAGTATTATGATTAGGGATCATTCTTGTATAGGGTTAAGGTTTAAATTAGTTTTGCATTAGGATTCATTGGAATTTGAGTTAGTGTTCAATTCGGTTTTTTGTTATGCTTATGGTTCAATTTAGTATATGGTTATAGGGTTGGGGTTGAGGTTTTTAATATTGATTACTTTTAGGTTTAGGTTTTAATTTGGTTTAATTTAAGGGTTATGTTACAATTTTTATTTAGAGTTAGGATTAGGGTTCAATTTAAATTATGGTTAGGGTTCAAAATGGTTTAGTGTTAGAGTTAAGGTTTGGTTCAATTAGGAATAGGATTAGTATTATAATTTAATTAGGTTTATATTATCCTTAGAGTAAGTGCTAGGATTAAAATAGGGTTAGGGTTTAAGGATAAAGCATAATGTTAGGATTGGGATTGGGGTTCTATAATAAAGTTTGACTTTAACATCAGCGTTAATGTTTAATTTCATCGATGGTTATATTAGAATAAAGGTTCAATTAACACAAAAAATAATGGAGGGATAAAAATTTTGACACACTATCTAAAGCCTTAGATTTGATCAATGACAAAGAGAATGTCTTGAACCAAATGAAGACAATCATGAGAACCTATTCTATTTGTAGGAATTCACAATGAGTAAAATCATTATTGAAGTCCATACTTATAAAGTTTAGGATTATGTAGATAATTTAGGGGCAATTAACTTGTTTCTAGTTAGGAAGTAGTTTGGGATTAGTTATCCTAGTTTCCATTTCAGTTTCAAAAGGGCATGATGTTTCAGTGATCTCTCCTTATATAAGGAGGATCTCTTTCAAATGTAAAAGAATAAGAATAAGATATCCAACAATTGTAATTTTTAAGTTTAGATACATATACTTTGAAATACTATGTGATTATATTTTAAAATAATATTAAATCCATTTCTTTTCTGCTTACATACTGCATTAAGATTATTTTGGCTCATTATTTTGAATCTACCCACTGTTCTAGCACTAAGAAGGTTGTAGATTGTATTTGGGTTATTCTTCATGCTATTGCAATCTTGTTATTTTTATTTTATGAACAAGGAGGTCCACAATCTTGGATGGTTTTCTATATGAGTTTGATTAAATTCATTTTTCAGTAACTATCATAATAGATTAGCAATTTTGAGAATATCAACAATGGATGATTATAAGATTGTCTAGTAGGAGACCGAAAGAAGTAAAGTTCCATAATACTTTGTGCTTCTTTAAAAGGAAAGACACCGGTCATAATTATATTCTAAACATTATACCTTATCAATCAAGAAAACAATTTTATTCCTATTTCAAAGTAGACTTCATTGCAGTTTAACCTTTACAAATAAGAGTAAGATATAAAATTAAGATCATTATCACCTTCATGCTAGTTAAGGGTGATCCCAGATAGGAGCACTATAATATAACCTTCCTAGGTGTCACCATCTGATCATAACATTAAGTTTGTGATAAGGTACAACCACCTTGTTTTGGTAGAGCCAGAAGTGAGGGGAAGTCAATTAAAATTAATCATTCCATCAATTGGACAAAATCAATTATTGATCCTGATAATGGAAAGTGGAATATTCTTAGGGATCATCAAACCAATTATTTTGAGCTCCAACAAATTGGTGACTCTTATGGGGAAGAATTATTCAAAGGATTCTATTGTGGCTTAAATTTTTTTTTTCTTAAAATGTAATCCTAAATCTCTTATGATTAATCATTGAACTAATGACCTATTGAGAGTTTCCCATCTGAGCCACTCCAATATATTGGTGACTTTGTTGGGGAGAACAAACATAAATGGACTCTACTAGGAGAAAGAACTTAGAAGTAAAGACCAACAAAGTATTTCTCTTGAAAAGAGGTGGATTATATGATATAAAAGAGAAAACTATATATCTACATGTATGGTAGGAGCTCTTTGAGATAGGGCCATCCCATAATACAATTAGAAGTCAACCAAAAAGGAATTAAAAACATTCAAAAGAAGAAAAATTCATGAGACAATCCAATGGGACCCAAAAATATGTTCCTTGATGAACAATACAAGCAATATTATACTAAGATTGATCAAAATCCACTTTTCAATAAGAAAAATGATATAATTTTGGGTGGCAAAGGGGACAAAGACATGGAATTGATTTCTATGAATAATGCATGAAAAAAGAAGCATAAATTTCACCCACAAGAAAAGTTTTGTATTCCTCCTCACTTCTCTTCTAGAGCCCCTACCTCATGTTTAAGAGATTCTAGAAAAAATTCTACAAGTTCAAGAAATACAAATTGATTACCAGGGTTTCTTGAGTGGCTAATAAAACAAGTCATGGGTGTAGCTATTGAAATGAAAAATCAAGGAATGACACAATAAGCCTTGGATGCTTGTACCAAGCTAGGCATAAAACTTGATGAAGAGGATCTAGATAATTATCTAGGAAGGTATAATAGAGAGGGTGTGAAAGCAACTCATTCCCAAAGGTCCCCCTGAGGAGAAGAACTCATATCAGGGATAAATAATGGAGGCTAGAAATTTAGAGTGCATGAAAACCCTTTGTATAAAGGGAACAACCAAAATGATGAGGTAGGTTATTTTCCCCACAACCAAAACCCTCCTCAATATAATCTATATAAAAAATCCTCCCCTAAACAACAATATAATCCATATAACCAACTCATTCAACATTCCCATTTTCAACCACAATATAATCAAGAACCTTTTTTCACTCAACACTAAAACAATATGAACCAAGGCCAATATTATGGAGGTCAATTCCAAAAAAACTTAGGATACACTAGTTTGGGTGGATTTGTGCACACCAATCAACACAAACAATTTGATTTCTAACGAGCCATAGGTTACCCACAACCTATCTCAAATGAACTAAGAGCTACCATTCCAAAATTCATAGGGAGTGGTGCAATAATAGGGGAAGGACATTGCAATTCTTTTGATACTATGATAGAAGATTTTGGTTTTTCACCTAAAGATGTCAAAATGAATCTATTTATGCAATCACTGACTAACGATGCAAGAGATCGGTTCAGAGGTTTATCAAAAGCCTCAATTAGTAACTTGGTGAAAATATCCCACACTCACAACCCCCATCCAACATCCATGTAGACCCAACAAAACCTTTCGTGAAGACAAGGTTATTTGGTTCACCATTCCAGGTCTTCTACACTTCATCTTAATCTTTTATGAGCACTTAAGCACGAACGAGGCACACTATTCTTGATTAATGTTTGAATCCCAACCCCCTAGTTCATTTATTAGGTTATCACTTATTAACTAACTTTTGATGGGTTATCATGCTAACCACTTTGTACGTGGCCCCCACTAAAAAGTGACCCCTCCTTATGACACCTACAACCTAGGTGATGCCCTCATCTAATAACATCAAATCAAAAACCACAAAACCAGGGTATACTAACCTCAACATAAATTCAATGGTCATCACCCCTTTACCATAATTTCAAAACAATAAATAATTATCAGAAGAATAAAATTCCTTCAAAGTTAATGAAATAGGAGTAGAATAAACTTAAATTTCAATCAAACAATAAAATATAAAATCCCAAGGAATACTTTCAACAATAAAATAAAATCAAGGGAAAATAAGCCTAGAAATCAATTAAACAATAAAAAAATCCCCTTTGACATATCAAGTTCAAAAGAGGACAAGGTGCCTAGGTTTGACCAAATCCAAAAACCCGTCTAGCTTACTCTCTTTGTTTTTGCTCGTAGATCATTTATTTTCTTGCATTAAGATTAGATTTCTTTTATACTCTTGTATTTATAGTTCAAAAATCCAAAAAATCTATATATTTGAAAAAATACAAAAAAATATTTCTTGCATCATGGAGATAGTTAAATGTTTTGGTGCATAGTCATGTTTCTTATTACTCTTCTTTTAGCATCTCTTTATAATACATATGATGTTTATGAGGGCATTTTGCATTTCATTTCATTCATGATTCTTCATTTTGCACTTGCTTATGTTTTTGTGAAGTTGACAGATACTAGTTTCCCTACATTCAAATCTTTTCTTAGGGATTTATGTGCTCATCTCATTTACCTTTTGGATTATGTGAAGACAATGGTAGATGATACACCATCTCCTAATCTTTCTAATATTATTAACTCTCTTCCCAATCCCATTAACTCTCTTCCTAATCCTATTAATCCTCTTCCTAATCCTATCAATCCTATTCCTACTCATCCTATTCCTAATCATTCTAATCCTATAACTCATTCTTCATCCTCCGATTCATATGATCGCATTCAAATTATTGCTCAAGATGTAGATATGCATGATTTATTTGATTTACCTTCTCCTCCAAATCATAATGATCTTAAAGAAAAGGGTAAAGAGATTCCTTCACGACCTATTATCCCACCTTATGCGACCTTTACTCATGAACATGATACACATTCAACTCCTCTAGAAGCTTTGCATAATATGTACACTACTGGATATAATATGGTGACAAAACAAGGTTATAACGGTTTAGGGTTAGGTGTTAATGAACATGGAATTAGGTTCCCCATTAACATACCTCCTAAACCGGATATGAGTGGTGTTGGAACTTCCAAATCTCGAGTTAAGTTAAGTGGTGTTGATCTTCGTCATCCCCTTAACAATCATCTCTCTATTAACACTCGTCAAGAAATTGCTAGAAAAATATATGTGGAGTTAATGAATTCAAAGACATTAAATTTAAACCAGTGCCTAGAGATGCATTGGATAAATTCCTTGCTGATTGTAATCATTTCAAGTTATATGTTAGAGAAAAGGCTGCATTAGGATTTATTCCTTTTTCTCGGGCGGTCTTACAACTTCTTCACAATTTTGATATAGGGGATTCCCCTCCTTTAGAAATAATGTAAATGTTTTTATCCTCTTGTCTCATGACTGGGGGGCAAGAGGTATATTTCTTTTTCCCAGTTTCTTAGGATCTGTTATATTTAATTGGTATTCTTTCTCTTCTAGGCCTTTCCTTGATATTTTTATCCATTCCTTTCAAATGTATTTTTAGCAAATCTTTTCTGGGATATGTGCTTTATAAAAATATCCCTTGTCTCTTGTCCCCGAGAGGCACAGTTCTTCTTTCTCTTTGTCTAGGGGAACGATTTTCCTTAGCTTAGTGGTATTGGCTTATATCACAACATCACTGCACCATTGCGATGGAAATATTAATTATGGATAACCTTCTTATATAGGAAGAAGTTGTCCTAGGTTGATACTTCTTCTCGATGTTGTAAATCATGTTTGAATAAACTTTTACTCTTGCTTGGAGTTAGAGTTGTTTTCCCTCATTTCAAAGATTCCTTTTGCTTCATATGGGGCTTGATGATTGAATCTTTATTCCCACCTAAAGGAAGATGATATTTTATCTAGAGCACTCCTCTTCGATGGGGGTCTTGGTGATAAGATCTCTTTCCTTGAGGGTCTTTTTCCACAAGTGACATATCCTTTTCACAATTATCTATATTCTTGGATGTAGGGGTTCATACCTTTCACTAAGGATATAGTATACATTTTTGCAAATAGGGTATCTCTTTGCTTTGCGAAATGAGTATCCTCTTTAATTTTTGTCCCTATACTTGGGGGGCAAGGATGTTTTCTTCTGCTCTTCTTCCCTCACATATGAACTAATAAATACAGATTGTGCATTTAGTGGAAGTACTTTAGCTACAAGGGCTTGGTATGATTTTCTACCTTATTCACATTTATGCATTATTATTTCATATCCTCTTATGTTAGAATATTGATCAAAGGACTTCAATCTTAGCATTATCAACATGTTATAATAAATACAGATTTTGAATTTGAGTAGAAGTACTTTAGCCTAAAGTGCTTGGTATGATTTTCTACCTTAAACAAATCTATGCATTGTTATTTCATACTTGGTTATGCTAGGATTTTGGTCTCGAGATTTTGATCTTAGCATTTGCCAGTTTTTCACACATGGAGTAATAAATATGGATTCTGAGTTTGATAGAAGTACTTTAGCTACAAGGGATTGGTATGATTTTCTATCCTAATCAAATCTATGCATTATTATTTCATGCATATACTTATGGTATTTTCTTTCTTTCTAGGGATGTACCTCCTTCCTTGATTAAGAAGTATTTATCCACTATGTGACATCCAATCATACATAAAATTATGGTTTTCATTGAGGATCTATGTCTTTGATCAAAACCTGATCTGTTGTTTGACATTGGGTTTCCATGGTAGAAGCATCTCTTACCCTAGAAATTGGATAGTGTGTTATTCCTCATCAAGGATTACTTTCTTTTCGACACTTGCATGATATTTATTTACATCCCTTCCATGGTCTCATAGGAGTTGTGACCTCCCTGGCTTGGAATGAGTGTTGTTTGAGGATATTGTCTTGTTGCTAAAGAAGGCTTTATCCTTGTTCTTTCTCTTCCTTGACAAAATAGAAGCTTTTTTTCATATTAAGGAGGGGGGCATACATAGGGCCTCCCTTGAACTACAAATTTTTACTTTCATATGCTAAATCCTCTGACAGTGACACAGTTGCCTCCCAAGGAGATACACATTTTTATTCATAGTGATACAAGAGGGTGGATCTATGAATATTTTACACATACATACATATATGCTAAATCCTCTGAGGGTGACGCAATTGCCTCCCAAGGAGATACAGATTTTTTATTCATAGTGATACAAGAGGGTGGATCTATGAATATTTTACACACAGTACACACACAGTTTATGGGTGAACCTATTGGGCTCTCCCTCCAAGGTGATTCACGGTGAGGCAGGCATCTTACCGATTGAGATAATCACTTTTCCCTTTCATACATGAAGTAATGAATATGGATTGTGAATTCGAGTAGGAGTACTTTAGCCTGAAGTGCTTGGTATGATTTTCTACCTTATTCAAATCTATGCATCATTATTCCATACATGATCTTTTATTTTTTGCTTTCATGCTTGTAGGAAAGGATCATGAAGCTATGTTGTCTATAGTGTTTCTCTTGTATTTCTTATGTAATCATTTATGCTCTTATGATAGCTTTCCAAATATGATATTGGTATGAGAAATATTTCTTAGCAAGGTTTCTTATGCTAATTGATTTGGGTTGTTTAGTACTAACCCCTTTGTTCTTTTTGTGCACCTTCATGAATGTATGTTGAGTTAGAATCCTTGGTCTAGGGGCTTGTGTCTTCAATCAAGTGTCATTCTATCTTGTCTTGAATCCACTATGATATTTTCCTTCTTTTCCTTTACCAAGAGTTTGCATCGAGTCCATACTCTTGCTAAAGTGGGGACTTAATATATCGTCTTAAAATGGAAGAACTTCCATGTTAAGAGCATTTAGCCCTCTGAGTGAGTGGTTTAGGGTCATGATTGGTGCCTTGATGGGATCTTTGCATACTCTTGGCCTTCTTCCCCACTTTCCATCTCTTCTGTGTGCTTGATTTCCTCATTCTAGGAGAAATTAGGGTTAGGATCCTGTGGATTCTCCTTAATTTTCCCTCTTCTATGGCTCCAATTCCTAGGTAGGAGACTGAAATGGATCCTCCTAGCCTTCATAATGTCAATCACATCATTTTCCATCCATCACAAGGTTTCTACTCTTTTCAAACCTGATTTATAGGTTTCTGGGCTTCTCGGAGACTTGAAACCTGAATCTAGCAAGGTTAGGGTTTTGAGGGTCAAGGCCGACCTCGACCCTGACCAGGTCAGGGCTGACCTCAACTCTAACTAGGTTAGGGCCAACCTTGATCTTGACCTTGGCCTGTCAAAGTTTTGAATTTCAGTTTCCCACTTCCTTTCCTTTCAGGATTTTGTTCCTCTGCTTCCGGGTTGGCTATTTCGGGCTCCGAAATGGTAAATCCTTTAATGCAAGTCAATTAAGGTACATTTTTCTATGAGGATGGGACCTAATTGAATTTATTTGATTTAATTAGGGTCCATACTTTTAAAAGGTCAAGACCTAATTGAATCTAATTGATTTAATTAAGGTTTATTATTCCAAAGGATATGGACCTAATTGAATGTATTTGATTTAATTATGGTATATTCCTTCTAAAAGCTAGGACCTAATTGAATTAATTAATTAAATTATGGTTTTAGTATTCCAAAGGTTAGGACCTAATTGGATTTAACTCTCCAAGGTGGCCCTTCTAGAGGAATCTACCCAAACTCACTATAAAAGGAGGCCTTCCTCTCTCATTTTCACATCAAGTTTTCTCAACATCCATAAATTCACAAGCAATCAAGCAATCAAGTTCTCAAGAAAGCATCCATACAAGGATCCAAGTCTTCTCCATCATCCAAGAGCTCCATTGAAGATCAAGGATTCAAGCTATTGGAGGAATTGGCCTAAGCATTCACGATCTATCATTCTAGATCTTTCCATCAAGGTGGTGAGATCTTCCTTCAAAGATCCTTTGTTCATCTTCAAGATCTATCCCATATTTCTTCCAAGGTGGACTTCAAGCATTCAATCATGGAGGTTTGATTTACATTTGTGTTCAAGCTTTCATATCAACATACTTGATTACATTCTAAATACATGAGCATATTTATTGAATTGCATAGCTTCATTGTTAGATTCACTTCTACTACTTGCTAGCATTCTCCTATTTCAATTTCAATTTCAAGGTTGATTCCAAACTGGGGTTTGACCAAAGCAAACCCCCCAAAAAACCAACAAAACCATTTTCTTGCAGCTACAGGTGTGGAATCGTGAATCTAAAGACATATTCAAATACCATTTTTGGCCTTCTTTCAGGATTAGCAAACAGAACCGAAATCCAACATCACAGAAAAATGTCAACCTTGACCTTTTAAAAAGGGCGAGGGTGACATTTTTATTTTTTTGAATTTGGAAAATTGATTTCTGGGTTTTGTTCATCTCTGCATTCTTAGTTCGAAACTTGTCATGAAAATTTCAGAAAGTGCATACATAGTCCAGAATTCAACATTCTTCAAATCTACCCTAATTTCAAGGTTAGTACTTGCAATTCAATCCTTTTCAACTCTTAAATAAATATATAAAGGTATATCAAATATCATTTTATATAGTATATTTTTGCTCTTTATGACAATCATTTGAAAACTCACCATGCTATTCATGATGGCAAAATATTAAAATGATACCTTTGTATTATGGTTCTTGTCATCCCTCTCTAAAATGTGACCCCTCTATCAAAACAAAGACTCCATCTCTGTTCATGAAAACACGCCTTCATCATTTCTTGGGACAATGCTTTAACATAGTTCCTAGATAATTGTGACCGATTTTTTTTATGGCCTTTGACCGATCTCGTTGGCTTTGCTACATCAAGAATGGTGAACAACTCATCTTCCTCATGGATCCTTTCATTTCATTTTTTTGTATCAATGTTTGTTCACCATTGACTTTGTATAGCAAAACCCTTGAAAAATCACTATTTTTTCACTTCCATTACATCTTTGTCCTATATTAGTTGTTATTGCAACATTACTTACTACTTTCCTTATTTCACTCTTCACATTATAAAACAAATCACTATTTTATAACCTTGAGCACATCTTTGTTCTTTGATTATGAATACCACAATGTTCTTTGACAATGTACACATCACTATTTTTTGAAACCTCTTTGTTCATTGTCAATCCATCTATAAACACTGATTTGTTTGTATATGTCTTTGTCCTTTAGACAATGAAAACCACTGCTTCTATACAATGAGAATTGTCTTCATATCACTAATTTTGTTAGTTTAGCTGCTCTTTCTTGTTACTTAATAAAAATGATTTATTTTTACTTCAATCATTTTGACAGTCATGACCCTTATTGATACCCCTGTGACAAAGAATGGCACTACTTTGTGACCCTCTTCACTTCCCTTAATTCATTTATTGTTTTCATTGAGCAATGTTTGGCCCAATTATGCACTATAGCAGCAAAACTACTATTTTGATCTTTCTTTCTTTGTCAATAATAGTGTTTTTGTCTTTGAATCATTGTCTTAATTGTTTCATAAATGTATTGCTTTGACTTAGGGGATGAGTTTCTTGTCCTTTTGACAATGACTATCATTGTTCTCTAACAGTGCTCTTCTAGTGTTCCCTCACTATTTTATCTTTCTTGGTCACTATTTTGTATTCCTAATTGTTGTCTTTACCAACACTGTCTCACACTACTATATTTAGCATTGTTATTGACTGGCATTAAGTATTCCTTCAGACTAATAGGATCTGCATATCTATTTTCCTTCACGACACCATCTTTCTATGTATATTTCTCAATATTAGTGTTATAATGCAATGCCACTATGTTTAAAACCCTTTAATATTAGGTTTTATTGGTCAACCTAGGATAATATGCCAAATACAAAATTTAGGAGCAATGTGCAAGTATTAACAGACATTTGTAGGAAACCTTAGTTGTTGGTGAACCCATCAACCTGCTATTGACAACTTATAGAACATCTAGCTGGAAAGGACTCATTTACTCGACTATTATTCTAGAGTGTAGTGATTGGATAAAGGGTCAATAATACACTTGCATCTAGTAGGAAATTCACTTTCAGGGACTCCATAGAGTACAAGTGAAGTACATGACTACAAAGGAAATGTTAAAGGGCTTCAAGAATAATAACAAGAAAAAATATCTAGGTTCTATTTGTTGCACCCTTGGCACCTAAAAAACCATTCCAACTCTCATGCACACATATCACTAAAATGCACTAGTGCTTGGTTATTCTGAAATGTAACTTAATTGCAAGTATAAATATAATCATGTCGTATACCAAAACAAATCAAATTAATTCATAGCTTTCAATTACTCTACAATTATAACAATTATGTCAATTAAACAATTAAAGTACTAAGTCCATAGCATTAATCAATATGTCCATACAAACATGCAAAAATGTCAAGCATGATTATAGTTTCAGCATTGAGTTCACACATAAGTCCAAATTACATCAGGACATTAGGTGGTAAATATAAAAAGAAAATATAGAGTTTGCATGATTGTGACAGTCAAGCTTTAGATATCTGATGCAGGTTCTCTATGAGGATACCAAATCCTATTGTAGAGCCATTGGGAATCACCAACTACAACATCTCCATCATGATTATGATGCCAATAGAAGTAAGCATGTGTTCAATTTTTTATATCTAAGATTCCATTACCAAAACTTGCTTCCCTGAATGCTTAGTATTCAGGTTGAGGTTCTATATAGCTGCAGTCAATTCCCATGCAAACCATGTGTGATTTTTATTAGTTGATCAATGAAATCACTGATTGTGATAGACAAACTAAGAATTCTGAAATAAATAACACCTAATAGTGGTATGCAAGAAATTTGTTCTGTTACTTAATGCAGTATTTGACCTACGATGTCAGCCACTTTACCAACTTACACTGTTGCAAGGCCTTCTACATTTCCTCCATCACCTATAGTAACGTAAACTAGAGAAGATGACTTATAAATAGGTGTGCACTGCCCATTCGTTATGTTATAAGCCACATTTGATATCTGCTTGTACAAAGAAAAATATCAGAGATATAAGTCAAAGTGGGGTGATAGGGGATATCTTTTAATGACTACAAGCATAAATGCTTAAGTTAAAAATAGATTAATGCTTCTGAGGCTGTGAATTTCTGGAGACATAAGTCCAAGGCTTAAATGTCACCAATTAAACAAAATTTATGTAAGTTGCTTTATGCTAAATGTTTATTTATGAATTGGCCAAAAAGAAAGCCCCTTTTGATTTAATAGTAGCTTTTGCTATTTGCTCTTTGAATCAACATAGAGAAATTAAAATTTGTCTTTTGGATGCAAAGTAGTTGTATCTCTTCTCTCACCAATATTTGCAATGAGCGAAATGGTTCAGATAAGAAAAATAGAATTACGAGGAAAGCACAAGTTATATAAAAGCTGAATTATATGTTGTTCAAATGAAGATCATTCATAAAATTCATAACAACTGAAAGCTAAAAATTACTGATCTCTCATAGGCATGAACATGACCTGTAAAAACAATATCAACTTGGTATTCTGTAAACCATGATTCAAATTGGACTCATAGTGTTTCTCCTTCCATGTATTATTGTATTACTGCAATGCCACTATTATTGTATCACTGCCTTAGGTCTATTTTTTGACGAGGATTAGTCAAATTTTTGATATCAATTGGTTAACCAAATGACCAAAACTGTTGTTGATGTAATTGTTGTAATTTATTCTATTGGCCCTAATTAAATTATGCCATTGGTCATGATTACTATATAAACAATTAAAGCATAATATTGTTATGCTTAATTTGATAATATATTTTATTTTTATTTTTTTAAATTATTATTTGTCTCTTTTTCGACATATCCATACTAGTTATTTTGATGATAATGCTATATGTTTGATGACTCTTCCAACCAACTATTGTCGAAAGAGAGATGAACCTTCTTTGGAATTTCAACGAGAATGTTGAACCTTCGATGATAGTTTCAACCCTAGGTCATCGCAATTTCCATGAACATTGGTCACATAGATGGAAAGTATGATCGATAATGCTTCCAGGTTGAAGTGACTATTTTGACTTCCACAACATCGATAATTATACCACTATGGGAGTCAAAATTTCAATGTTGTTTTAGTATGTCATATAATCAATGAAAAAAGTCTGACAATAGTTTTGGTCATTTGGTCGACCAATTGGTATTAAAAAATTGACTAATCCTCGTCAAAAAAAAGCTAAAATTTACTCGTGAGAGCATGTTTATCGAGCATCAGAGTAAATTGAGCACCAAGCGTTAGTAAATATTGAGCAATATACACACTAAGCACCAGTGTATTCACTAAATAGAAAAGGTTGTGTTTACCAAGTTATTCAAGAAATGACATAGTAATCAAGAAAGGTACATATATCTATGTAAATGATTACACAGATTCATAATCATTTTACCAAGATCAAAGCTTATTTATTATGGATGTAATCATTAAATGTTGTGATGATTCCTATGTAATAGTTAGATCTAGGTTAATTTTGCACACTGTAGATCTTAGGTTTTCTAAGATGTTGTAAACCTAATTAGGTCATGGCAATCATAGCAGTTTGCTATATATTTGTAATTGTTGTCATTTTGACTAGTATCAATCAATACGAAGAAGGCGATCTTGAAGCAGTAGCTTCCTTCAAGACATTATAATTTAGACAAGGTTTGCATGACATAGCAATTATCAAAAACATATATTCAATTTAATTTGTTCAGAAACATTAAAGGCTACCAAGTAGAACAAAGGACATTTTACTACACATAGAGGTGATATTTATTCAGTATATCATAGATATGATTCAGACAAAGTTTAGTAGTCATTTACAGATACTTTCTGTTATTCTCTAATCATTATAGAAGAGTTGTTAAATCTCTTAACATAGTAGACATAGCAGTCTAATTGTAAATCTCTTAACCGAGTGCACACTCAAGTAGTGTTGTTAAATCCTTTCACAAGGTAGATCTAATCAATCTGATTGTTACTCCTAACAGGGTAAGACCACCAAAAGTGATCACAACTTGTAGCCTTAACTGGCATACTTTATTATCTACAGTAATAAAGAATTTTTGGGTTTCATCCCCACCATAGTTTTTACCTTCTAACAAGGGTTTTTGTGTAACCAAAATACTTGTGTTATGTGTTACATTTCATGATTGAATTTTATTTTATTTTCATGCACTTTACATTTACAAAGTTGTTTGAATGAATGTTGCAATCTATGGATTCAATTGGATAGTTAGTCACTACTATTACAGATTGAGTATTCAGTTAAAGTTTTGAGGGTACTAATTCACCCCTCCCCTCTCAATCCCTTATCTTTCCATCCCAATAATTGGTATCAGAGCTAGATCTCTTATTTGGAAGTTTAACCACTGAACAAGAAAGATATCAAGATGGAAAAATACAAGTTGAACAAAACTATTGAGAATCAAAAGATTTAGATGGAGATCTTCATTGAGAAATACAAGAAAGAAAAGGATGAGTTGAAGAAGTTACTGATTCAGAGAAAGGATATGGCTATTCAGAAATGTGAGACTGATTACCATGAAGAAGAAATTGATGATCTATTTGAGAATATTGGATCCAGTTCAGGTAGTATATTTGACATATCTGAAAGTTCAATTTTTTATTTATTTGAGAAAAATCATCATTTGATTGAACAAGTGAAAGCCCTGCAGATTGGTCAAGAAGCACAAATGGTAATAATGATTAATGTGATGAATAATGTGATGCAGGAGCATCCTGGGTGTAAGAGCAATCTTGCATCACCCAAAAAAATATTTCTATTTTTATATTCAATAAGGGCTATTTTGTGCAGAGCTGCTATTTATGGAAAGTTACTATTTTTGGTAATTTTCGTATGTGCTCAGAATGATCTGATTTCTTTCTTGGAGGTTCATTTTGGTCATACAAGTCTGCCAGTAAAGTTTCATTGCCAGATCAAGTGTATATTGGAAGATATTGAAGATTTTCGGTATTGGCAGCAGGGGACAGAAACTTTGAACTCAGTTTTGAAGGCTTTAGAGGCCCCGGATGAGGTCAAATTTTGGGCTGAATGAAGCTTGCTTAATTCAAATGTTGTAGAGCTCCTCGTGCCCTTTCCGAAATGGGGTTACAATAGTCAATCGGGTCAACTGGTGATGACTTATGGTCTTCGGAAGTTGGGTCACTTGAAATGGCGGAAAATGATTTTTCTTCAAAATTTCTGTTCGGGTTTCAAAATTTATTTTGAGCCGACTATTATGTAATGAAATGTAAAATAAAAATAATTCTAAGTTTGGTCGGCCTTATTGGCTAAAATTCTGGAACCTTCCCAGGCGGTGGAAAATTGCCTATATAAGGAAGGTTGTATTATTGTCTTAGGCAGTTCAGAATAGTTATGGGTAGTAGATCTGGGTAATAGCTCGAGGCTTTATCCTACAGAATATTGTAAGGGAATGCCCATGTGGCTTTGCATATTGTAATTCTGAAAGTTTGTAATTCCACATTTGTGGAGATAATAAGAAGCCAATTTTCTGTTCTTGCATATTGTTGTTGTTTCTCTATATCTGTTATGTGTTTGTGGTATTAAGGGGAGCACCCTTCATCAGGTGGTATCAGAGCAGGAGTTCTTGAGTGTGTAAACAGATCGCTGACTGTGAGGCAGTTTGCACCAGGACCGTGGTTAGGGTTTCGGCGCGCATCGCGAAAATGCCTCCACGAAGGGAACGTGGCGGAAGACTTGGTGTTGTGACACCTGAGGTTAGAGAGCTGCAGAGACAAGTGCGAGCATTGCAAGAAGAGATTCACAGAGGAATGAATCTTAATGTCAGAGATGAAAGCGAGGATGAAGCCGAAGAAGAATATCAAGAAGGAGAAGTCGAAATTGTGAACCAGGAGGAAGAAAGACTTTTTCGGGCCATTTCTAAGATTGGGAAAAGACCTAAGATTGAGGTTCCTACATTTTCTGGAAATCTTAACCCAGAAGAATTGATCGACTGGATCAACGAATGTGAGGAATATTTTGAGTATGAAGATGTTGAGGATCCTGATAGGGTCAAATTTGCGAAAGCCAGACTGAAAGGTCATGCGAAGATATGGTGGCAAGAGATTCAGTTGGAGCGAAATAGAAGGGGAAAGCAGAAAATCACGAGATGGGATCGGATGGTGGATAAATTGAAGCGACAGTTCATTCCTGTTGATTATGAGCTTGACCTACTGAAGAAAATGTAGAGTTTGAAGCAAGCAGGAAGATCTGTTCAGGAGTATACAGAGGAGTTCTATCGACTTCTCATCAGAACAGGCCATGCAGAAGCTGATAAGGAGAAAGTTGCCCGATACCTTAATGGGTTAAGGCCAAGCATTCAGGAGGAGCTGAATCTGGTTTGAATGAATAGTATTGAAGAGGCATACCAGTTTGCCCTAAAAGTAGAGGAAAAGCTGAACAAGAAGTTTGAGAGCAAACAAAATGGAAGAGGTCGCGGTGGACGATCTGGTGGACGGTCATATGGTGGCCAAAATGAGGATCCGAAAAAGAAGGATGAGGCCAGTAGTAGTCAGAATCAGCGAGAAAATAATTCCAATCGCTTCCAGGATCAGAATAATAGAGATCAGAGAGGAAGAGGAAGAGGACAAGGATCTGGAAGAGGTGGCTTCCGTGGAACATCTTTTCACTGTGGAGAAGAAGGTCATAGGGCATTTGAATGTCCTCAGTGCCAAGGCAGAACAGACAGGAGAAATGAAAGCCAGGCTAGAGTTGCACATGTAGATGAAGATGCCAGATCATCAAATTCTGAAGATGCTGAAAGAGGAGAAACGTTGATTAATAGAAGAGTCCTGTTGAGTGGTGAGAATGAACCTGAACAAAGGAGGAGCCTGTTTCGCACCAGGTGCAAGTGCGAAGGTAAATGTTGTGATGTGATTATTGATAGTGGAAGCACTGACAATTTGGTGTCAGAAGAGATGGTGACAAAGTTGAAGCTCAAGAGACAGAAACACCCACATCCATATCAGATTGCCTGGGTGCAGGATGACCACAAGGTCATGGTCAGTGAACAGTGCCTGGTAAAGTTTAAGGTTGGCGGATACCAAGATGAGGTATTGTGTGATATCATATCTATGGATGCATGTCATATGTTGTTGGGTAGACCATGGCAGTTTGACAGATGTGTTGTACATGATGGTCGTGCAAATACCTATTCCCTGACAAAGGATGGAGTGCGACATAAGCTAAAACCATTGAAGGAGACTGAAGAAAAGGTATGTGGTAATGCAAGGATAACTTTTGTTGAGAGAAAAAAAATTGCTGATTAATTTGAAGAAGTGCAGTTTTGTGAAGAAAGAGTTAGTGTATTTGGGGTTTGTAGTTTCAGGAGAAGGTCTAAAAATGGACCCAGAGAAGGTACAGGCTATCCTTGAATGGCCTACTCCAAGGAGTGCTACTGAGGTAAGATCTTTTCACGGCCTAGCTAGCTTTTACAGAAAGTTTATCAGAAATTTTAGCAGTATTTGTGGACCCTGGACTGAAACAATGAGAGGGGATAGAAAAGAGTTTAAGTGGACTAAAGGAGCAGAAAAAATTTTTCAATTATTGAAATAAAAAGTTACAGAACAACCTGTTTTAGCACTTCCAGATTTTAATAAGGTGTTTCAAGTAGATTGTGATGCTAGTGGTACTGCAATAGGTGCTGTTATGAGCCAAGAAGGTAAACCTGTTGCTTATTTCAGTGAGAAGTTAAATGATGCCAAGAGAAAATATTCTATTTATGATCAGGAATTTTATGCTATAGTTCAGGCATTAAAGAAGTGGAGACATTATCTGCTTCCTAAAGAGTTTGTTTTGTATACTGATCATCAAGCTTTGCAATATTTGAATAGTCAAGGAAAATTGAATCAAAGGCATTTGAAATGGGTTGAGTTTTTGTAGAGTTACACATTTGTTTTGAAACACAGAAGTGGAAAGTCTAATAGGGTTGCAGATGCTCTTAGCAGAAGGCAACTATTGCTGACAGAGATGCAGATTGAGGTGGTTGGGTTCAAGGAACTCAAAAATTTGTATCCAGAGGATCCTGATTTTGGTGAAGCTTGGAAAGCTTGTACAGAACCTGTTACTCTAAACAGGACAAAATGGTTGGATTTCATCGTCCAGGATGATATGCTATTCAGAGGGAGTCAGTTGTGCATTCCACGAAGTTCTATGAGGGAGAATCTCATCAAGGAGAAGCATAGCAGAGGATTGGCTGGACATTTTGGTCATGACAAAACCCTTTCTTTGGTTAGTGAAAATTATTATTGGCCACAGTTGCAGCAAGATGTGAAGAAGTTTGTACAGAGTTGCAGAGTATGTCAGATGGCGAAAGGAGTGAAGTAGAATACAGGGTTGTATCAGCCATTACCTGTACCAGAGAAGCCTTGGGAGGATATCAGCATGGACTTTGTTCTTGGTTTACCGAGGACTCAGCGGGGACATGATTCAATTTTTGTGGTGGTTGATAGATTTTCAAAGATGGCACATTTCATTCCCTGCAGGAAGACTAATGATGCTGTTCATGTAGCAGAATTATTTTTCAGAGAAGTAGTGATTCTTCATGGTTTGCCAAAGACCATAGTTTCAGATCGGGACACTAAGTTTGTTGGATATTTCTGGCATACGTTGTGGAAGAAGTTGAAGACAGATTTGAAGTTCAGTTCATCACATCATCCACAGACTGATGGACAGACAGAGGTGGTGAATAGGAGTTTGGGAAATTTGCTGAGATGTTTGGTTGGAGATAAGCCAACAGGATGGGATTTGATTTTACCACAGGCGGAATTTGCATACAATAATTCTGTCAACTGGAGCACTGGTAAATCACCATTCCAGATTGTATATGGAAGTAGTCCAAGAAATGCATCTGAATTGAGGAAGATAGATAAAGGAGAAATAAGTAGTGCTGAAGCTGAAGATTTTGCAGAACACTTGAAGAACATCCATGAAGAGGTGAGGAAGCATATTACCAAGATGAATGCACAGTATAAGGCTAAGGCAGATGAGAATAGGAGGTATAAGGAATTTCAGGTTGGTGATGAAGTCATGGTTCATTTGCGGAAGGAGGGGTTTCCAGTTGGTACATATAACAAGCTGAAAATGAAGAAGTTTGGGCCATGTAAGATACTGAAGAAACATGATTCAGGAAACGCGTATGAGGTAGAATTGCCTACTGAGCTAAATATTTCACCAGTGTTTAACATTTCAGATCTGACAGAGTATCATGAAGGAGGTGTTGAAGATGAGATCACAGCAGCACAGTGGAGTATTCCAGCAACTAGTTCAGACACTAAGGAGATCGAAGATATACTGGACAGTCGTGTTGGCAGAAGCACAAGGAACAGGACATATGAAGAATATCTGGTCAAGTGGAAAGGATGACCTGTTGAAGATTCATCATGGCTGACAAAGGAGGAGGTTAGCCGTCTTGGCTTTCCTCTGCACACCTGAGTCGTGACAGGGTCACTTCTCAAATTACCCTGGGTGTCTGATGCAGGAGCATCCTGGGTGTAAGAGCAATCTTGCATCACCCAAAAAAATATTTCTGTTTTTATATTCAATAAGGGCTATTTTGTGCAGAGCTGCTATTTATGGAAAGTTACTATTTTTGGTAATTTTCGTATGTGCTCAGAATGATCTGATTTCTTTCTTGGAGGTTCATTTTGGTCATACAAGTCTGCCAGTAAAGTTTCATTGCCAGATCAAGTGTATATTGGAAGATATTGAAGATTTTCGGTATTGGCAGTAGGGGACAGAAACTTTGAACTCAGTTTTGAAGGCTTTAGAGGCCCCGGATGAGGTCGAATTTTGGGCCGAATGAAGCTTGCTTAATTCAAATGTTGTAGAGCTCCTCGCGCCCTTTCCGAAATGGGGTTACAATAGTCAATCGGGTCAACTAGTGATGACTTATGGTCTTCGGAAGTTGGGTCACTTGAAATGGCAGAAAATGATTTTTCTTCAAAATTTCTGTTCGGGTTTCAAAATTTATTTTGAGCCGACTATGATGTAATGAAATGTAAAATAAAAATAATTCTAAGTTTGGTCGGCCTTATTGGCTAAAATTCTGGAACCTTCCCAGGCGGTGGAAAATTGCCTATATAAGGAAGGCTGTATTATTGTCTTAGGCAGTTCAGAATAGTTCTGGGTAGTAGATCTGGGTAATAGCTCGAGGCTTTGTCCTACAGAATATTGTAAGGGAATGCCCATGTGGCTTTGCATATTGTAATTCTGAAAGTTTGTAATTCCACATTTGTGGAGATAATAAGAAGCCAATTTTCTGTTCTTGCATATTGTTGTTGTTTCTCTATATCTGTTATGTGTTTGTGGTATTAAGGGGAGCACCCTTCATCATAATGCTAGAAAAGCTGAACAAGAGAGAAATTTGGTTGTTGAAGACAAAAGACAAATGACTAAAAAGTTACAAGTTAAGGAATCTGAGATACTGAGACTTACCGAGCATCACTTTGAGATATCCAATCAAATGGTTGTTGTAAGCTAGGAGATCAACCAAGTAAATAATTAGTTATCAGGGAAACTTGAAGACATTGGTGTACTCAGAGAAGAAAATGAAAAACTGAGAAATGAAGTGAAAATGCAGCAGCAACATAATGAGATGATGAAAAAGTCTAAAGAGAGTTCCAAGAAGATTGATGATTTTCTGATTAGTCAAAGAGGACTTGGAAGCACTACTGGATTATGCTATACTGAGAAAGGAGAATCATCTAATAAAGTTTAATAGATGAATAACTACAAGAGTCCCAGACCTAAGATGCTAACATGCTATCACTATGTAAACTGGGCCACACTTTAAATGTTTGCATGAGTAAAGAACAAGGTAAACCTAAAACCACTCCTAAGTTCAATGGTCATTGTTATAGTTGTAACAAGTATGGACATCAAGCACATGAATGTAGATCTAAGTTGAATAGGAATCCTAACAAACCCTACATGGAGAAACACTATCACACTTGCAACATGCAGGGATACACTTCACAAGAATATAAAACAAAGATGAAGCAAGTTTGGACATTGAAAGAATAGCATAAAACCTATCAACTGAGAAGACAAGGTAATGCCTATACTTGGGATTATAACACATGGATTAATTGCACAACATGTGGAAGATATGGACAGATTATAACTAATTGCATGAGGAAGAGATGGACATGCAAATCTCCTACCTAGACAAGCACTGGTATGGCATGCTTACATTGTCACAAGGTCAGTCACCTAAGTAAAGATTGCAGAGACTGAGCACCAGAAACACAAGTCTTTAAAAATAAAAATACAATTAAAGACATCATGAGGATAAGAAAGACTATATGGAGAAAAACATCAAATGATAATGCTAAGTCAAGTAATGTAGTCAGTGACCTTGTCCATTGGATTGGGTGACATCGCTACCTCCACCTAAGCTGAAAAAAGTATGTATGGAACTGAAAATTAAAACTGGTTACACCTATCATACAATTCCTTATATTAGATGTGCACATACCAAATCTACATGAATTGAGATGCATTATGGTTTTACAAGTTTTGAGCTTTAAATGTTTACATTCAATATATGTTGGACCGAGTGAGAAGTTTTTAGTCGGTAATTGTTATGCAAGGTTAACCGAGTGTTAGTATTAATCGAGTGGAAATTTACATATTAACTAAGCTAATGATATTTTGTGGTATACACTAAGTTTGACAATTGTCATCAAGCTATGATTAGGTCGAGCATTTATTACAAAAAGGGTTTAAGTGGGAATTTGAAAAAGCTATAAATACGTGGTGAAATTAGTTCATTTCTCACATAGCGATTACAAAGAACAAAGAGTTTTTAGAGTGATTTCAAGAAAAGGATTTTTACAGAATTTGAGAACAAATTTGAAGCATTCTGAGAGATCTCATCATCATTCTGAGTAAGTACTATCATTGTCGAGTTGTTCATTTGCTACTTACCAAAACCCTAAATAAGAAACTATGGCATCCACATCAAATGTGAATAATTCCAAGTATGTAGAGGAGGAGGAAGTTAATGTAATTGTTTCTGCTACTTGTAATGAGCCTAAATACAAACTCCATCCCAAAGTGATGTTGAAAATTGACAAAATGAGATCTTTTTCAAGCATACCACCTAGGGTTTTTCTGGTAGAAGATATATGTTCATTTATTCACTGCAAGATAGGGGAAATCAAAGATTTTGATATGTTTGCTACATATTAGAAGTTGTATGGTGAAGATGGAAAGTTGAAATCTAATCATGAGCACCTGAAAGTTAAATGTTTGGTTAATGCCCTAAATTTTTTGAAGAATTTCAAAAATGAGTGGATTAGAATTGTTCTAAGTCGGTACCAAGATGGAAAACTATAGTTGAACGAGCTCATAAATATTACAAAGAACATCATAAAAGCAGTAACTAGATACCCAACTATTGACAAAGTCAAGGCAATAAAGAATCCACCCCGAGCTGAGATAGAAAAGAATACTAGAGCTAAATGGGATGACACAGTAATGAAAGTAATCATAATCAAAGATCCCGAGACAAGATTTGGAGCACATGTCATCGGTTATAATATATTCTAATCGAGAAGACCAAATAGTGTATCATGTGGTGTAGTTGACATTGCGTACAATATAGTTAAGAAGGGATTTTAGTTGGACCTTGCCAAGATAATATTGAAGAAAGTAGAGGAAAACATGAAGACTATTTGATCAACTAAGTCCAACACCTATAAGTTTGGCTCCTTACTAATTTGCATATTCATTTATGTGAAAAACATTTTCCCTTTAGTCGGTAATGTAGATTGGTCAACTGACAAGTCAGTTATACTCCATATTACAGATTTGATTAACAATTTGGGAGATAATTTTAATAGTTCAGTAGATATTTACTTTGAACAATTTAAGGAGAGAATGAATTCAAGGAGTAGAATTCCAAGACAACTAGTGGAAGAATAACATTATGAAATTTTCTTTCTAGTTGATGCAGATTATAATTTGATTAAGGGTGTGGAACCAAGGACAAAATGGCTAGCCCTCATGGGTTATGAGTTAGATATTGATTATACTTCTACATCAATAAAGGATTTATTGACTAAGCCTAAGGACCCTAAAGTTGATAGGTTTGGAACTTATGAAGAAGCCAAGATAAGGATAAAGACATACCTAGTTATTGAAAAAATAATAAAGAAATCCAAGAAAATGATGAGCAATTTGGTGATGATGTTGAATCATCTGAGAGCATACTGGTTGAGGTAGTAACCAAAGGTTAGTTACTTCTTTTTGAAAAACCACATAATGATGAAGAAACCAAGACTGATAGAGATGTAGATCCTACACCGGTTTCGGCTTCCCCCACTCCAAAGAAGATGCAGTCTAAAGTGAAAACAAGGGCATGCACAAGGTCATCAACTGTAGCTTCACCTCCACTGAAGAAAGGAGTTGTGAAAATATCTAGGCCTACTATAGCATCACTGACAAAGAAATACAAGAAAAGAGGTACAAAAACTACTACTGAGGCCCCTAAGAAAAGAAGAAAATTAATAAGAGGGAAGGATGATATAGATGATGATGAAGATTATACTGAGAAATTTAAAGTTGTTGTAAATAAAAATCATTCTATTGATGAAGTAGCTAAAGACATAATAGAAAATGGAGGATTAAGTGATCCTGAAATCAATCGGTTTGAGCATTTGTCTACCAAAGACCAGAATAAGATTGAAGAAGCTATAATTCAGATGATGATTACATTCAAGAAGGTACCAATTGAATTCTCTAACTATGTACCTAAGACATTATATGATATAATTTCACAAAGATGGACTTATGTATTGAACACAAAGAACAGAATGAGGGAACAATCCCTAGTTTTGGCAATGCCCACATTGACAGTTCCTAAAGTTGATGAATTGGTGAAAACATACTCTAAAATATTTCTAGTAAAGAGTCAGGCACTATAGATACTTGATGAAAATCTAGCAGACATTGATTAGAAAATTAAATTAAATTGGACTTCCATACTACAAGCCCGAGCTAAGTAAGAAAAGATGGCTTTGGCCATAATCCCCAAAAGGAAGCTCAAGAGAAAAGGAAAAGGCATTCATTATGATGATGCAAACTTGACACTGAAGAATACAATTGAGCTATGAGATATCAAGGTACCTGATACCACTAATGCCACTAAGGACATAAATGTACTCTAGGATGCACTCTAACAAGTTACAATATAGGGAATCAATAATGATTCATATGATGTACTCATTGAGGACATCACAAATGGTGATCCTAACGACATCAATGATGATGAGGATGTCACAATTGCTAGAGCTCAACAAAAAGAGGAAGCCCCTACCGAGCCAACAGTAAGTTCTATACTGGGTGATCTTCCAATTTTGATGCAAGCTGTTGAAATAATTTCACAAGAAGAACTCAAAGGCTCAATCCCTGAGAAACCCAAAGATACATCAAGGAAACATGCACCAAGCACAAAAAATATTGTAGAGATAGATACGCCTAAGGAGAAAGGGGCAGATAAATAGGAACAAGATGACCCCAAGCCTATCAAGACTACTCTAATAGACACTACATCCAAAGCTCCATCTTAGTCAACCGAGACACATGTCATCAAGGAGTAGAAGAAGGAAGATATACAGTGTCTAACGAGCAAGACAAGCCAAGTGTTGAGGTAAAGGATATAGTTCCATTTGTTAAATCATCGCCCCAAGAGTCCAAGAAGAAGAAGAAAAAAGATGGAGAAGGGCCAGTCACACTTGATGAAGTGATTGAAATTCCTGACTATGACCCAAGTACTTTGGACCCCAAAGAATTAAGGATATATGGGGAGTTATGTACAAGGAAGAAAGCATAAGAAAAGCTGAGAAATAAGAGAAAGAACAAGAAGATACTTGAGGATGTAAGAGATATCTTACAACAAGTTGTACCAGATGTCCAAATTAATGAAGATACCCCCATTTTGGAGCAACTTGCAACTCTTGCAAATGAAATAAATGCCCTAGAAATAGATGCTGAGAAGAAGATTGAAGAAAGGGTAGACAAAAAGATAAAAAATAAGTTAGCAGAGAAGATTAGCCAAGAAGTGGCAATAAACAAAATAAATCTTTCTGAGGTAATCACTAAGTTACAATCTATTACTCAAAAAATAGTTCAAATTTAATTCAAGTTATGCACTGTGGAGACTTTGACTACCTTAGTTAAAAGATTAAAAATCTAGATGTTGATATCCTAGCCAGTGCAAATGCATCCTTAACCGAGCCAAATGTTTTTCATAAGCATATAATAAAATTTCAAGAACTCAAGCGATTGAGAGTAGATTTGAGGAAGCAGGAAGATAAAATAAGTGACCAAGTCACCAAGCTACAAGCAGAGCTGCTTCCCCACCTCAAAATAATTGAGTGACACATTATGAAGGCACAAGCCTTAGTTGCAACACCAAAGATTTATGTGTTGGAGAACATATGTGACATGCATGCACAAGTTGGTCTTGAGCACATCGCTCTCACCAACTTGAAAGAGGAATGGGAAAACCTCTTAGATTCTCTGATGAAAACCCACAAACACATTTTTGACAGGATGTATGTACAAATTTTTCTTTAGGCATTAATCTCAAAAAGGGGGAAATATAATGTACATGCTAAATGTACTTTTATATGCTAAAGTGTACTACATATATACCAGGAGCATGCACTACGAGGGAGTTTTTGAGTAATTTTGCATAAAGAGTTAGTTATGTTATGTATATATGGAGAATTAGAATATTTTGAGAAATATTGGCTTATATACATTACAATTTTGATACTAATGCCAAAGGGGGAGATTGTTATCTCTATTTGAGCATTCTAGATATTGTTATTAGTATCAAATTAGATCAATCAGTTATCTAAGTTGATCAGTTGGTAAAAGATGATACAACAAGCTACATTATGCTAGTCTGTTAAACAAAAAAAGCCTTCATACTGGGCACTCACAAGGAAGAACCAAGAACTAAAAGGAAACAGGTTTAACCAATCACCAGAGCATGTTTACCAAGCATCAAAGTAAACTAAGCATTGAGCGTTAGTAAACACTGAGAAGTATACACATCGAGCACCAGTGTATTCACCAAACAAAAAAGGTTGTATTTACCAAGTTATTCAGGAAACAACATAGTAATCAGGAAAGGAACATCTATCTATGAAAATGGTTACACAGATTTATAAAACATTTTACCAAGATCGAAGCTTATTTATTATGGATGTAATCATTAAATATTGTAATGATTCCTATGCAATAGTTAGATCTAGGTTAATTTTACACATGGTAGATCTTAGGTTTTCTAAGATGTTGTAAACCTAGTTAAGTCATGGAAATCATATAAATTTGCTATATATTTGTAATTGTTTTCCTTTTGATTAGTACCGATCAATACAAAGAAGGAGATCTTGAAGCAATAGCCACCTTCAAGACATTAGAATTCAGATAGGGTTTGCATGATAGAGAAATTATTAGAAACAAAAATTCAATTTAGTTTGTTCAGAAATATTCAAGGCTACCAAGTAGAACAAAGGATAGTTTACTACACATAGAGGTGATATTTATTTAGTATATCATAGATATGATTTAGAAAAAGTTTAGTTTTTATTTATAGATACTTTTTGTTATTCTCTAATTATTATAACAGAGTTTCCAAATCTCTTAACATAGTAGACTTAATGTAGTTTGATTGTAAATCTCTTAACCAAGTGCACACTCAAGTAGTGTTGTTAAATCCTTTAACAAGGTAGATCTAATCGATTTGATTGTTACTCCTAATAGGGTAAGATCACCAAAAGTGATCACAACTTGTAGCCTTAACTGGCATAGTTTATTATCTGCAATAGTGAAGAATTTGTGGGTGTCATCCTCACCATAGTTTTTACCTTCTAACAAGGGTTTCTACATAACCAAAATATTTGTGTTATGTGTTACATTTCATGATTGATTTATTATTTGTTTTCATGCATTTTACATTTACAAAGTTGTTTGAATGAATGTTATAGTCTATGGATTCAGTTGGATAATTAGTCACTACTATTCCAGATTGAGTATTTAGTTAAAGTTTTCAGGGTACTGATTCACCCCACCCCTCTCAATCCCTTATCTTTCCATCCCAACACAATCCATTGATAACAACACTGTAAATATCATCCAAATAAGCATAACATGTTGTTGGTATAACCCTCAACAACCACATCAAAATTCTCATCCACACAAGAAAATCATGGGAATACAATGAATAACTATAAACAAGATCAATTCATAATATAAGGAGGTCTCATATAAAGGAACACAAATAAAAAAATTGATGAAATCTCTGTGTGCTCCACCTAGAAATCATTTAAAACTAATCAAAAATCTTTTTTTTTTAAAGTGTGTAGAATGGATTCTAGTTTCTAAAAATGTAACTTGTTGCAAAATTCAATGAACAAGCCAAAATCTATGCCCAAAATACTACACGTTGGTTTTTTACAAAAAATGGAGATACACACAAAAGAAATTAGAGATGAAAAACTTAACATAATCAGAATTCAAAATAAATTATATGCTTAGATAGATGTATCGTCTTAAAATGGAAGCACTTCCATGTTAAGAGCATTTAGCCCTTTGAGTGAGTGGTTTAGGGTCATGATCTTTATATACTCTTGGCCTTCTCCCCCACTTTCCATCTCTTTTTTCATGCTTGATTTCCTCATTCTAGGTGAAATCAGGGTTAGGATCGTGAGGATTCTCCTTAACTTTACCTATTCTATGACTCCAATTCCTAGGTAGGATATAGAAATGGATCCTCCCGGCCTTCATCATGTCAATCACGTTATTTTCTATCCATCACAGGATTTTTTCTCTTTTCAGACCTCATTTCTAGGCTTTTGGGCATCATGGAGACTTGAAACTTGAAATCTGGCAGGGTTAGGGTTTGAAGGTCAAGGTCAACCTCACCCCTGACTAGGTCAGGGTCAACCTCAACCTTGACCCCAGCCTGTAGGGGTCTTAAAATTATGTTTCCTTCTTTTCCTTTCAAGATTTTATCCTTCCGCTTCCAGGTCAGCTATTTCGGGCTCCAAAACGGTAAATCCTTTAATGTGAGTCAATTAAGGTACATTTTTCTATAAGGATGGGACCTAATTGAATTTATTTGATTTAATTAGGGTCCATGCTTTCTAAAGGTCAAGACCAAATTAGATCTAATTGATTTAATTAAGGTTTATTATTCCAAAGGGTATGGACCTAATTGAATTTAATTTATTTAATTATGGTCTATTCTTTCTAAAGGTCAAGACCTAATTGGATCAAATTGATTTAATTAAGGTTTGTTATTCCAAAGGTTAGGACCTAATTGGATTTAATTTTCCAAGGTGGCCCTTCTAGAGGAATCTACCCTAACTCACTATAAAAGGAGGCCTTCCTCTCTCATTTTGACATCTCAAGTTTTCAAGACATCTCATTCTTGCAAGAAATCAGGCCATCAAGTTCTCTTAAGCTCTCAAGGTGTTCAGGCAAGCATTAATTCAAGCATCCAAGTCTTCTTCATCATCCAAGCTCTCCATTGAAGATTAAGGATTCAAGCTATTGAAGGAATTAGCCTAAGCATTCAAGATCCATCATTCAAGACTCTAGATCTAGCCATCAAGGTGGTGTGATCTTCCTTCAAGATCATTTGTTCATCTTCAAGATCCATCTCATATTTCTTTCAAGGTGGACTTCAAGCATTTAATCATGGAGGTTTGATTTAAATTTGTGTTCAAGCTTTCATATCAACATACTTGATTACATTCTAAATACATGAGCATATCTATTGAATTACATAGCTTCATTGTTAGATTGATTTCTACTACTTGCTAGCATTCTCCTTTTCAATTCAATTTCAAGGTTGATTCCAAACTGGGGTTTTACCAAGGCAAACCCCTCCAAAAAACAAATGAAACCATTTCTCTTGTAGGTACAAGTGTGGAATCGTGAATTTGAAGACATATTTGGATACCCTTTTCGGCCTTCTTTCAAGATTCACGAACTGAACCGAAATCTGACATTGCAGAAAAATGTCACCATTGACCTTTTAAAAAGGGCAAAGGTGACATTTATATTTTTTCAAATCTAGAAAAATGATTTCTGTGTTTTTTTCATCTTGGCATTCTAAGACTAGAATAGGTGACGAAAATTTTAGAAAGTGCATACACAATTCAAAATTCAGAATTCTTTAGATCTGCCCTAATTTCAAGGTTAGTACTTGTAATTCAATTATTTTCAATTCCTAGCATCTCATATCTTCATATTCAATCCATAATAGGAGAAATATTAGATTAATTCTTCCCTATATTTCAAATAAATAGATCTAATTGGGCATTAGCCTACTTGGTTGATCAAATTAGGTCTTCTTATTGGGAATTTGAGGTTTAAGAATTGATCTTCTATTTCCCCAACCCCCACATATAAAGGTGAATCAATTTTACAATTATATATTTTGGTGAACCCGACTAGCTTACTCTCTTTCTTTTTGGTGTTAGATTTACATTGTGTGCATTTATAATTCAAAAATCCAAAAAAATCTATATATTTCTTGCATTTTCATTTATCATGGAGATAGTTAAGATGTTTTGGTGCATACTCATGTTTCTTATTACTCTCCTTTTAGCATCTCTTTATAATACATATGATGTTTATGAGGGAATTATGCATTTCATTTCATTCATGATTCTTCATTTTGCTCTTTCTTATGCTTTTGTGAAGTTGACGGATACTACTTTCCCTCCATTTAAATCTTTTCTTAGGGATTTATGTGGTCATCTTATTTACCTTTTGGATTATGTGAAGACAATGGTAGATGATACACCATCTCCTAATCTTCCTAATCTGATTAATCCTCTTCCTAATCCTATCAATCCTATTCCTACTCATCCTATTCCTAATCATTCTAATCCTATAACTCATTCTTCATCCTCTGATTCATATGATCGCATTCAAATTATTTCTCAGGATGTAGATATGCATGATTTCTTTGATTTACCTTCTCCTCCCAATAATGATGATCTTAAAGGAAAGGGTAAATAAATTCCTTCACAACCTATTATCCCACCTTATACAACCTTTACTCATGAACATGATACACAATCACCTCCTGTAGAAGCTTTGCATAATATGGATAATAACAGATATAATATGGTGACTAAACAAGGTTATAAGGGTTTAGGGTTAGGAGTTAATGAACATGGAATTAAGTTTCCCATTAACATACCTGCTAAACTAGATATGAGTGGTGTTGGAACTTCCAAATCTCAAGTTACGTTAAGTGGTGCTGATCTTTGTCATCCCCTTAATTCTCATCTCTCTATATCTTCAATAAACACTTCTAGCACTCGTCAAGAAATTGTTAAAATAGTATATGTGGAGTTAATGAGTTCAAAGACATTAAAATTTAAACCAGTGCCTATAGATGCATTGGAAAAATTTTGATGTCTTTCCACTATCGTAATAGTCATTTCCTTGCTGATTGTAATCATTTCAAATTATATGTTAGAGAAAAAGTTGCATTAGGATTTATTCCTTTTTCTCATGTGGTGTTACAACTTCTTCACAACTTTGATATAGGGGATTCCCCTCCTTTAGAAATAATGTAAATGTTCTTATCCTCTTGTCTCATGACTGGGGGCATATTTGTTTGTTCCCAGTCTCTTAGGATCCATTAGTTCTTTTTATTAAGATTTAATTGTATTCTTTCTTTTCTATGCTTTTCCTTGATATTTTTATCCATTCCTAGCAAATGTATTTCCTTTTAGCAAATCTTTTCTAGGATATTTGCTTTGTAAAAATATCCCTTATCTCTCCTCCCCGAGGGGCATGGTTCTTCTTTCTCTTTGTCTAGGGGAACGACTTTCCTTAGGTTAGTAGTATTGGCTTATATCACAACATCATTTCAATATAGCGATAGAGATATTGATTATGGATAACCTTCTTATATGAGAAGAAGTTGTCCTAGGTTGATACTTCTTCTCTATGATTGCAAATCATGTTTGATATAAACTTTTACTCTTGCTTGGAGTTAGAGTGGTTTTCCCTCATTTCAAAGATTCCTTTTGCTCTAGTTCACGGAAGGCATGATGATTAAATATCTGTTCCCACCTAAAGGAAGATGATATTTTATCTAGACCACTACTCTTCGGTGGGGGTCTTGGTGATAAGATCTCTTTCATTGAGGATCCTTTTCCACAAGGGACATATCCTTTTCATGATTATCTATATTCTTGGATGTAGGGGTTCATACCTTTCGCTAAGGATATAGTATACATTGTTGTGAGTAGGGTATCTCTTGACTTTGCGAAATGGGTATCCTCTTTAATCTTTGTTCCCACACTTGGGGGGCAAGGATGTCTTCTTCTTCTACTTTTGCATATGGACTAATAAATATAGATTGCAGATTTGGTAGAAGTACTTTAGCCACAAGGGCTTGGTATGATTTTCTACCTTATTCACATTTATGTATTATTATTTCATATTCCCTTATGTTAGGATTTTGATCAAAAGGCTCTAATCTTAGCATTAACAGCATGATTGTAATAAATATAGATTCTGAATTTGTGAAGTACTTCAGCCTAAAGTGCTTGGTATGATTTTCTACCTTAAACAAATCTATGCATTGTTATTTCATACTTGTTCATGCTAGGGTTTTGGTCTCAAGATTTTAATCTTAGCATTTGTCGGCTTTTCACACATGAAGTAATAAATATAGATTCTAAGTTTGATAGAAGTACTTTAGCCATAAGTGCTTGGTATGATTTTCTATCCTAATCAAATCTATGCATTATTATTTCTTGCATATCCTTACAACATTTTTTTCTTTCTTTCTAGGGATGCACCTCCTTCCTTGGTTAAGAAGTATTTATCCACTATGTGACATCCAATCATACATAAAAATTATGGTTTTCACTGAGGATCTAGTGTTGGCAATTTGGCTAATGCGAATGCATAGATGTTTTCATTATGGAAACATATGATCACTATTAAGAGCGCAAAATCTGGAAAGCAAGTATGGAAGGTCACAGAAAGAAATTGTCTAAGTATGGATACAGAGATCCTGAAAGAGCACCCGAGGAAGATTTAGTTGGCGACGTTCACTGGAGCAATATTTTTGTTTGCGCAATTAACTAAAGCTTCTGCAATGTATGAGGATACCCCATCTCAGTGCGCATAAATTTTTGAGCTATACAGACAAAGTTATTCAAAGTTTACCGATGATAGTTTGCAAGCCAACAGTGTAGAAACAAGGTCAAAATTGGTAAAGTGATTAAGGGATTATTTTGCTTTGCAAAATAATGACTTGATGATATAAAGGGATGACATAAGATATAATTATGATGTACAAGCTGACAAGAAGAATATTTATGTTAGTATCTTGTATAAAGATAAAGTTGTAATAGTTGAAATGTACCTAGTTGAATGTTGTAATGTTGTGAAAGCAAAAGTTGTAAAATTGTTGTATATTGTGATAGTGATAAAGGCTATTGTTGTGAAGTTGTAATCAGATCATTTTGTAATTAGACAGCAAGTTTGTATTACCTGTTTGGGTAGTGAGCTCATCTGGTGATCAGGTTTTGTAATCTAAACTCCTAACAGGGTTAAGGCTTCTAACAAGGCCTAAAGTCCTTTAACTAGGATAGATCTACTATATGATTGTAATAGAATCCTAACAAGGTCAACATCCTTAACAGGATACTTTTGATTAGTGATCTTTTTGGGTACCATCCCCACCAGGGTTTTCCCTTGGCCATGGTTTCCTCGAGAACAAAACATGTGTTATGAGTTCCTTTCATTTACTACTATGTTTGTTAATTAGCTTGATTATATTTGTATGCACTAAAGTAATTTGTAATATCCATAAGTGGGAAAAAGTTTGTGAAATACTAATTCACCCCCCCCCCCTCTTAGTATTTCCTATTTCTAACAATCGGTATCAAAGCACGGTTACTCAAAGGAAAGGAATGCTTAACAGCTTGAGTAAGATCTCTATGGATATGGATCAATTGCAGAAAAATCTTGAAGAAACTCTTGAGCAGATTGATATGCTTACAGAAGAAAGAAACGCCTTGAAAGGAAAGTATGAAGATGCAAAGAATCTTATTGATAGATTGAAAGGTAAGATCAAAGATCTGAAATTTGAGAAAGAATCTGAAGTCCTTATTGAAGATTGTGATGACCTAGAAAAAGAAAATTTAATTCTTAAGCATGAATTGAAAGTAGCAAATTTGAAGCTTAGCATGAGAGATGGAAATGAAAATCTGAGATCTGAAAATGAAAACTTGAAAAATGAGAATGAAGATCTGAAATCTAAACTTGGTAAGATGACATCTGAATTTGACAAAGTCAAACTGCAGTATGATGAACTTGAGAAATACAATAAGATAGTGAAAGGTGAATTGACTTAATCTAAACAACAACTTGAGAAATTGTATTCTAACAGTGACAAGATCAATGAGCAAATATCTTATGGGAAACCATTCTATGATAAAAATGGTCTTGGATACAATATTTTTTTCTAAAAACAAGAAGTTAGATCCAATAGCACCTGAAAGTGTAGAAGGAAAGTCAGATGAGATCAAATGTGAAGATCCGCCTAAAGAAGAAGTTGCACCTAAAGAAGAAGGAGAATCATCAAAACAAGAAGAACCATCAAAGCAAGAAGAACCATCCAAAGGTATGCATAAAGAATTCAAAGGTAGATGTTTTCCTTGTAATACTATTGGGCACATGAAGAAAGATTGTACAGGTAAGAAATTTAAACCTCTTAATGGATATTGTTATAATTGTCATGGATTTGGACATAGAGCTATTGAATGTAAGAATACTAAAGTTATTAAAAATAATTATAGTAGAATGTCTAGGAATACTAACAATGCAGATCAAAGAACATCTGAAGGCATGAAAAGAGGAAATGGAATAGTTTGTTATAGATGCAACAAAGTTGGACACATTGCTAGAAATTGTAGGACTCAAATGAATCAGCAAGCACCTAGATATGGATCAAATGGAATCATTTTTCAGATATGCAACAAGATTGGACATACAACAAGGTTTTGTAGAATGAACAATGGAAGTTATCATCAAAACCCTAACCCTAGAAACTATGTAAGGAGGAATGGAAATGCAGGAAACACAGAGAAAGGATGTTGCAACAATGAGAATGAAGTGAAATTTGTCAAAAGAAATGATCAGGCAAGTATATTTAGTGTTGAAGGTAGTCAGCAAGGTAATGTATGTAATGGTAAGATTGAATCTTTACCTAACTTATCTTTGAGCACTAAAACTCTGTTATTTTCAGTATTTTAGGAACTTAGATTTAGTGTAGATTTAAAATTTGGAAGAGTTAAGTTTTTCGCAATTAGATGTAGATTTTTTACGGTATACTAATGCTCTTGTTAAGTGTGCAAAAAGAAATATGAAGTTTTGCGAGGTTGCAAAAAGATTTACTATTGCAGGTCTAAAATTAGCTTTTTGGTGTTTTAGCAGAAAAATGAATGAATGTGTTGTCAAATCGAGTTAATGCAGAGTGTTATAAGGTTGGAATCAAAGTAATTGTGATTACAAAGCGATTGAAAGAGATTTGGAAAGCAGAAAAAGTGATTTGGGAGCCATTTGTAGAAGTTTGAAATCAGTTTGCAGCATTGTTCAAACTGAAGCCCTAGATTTGTGAAGTTGAGGTATTTATCACATCAAAGACTTGATTCAGAATCTATAATCAGTTATTAAGATGGATTTTTATATGGTTCATAATATTAAAGATAAGAACAGACCTAAGATTAAGAAAGAACTAGTAGAACCAGCAGAAATTGATGATAGTTTAGCATTGTCATCCGTACCAGATGGAGTATGGCACATTGAGAGTGTAAAAGGTTATTTAGGTTGTAAGTTTGAAACCTTGAGAGATGTAGACTTTAATGGAGATTATCAAAAGATGTACAATCAGGACATGTCAGTTAAACCAGGTTATGAACATTTAGAGAACAATGAAATTATCAAGTATTCCATGAAGTATGAATTTGATGATGATGAATGTACCAAAATCATTCTGAGTAGAATTCACAATGGGAAGTTTTGGATGGAGGATAGAGTCATTGATATAACAACTAACCTAATTTATGATGTAACTAGATTGTCAAAAGTTGGAGAGATCCCACTAAATGAAAAGAACATTAGAAAGATTGTCTTAGACAATACAGGATCTAGTTACAATGGTAGAGGAATTGTGATAAGATTAAGCAAGATGATGTTAGGTACCTTTGCAAGATCCTAACAACTAAATTTTGTGGTAGTGCAAGGGAAGATGACATGGCTATAGGAATGGTTCATGTAGCTTATCTTATATGTGTTGAGAAGAAACCAGTGGATCTATGTGAGACCCTGAGAATTCAATTGTTTGAGAACTTAGAGAAGATTAAGAAGGCTAAGTACACATAGTTTAGGTTTTCATCTTTGATAACCTATATGTTTTTCCACATTTTGAGAAGATTTCCTTACACATTTTATTGGAATGATGGTGATAACATAATGGAGAGAATCAAAAAAGTATACATGAAGCACTTAATTGAAAAAGTTAATGACAGTGTGAAACTTGTTTTGAAGACTTTTTAGAATATGGTTAAGAATAGGTCAAGGATTCCTCAATCCTTAGTTGAAAAGTACAAATATGACATTTGTTTTATGGTAGATATAGATTTTACTTATATTGAAGCAGTTGAGCCTAGATTAGAGCTCATAGACCCTCTTGGCTATGGAATTTTAAAAAGTAGAAACTGAAGGTTATGTTAATAGATTGTTAAAATGTGAATTGGATGTTCATGAAAATAGGTTTGGAACCTATGAAGATAATTTCAACTCTACAATGAGCTTGAAAGAAGAGAAGAAATCTAAAAGAAGAGTTGAAATAACTATAAAGAAAATATTGAAGGAAACTAGTATGACAAGTCATGAGTTTGACATAGCAAGAAAGATTGTTGAAGCCATAAGATAGAGTGAAACTCTTGTAGTTCCACCACTAGCATCTAGTGCAGACCCTGTTGATCCTATTGCAGTGAAGGTAAAAGTTGAAGAGCTAGAAAAAGATATAGGAGAGAAGCCCTCTTCCCCTATTCCTATCAAAAAGAGTGAAAGTGAGTGCAGTAGGTCCCAGAAAAAGATAGAAAACAATTGTACCTCCAACAACTAGAAAAGGTGAAGAAGTAAAAGATGATGAAGTTGCAGTGAAAAAGAAGACATGGAAACCAAGAATTGAAAGAGTGAATGAAGATATTTGGAAGCATGGTGACTTTACTAAAATGAACAAATATTATGACTTGTATAACTCATCAAGTAGGATGAACTTGGAGAATGCTTTAGTCACCCATCTAATCCTAGCAAATAAGAAATTTGATACAATACATGGTCAAATTCCAGAAGATCTTTACAACAGGTTATTCAAGAGGAAACAGAGAGCACAAGAAGAAGATACAAAGATGAGAGAACATGTAATCAAACAATTTTGTGAAATAAAAGATGAAGATCATTTGAAGAGGATCTTGAAACCTCTTGGAACTTTACTAAGAACAAAGAAAAGAACAATTCTAATAACGGGAGGAAGGTATGAAGAAGTGAAGAAAGAGACTGAGCAAGCGATAATGCAAGTTCTTGCAAACATAGTTGTAGGAAAATACATTGACACAGAACCACAAAAAAAGCAATCAAAAGAAGAAGAACAAGTACAAACTAAGGAAATTGGTATTGAAGAAGTCCCATCTTCTTCACATATCAATATTGGTGAAGAATCAATGGATATTGAAGGCACTAAAGTAACATTGGATTCAAATGATGCAGTGCTCGGTGATTTAGGGAACACTGTTGAAAATTTGGCTCTAGGTGAGCAAGAAAAGGTCACTGAGATAGTTACAGAGATAGAAAAGGAAACAAAGAAGGATACAGAGGTAGAGAAAGCACAATCAAAATCAATTCCAGTAGAACAAGCAGAGAAGAAGAAAGTAGATAAAGGAAAACAAATTTTGATAGAGATCACTACCTCTAGTGCACCCTCTATACCAGTTGTTGTACCAACCATTGCCAAGGACATAGACATTGTCACACCTGAGAGTAAGAAAAGGTAGATTGGTTCAATTTTTGAAGACCTTGGTAAAGAAGTTGATGATGATGATCAACTTGAGCTCATCACATCTCTTAATAAAATAATTGGAAAGAATAAAAAGGTGAAGAACCTTGAAGGTAGAGTCAAAGATTTGACAAAAAAACTTGAGAGTGTGATCAACACTAAGGTATTTGACTCTGACCCAATTGAAAAGGAAAAAATGGTAATGAGTTCTTTTGATTTAGAGTTTTCAAATTTGAAAGATGTAGCTAGAATAAAGGCTCAGGCAGCCTATGAAGCAGAGATGCTACAAAGCATAAGTGTAAATATTAGAAATGATATTGGAAACTTAGATGTTTGTATAAAGAATTTGAGGAAACATTTAGAAAAAGGAAAGAATTTGTACATACAATGCACAAAATCAAAAAGTATAGCAGTGGATGAAGACAAAAAAATCAGAGAAAAGCTAGAAGCAATAACAAAGTTAAATGATGAAATCATAACATTATCAGAGGAGAAGAACAAAAAGATTAACAGGATCAATATCTTGAGAGAGCATGTCTCAATCAAGATTACAATCATTAAGGAACAAATTGAGGAGTGTCTTTCAGCAAAGACATATTTTCAGAAGTTTAGCTTTGATTCCTACGAGCATGTTACATAGCTGCATATCGATTGAGTACTCTACTCAATGTTGCAGAGTCCATAAAGAAGATATGGGAGAAAGAATTTGAAGCATGGAAGACAAATTTTGATGATTTTGTTGCAAGCCTACCAGCTTCGCAATAATTGATAGCAAGGTAACAAGTTTTTGAAAAAAGTTTTGTATACCCTTTCTTTGTCATTGTTGTCAAAGGGGGAGAGATAGTAGAAAATTGTCTATGTATTATGAGGAAGGATACTCATAGGGGGAGCTATGGAGTATGATAATATAGTATATGTTTTTAGATTGTTATAGATTGTTATGGGGAGATATAAGGATTGAAATTTTTTGGCCATACAGTTTTGAAAACAATTTTGATACACAATTTTCACATACAGTTTTGAAATTTTGTTTTGCACACTTAGCCAATTTTCTCATATGTTGCCACCAATGACAAAGGGGGAGATTGCTGGAAATTTGGCTAATGTGGATGCATAAATGCTTTCATTATGGAAACCTATGATCACTTTTAAGAGCACAAAATCTAGAAAGCAAGTATGGAAGGTCGTAGAAAGAAATTATCTAAGTATGGATATAGAGATCCTGACAAAGCACACGAGGAAGATTTAGTTGGCAACATTCCTTGGAGAAATATTTTTGTTTGCATAGTTAACTGAAGCTTCTACAGTGTATGAGGATACCTCATCTTAGTGCGCATAAATTTTTGAGCTATACGAACAAAGTTATTCAAAGTTTACCGATGACAGTTTGCAAGCTGACAGTGCAGAAACAAGATCAGAATTGGTAAAGTGATTGAGGGCTTATTTTGCTTTGCAAAATAATGACTTAATGATATAAATGGATGACATAAGATATAATTATGATGTATAAGCTGGCAGGAAGAAGATTTATGTTAGTATCTTGTATAAAGATAAAGTTGAAATAGTTGAAATGTACCTAGTTGAATGTTGTAATGTTGTGAAAGCAAAAGTTATAAAATTATTGTATATTGTGATAGCAATAAAGGATATTGTTGCGAAGTTGTAATCAGATCATTTTGTAATCAGACAGCAAGTTTGTATTACCTGTTTGGGTAGTGAGCTCATCTGGTGATCAGGTTTTGTAATCTAAACTCCTAACAGGGTTAAGGCTTCTAACAAGGCCTAAAGTCCTTTAACCAGGATAGATCTACTATATGATTGTAATAGACTCCTAACAGGGTCAACATCCTTAATAGGATACTTTTCGTTAGTGATCTTTGTGGGTACCATCCCCACCGGGGTTTTCCCTTGGCCATGGTTTCCTCGAGAACAAAACATGTGTTATGAGTTCCTTTCATTTACTACTATGTTTGTTAATTAGCTTGATTATCTTTGTATACACTAAAGTAATTTGTAATATCCATAAGTGGGAAAAAAATTTTGAAATACTAATTCACCCCCCCTCTCAGTATTTCCTATTTCTAACATCTAGGTCTTTAATAAAAACCTTATTTGTTGTTTGACATTGGATTTCCATGGTAGAAACATCTCTTACATTGGAAATTGGACAGTGTGTTATCCCTCATCAAGTATTACTTTCTTTTCAACTCTTGCATGATATTTCTTTACATCCCTTCCATGGTCTCATAGGGGTTGTGACCTCCTTGTCTTGGAATGTGTGTTGTTTGAGGATATTGTCTTGATTCTGAAGAAGACTTTATCCTTGTTCTTTCTCTTCCTTAACATGACAAAACAGAAGCTTTTTGTCATATTAAGGAGGGGGGAATACATAGGGCCTCCCTTGTACTATAACTTTTACTTTTATATGCTAAATCTTCCAAAGGTAATGCACATAAGTTGCTAAGTCCTAAGGAAATACACATTTTACATACACATACATACAAACCTACACACATATGCTAAATCTTCTGAGGGTGACACAATTGCCTCTGGAGGAGATATGCATTTTATATTCATGGTGATACAAGAGGGTGGATCTATGAATATTTTACACACAATACACACACAGTTTATGGGTGAACCTATTGGGCTCTCCCTCTAAGGTGATTCATGGTGAGGTAGGCATCTTATCAGGCGAGGTAATCACTTTTCCCTTTTTTGTGTATGAGGTAATGAATACAGATTGTGAATTTGAGTAGGAGTACTTCAGCCTAAAGTGCTTGGTATGATTTTCTACCTTATTCAAATCTATGCATTATTATTCCATACATGATCTCTTCTTTTCTTCTTTCATGCTAGTACGATAGGATCATGAAGCTATGTTGTCTATAGTGTTGCTCTTGTCTTTCTTATGTAATCATTTATGCTCTTATTATAGCTTTCCAAACATGATATTGTTATGAGAAATATTTCTTAGCAAGGTTTCTTATGCTAATTGATTTGGGTTGTTTAGTACTAACCCCTTTGTTCTTTTTGTGCACCTTCATGAATGTATGTTGAGTTAGAATCCATGGTTTGGGGGCTTGTGTCATCAACCAAGTGTTATTTTATCTCATCTTGAATCCACTGTGATATTTTCCTTCTTCTCCTTTACCAAGAGTTTGCATTGAGTCCATACTCTTGCTAAAGTGGGGGCTTAATGTATCATCTTAAAATGGAAGCACTTCCATGTTAAGAGCATTTAGCCCTCTGAGTGAGTGGTTTAGGGTCATGATTGGCTCCTTTATGGGATCTTTTCATACTCTTTTCCTTCTCCCCCACTTTCCATCTCTTTTTGCGCGCTTGATTTCCTCATTCTAGGTGAAATTAGAGTTAAGATCCTGAGGATTCTCCTTAACTTTCCCTATTCTATGACTCCAATTCCTAGGTAGGAGACTAAAATGGATCCTCCTAGCCTTCTTCATGTCAATCACATCATTTTCTATCCATCACAGGCTTTCTACTCTTTTCAAACCTCATTTCTAGGTTTCCAGGCATCCTAGAGACCTGAAACCTAAAATCTGGCAGGGTTAGGGTTTGAAGGTCAAGGTCAACCTCACCCCTGACTAGGTCAGGGTCAACCTTGACCTTGACCCCAACCTGTCAAGGACTTAAAATTCTATTTCCTACTTCTTTTCCTTTTGGGATTTTATCCTTCCACTTCCGAGTCAGCTGTTTCGGGCTCTGAAATGGTAAATCCTTTAATGTGAGTCAATTAAGGTACATTTTTCTATAAGGATGGGACCTAATTGAATATATTTGATTTAATTAGGGTCCATGCTTTCTAAAGGTCAAGACCTAATTGAATCTAATTGATTTAATTAAGGTTTATTATTCCAAAGGGTATGGACCTAATTGAATTTAATTTATTTAATTATGGTCTATTCTTTCTAAAGGTCAAGACCCAATTGGATCAAATTGATTTAATTAATGTTTTTTTATTCCAAAGGTTAGGACCTAATTGGATTTAATTTTCCAAGGTGGCCCTTCTAGAGGAATCCCCTAACTCACTATAAAAGGAGGCCTTCCTCTCTCATTTTGACATCTCAAGTTTTCAAGACATCTCATTCTTGCAAGCAATCAAGCCATCAAGTTCTCTCAAGCTCTCAAGGTGTTCAAGCAAGCATTCATTCAAGCATCGAAGTTTTCTTCATCATCCAAGTTCTTGATTGAAGATCAAGGATTCAAGCTATTGAAGGAATTAGCCTAAGCATTCAACATCCATCATTCAAGACTCTAGATCTAACCCTCAAGGTGGTGTGATCTTCCTTTAAGATCCTTTGTTCATCTTCAAGATCTATCTCATATTTCTTTCAAAGTGGACTTCAAGCATTCAATCATGGAGGTTTGATTTACATTTGTTTTCAAGCTTTCATATCAACATACTTGATTACATTCTAAATACATGGGCATATCTATTGAATTGCATAGCTTCATTGTTAGATTCATTTATACTACTTGCTAGCATTCTCCTTTTCAATTCAATTTCAAGGTTGATTCCAAACTAGGGTTTGACCAAGGTAAACCCCCCAAAAAAACAAACAAAACCATTTTTCTTGTAGGTACAGGTGTGGAATCATGAATTTGAAGACATATTGGATACCCTTTTCGGCCTTCTTTCAAGATCCGTGAACAAAACCAAAATCTGACATCTCAAAAAAATGTCACCATTGACCTTTTAAAAAGGGCAAAGGTGACATTTTTATTTTTTCAAATCTGGAAAAATGATTTCTAGGTTTTGTTGGTCTTGGCATTCGAAGACTAGAACAGGTGACAAAAATTTCAGAAAGTGCATACATAGTCCAGAATTTAGCATTCTTCAAATTTGCCCTAATTTCAAGGTTAGTACTTGTAATTCAATTATTTTCAATTCCTAGCATCTCATATCTTCATATTCAATCCATAATAGGAGAAATATTAGATTAATTTTTCCTTATATTTCAAATAACTAGATCTAATTGAGCATTAGCCTACTTGGTTGATCAAATTAGGTCTTCTTATTGGGAATTTGAGGTTTAAGAATTGATCTTCTATTTCCCCAACCCCCATATATAAAGGTGAATCAATTTTACAATTATATAATAGATAACAGAGATATTTTCAATATCACATCATCTGATTTTTATGCTATTAAACCATGAGTAAACCTAACGAAGAGCACACAAAAAAAGTTGTCATTTTTTTGTATGTCTGCTGGAAAACATGTCTTAGGCCTATTTGAATCATGCAACCCTTTAGGTTGGATCTCAAAGGAAAATCCAAGCCTTAGGATTGGTAAATCCCAATGCCTTATCAAGTGTGTGCACCCTGTAAGGCATGCACAGTATGGAAATATATGACTTCCATAGGGCATGCACGCTATAGGGCATGTTCCCTATAGTGCATGCACCCTATTTAAGTCATACATTTCAATTGTGAGGAGAAATAGTAAGAGTGAGAGGAAGATATCTCTCTCTCACTCTCTTCTTTCCCTCTCTCTCTCTCCCTTATCACCCTCTCTCTCTCTCTCTCTCTCTCTATAGTTTTACATAGAGCGCATGTGCTATAGGGAACACATCCTATAGCACTGCGTGATATGTAAGAATATGGACTACATTTTTATGTTTTTGCATAGAGCATGTGCGCTATATAAGACTAAAAAAATGGTCTTATGTGTTAAATATCTCATGAAAGAGGCCCACTTTTTCTGTATACTATCTGGTTTCTGCATTTTATTCGACAAATATTCACTTTTCATAGTCTTGAAGGTGACAAAGAAGCATATTCTATCAATTTGCATCATCTTTTTGTTCAAAATCAACATCAAATTATGAAAGTAAATCATTCTTCACCAAAATTTATCAATTGAGGTAACTTTTTTAATATTTTACATGTGAAATGTGAATAAAGAGTCTTTTGGTTTATAATTGGTATGATATAGACTTGTTGGATACATAATTTGATATAATTGTAATAAGTTTATTTTAATCAATTCATATGTAGAAATTATCATCATGCCAAAGATACGAGCAAAGACTTTAACACTGAAAGAGCATGAAAGAGACAAAGAGAAGACAAGGGAAAGAATGAGACAACTTCGTGAACAAAAAAAATTGGATGCCACAGAAGAAGATTTTTCTTTAGATGAGGAACATGAAACATCAATACAAAGTAAGAGATAATTGGAATTAGAAACAAAAATAAAATGAATGAGAAACTTGCATGCAACAAGACAATTGAATTATGAAGATGCAGACACATCATCTATGAGTTCCCAAGTTGAAGAGACATCATCATCCAATGTTGGGGGCACACCATTGTATCATGTTGAAGGCATGTCATTGTCTACTTTCGAAAGTGTGGGCACACCTTTGTATCATGTTGAAGGTAGACCATCGTCTACATCCCAAGGTGTATGCACCCCCTTGTATCATGTTGAAGGTACACCATTGTGTACATCCCAAAGTGGAGGTGCAAAATTGTATCATGTTGAAGGCACACCATTATCTACATCCCAAGGTGTAGGCACAACATTGTGTCATGTTGAAGGCACTCAAGATGGTACACAATTCACACATAATGTTTTTATGCTCCTAGAATTATTTATAGAAAGCCAAAATATTTGATTGATATTGATACTAACATTTTATAAGCAATGCCTGACAAGATTGCCAAGTTTACTTGTCAAAGAAATGCTAATCATATTTGGAGATCATTTTTTGAGAATTTAAACATGACAAGAAGATGTCAACTATTTGTTGAAATGATGAGAAATCTGAAATTTAGGCCCATCATGAAGATTCTTGAGCTAAGAACGATGGATGAGTCAAGTGAAAAATCTATTGTAAAGAATCTAATGACTGCATATGAGAGTGTGGGTTCTACATTATGCACAAAAAATAGTAATGTCACACGTGTACTTACATCAACAATAGTAAACTCTCAAATGAAGAAATCTCAAATAATTAGAAAAATATTGAAAATAAGTAGAAAGTCTCTAATGAGAGCCCTGGGAAGGTGTTAAAGAGTGGAAGATCCAAATAGCAATGAGTTATGGGCATTTTACGGTAGACTATCGTGAAAAGATAAAGCAATTTTTGAAGCTTTGAAATCCTTGATTGAAGAATTTTGGAAGAATAACACACAGATATCTCCTAATCAAAGAGATGTAAGAATGAGGATTGGTAGTTGAATTAGGTGCAAGAAAAGTATTACACACTACAACCAAAGAATGAGGTGCAAGTAAAGTATTACAACTCTCAACAAGTTGCTACATTTATTCATATAGCATTCATGCATTCACCAAATAGTGTAGAGGAGAACAAGAAGATATTGAGGGAGTATCATTTTTATATCAGTGATGATCGTTCACATTCTACAGAGTTTGTACATGATTGCTTTCAACTATTTTATGGTCATTTGGCTAACATGGGCATAAAATATCATTGACATATCATATGGTCAGATAATTGTGCATCACAATTCAAGAATTCTTAGATGTTTTATTGGTTGTGCAAGATGCATAAGATAATGGGAATTTAATATATGTGGAATTTCATAGAGGTTGGTCATGGAATGGGAGAACACAATGGTGTAGGTGCATGTATTAAAAGAGCCTTATCACGTGAAGAATTCAAGTACAAAGAGAAAGCAACATTGTCAAATGTGAGATGTATTATCCACTGGTGTAATGCTACAATGGGTTCAGGTAATGAAGGTGAGTCTATGGTTATATCATTACCTGAACCCATTGTAGCATTACACCAGTGGATAATGCATCTCACATCTAACAATGTTGCTTTCTCTTTGTACTTGAATTCTTTACGTGCTAAGGCTCTTTTAATACATGCACCTACACCATTGTGCTCTCCCATTCCATGACTGACCTCTATGAAATTCCACATATATTAAATACAATACACTAATGTCCTCATTATAGCATTACACTAATGTAAATATTCAATACATTAATGAAGGTATTGATATAACCATAGTGTATTCAGTTGAATATTTCATGATATAATCCACTGGTGTAATACATTAATGGCTACACTCTTTTAGAAGTTTTAATGCAGGTTCATGGAGTATCCACACATGATATATGGTGTACTATTGTTCATCATGTGTAGATGAAGATTGGGATGGGTGCGAGTCAAAGGAATGGGTTGATGAATGGTATACATGTATTTTGAGTCCACTTTCCTCCTATCATCCCCATGAATCACTACAATTGATAGAAATGGAATCATCCATTGACTTTGATCGCTTTTCTGATCTAGTACAACTAGGTAAATTTTCCACATATAGATAATCTCAAATTTAGTACTTTAGTGTAAATATTCAATACACTAATGTCCTCATTATGTTTATATCATTACAGGCCATGTTTTTGTTGTTATTGCACCCGAAGACAATGAAGAAGGGACATATTATTATTTGTGTTGTTGTGTTGAGGCAAAAAATAAATTGGATCACTCAATTATCGATGGTCAAGAATTAGAATACCCTATAGGAGAAGTGGTTGTAACTGGTAAATGGCTTAGACTGTATTATATGAAGAACCCTAGGTTGTGGTTGTTTGAGGATTGGGAGACACAAAGAAAGATTCTTCATTATTCAAGCCTTGTCATTACATCAAATGTCCACTTGATCATATATGGGGGAAAGCCACATCATAAAACTATTTGGAAGATTTGTGAGTCAAACCATGAGGTAATACTTGAGACAATCAAGGGTAGGGAAGATCCAATTCTTTCATTGGACTAAATGGAGATACAAAATATTGTAATGTCAAATTTATGTAGCACTGTAAATTGGGTGGACTGTAAATTTGGTGTAGGAGCACACCTAGGCTACCCTCCATAGGTTGATCTTTTGGCTTGTATTTGGCATTAGCCAAGTCAGATTGGTAGAGTGAGTTAGAGTGAGTTTTTTTTTGACCTTAGAAGGTCATTGCAACATGGGCTACATGAGTTAGTCATTATGACTAAGGTCACCAAGATAGTCATTGTTAGTACTTTTTAAATTCTTAGTGTTAGTATCTTAAAGTTTAAGTTAGAGTCTTCAATGTGTCCTAAACTCATGTTTGAGGTTAGGAAGATGCCATAAGGCATTTTATGATTTTGGATCCTTGAAATATAGGAGATATAGGTCCTAAGAAGTAGGATGAAGGAATAAAGAAAAGATGCCAAAAAGTTGTTAGAAGTTATCATGACAACATTTGTAATTATTGCAAATGTTACATGCAACTTGGTTACCTTGGATCCCCTAAAGAATAGGAAGTGGGGAATCAAAAAACATGCCCTAGAAACATGGAAATGACATCTAATATTGTAATTAAAGGCTTGAATCCCAAGGGAGTTCATGCATTGTAATAGTTTGGGAATATTGAATAGAGCTTTGCAACTCTATTTGTAAAGAACCTGAGATTTTTGTTGTGATAGTAGTATTAGATGGTTTGAAACCTGAAATTTAGCATTGGAATTGAGTAATGTAGTGTTTTTTAAGACTTTTTCATTCATTGTGTTAGTTGTTTAGAGTTAGTCTACTAGTTGTGAGAAAATAAGTTAGATTTAGGCAATGTGCTGGTCTATTTTAGTTTGTTTTGGGTTTCATGGCTCCCACTTGAGATTCAACCCTTGAAACCTCGAAAGAGTGGATGAATCTTAGAGTGGATAATTTTTACATAATGTATATAGAAGGAGGAGGTCGTATAAGTAAGATATCTATTTTTAATGTCAAGCCCTAGGTGAGCTAGGAGAGCCTGGTTAGAGGTTAGACAGTGATCATTTGAAGTATTCATGCAGGGAAGAGAAGTAATGTACAAAACAAGTATAGTTCCAAGTAGGGTTTAGTGATATCTTGATGTAAAAGGAGATTGTTGAACTCACCAACCCATTTGGGTGAGATTCAATCAAGAATATAGTCCAGTCATAGTAAATAGGCCTTTTAGCCCTATTAGCCCTAGTTTGTAGGAACCTTGTGTACAAAGGGTTTAGAAGTTTAAAACCTCAAGAATATTTTATAAAACCCAAAAGGGTATCCAAATGTGCAATTGTATTTTTGGGTTGTTTGGAAAGTTTTTGCAAGAAATAGTAAAAGGTCACTAGTAAAGCCTACAAGAAATAGGCCTAATTAGGTCTCCTAATGGTGAATCCTTGAACCCGATAAGGAAAGGCTTGAAGATCTTTTCAAATGGATTCAAATGGGAACAAATGTAATTTTTTCATGATGATGGACACCCCTGCAATGAAATTTGAAGTTTGTGAAGGAATGGCACTTAGATCCTTCTAAGTGTAGGACAAGAAGTGAAGAATCTACATGGTGTTAGTCCTACAAGGTGAAGCATAGGTTGATTGGCTCTTGGAGAGGAGCTTGGGAAGGCCTTAGTTAATCATCTAAGACTTTTAGAAGATCCTAGAGAAGATTAGGATCCTAGAAGAGACAAGCCAGGTCTCTTGGTAGATGTACAAGCAAGCCTTGGAGCACTCTCTTCATATTGGTATTAGAGATTGAATTGATCAAGCTTGTGGTGGATGTTGCAACCTACTAAATCAGTTGGAGAAAATGCACTATTTGGATTAGTGGAAGACAAAACCATGGTGACTAACATTGAGTTAGCCAAGAAAATGGAAGAACAAGAAGAGGATAACAAGTTGCTAAGAGAGAGATTGGAGCAGCTCTTGGGTGAAGTCCAAGACAAAGTTGATAAGGTCAAAGATAAAATTGATTAGAAAGAAGAGAAAGAATAAAGAGAGAAGGAATTGGAATTGGAGGAGGAAGCTCCAACACCTGACCCTGTTATAGCTGAAGATCCTTTCTTGAAGGCACTAAAGGCCTTAAGTGGCAAAGCTTTGGAAGGTGTACCACTCTTTAGTGGAAAAATGGATCCAAATTAAGTCATGGATTGGATTGTAAGTATAGAAAAGAATTTTGAATGTGATGGTATACAAGAGGCCCAAAAAGTGAAGGTGACCAAATCAAGGTTGAGAGGTTCAACACTCACCTGGTGGAAGTTTGTTCAAATTGAAAGAGAAAAAGAAGGAAGGAATCCTATTGTCACATGGAAAGGTATGATGGCTAAGATAAAGAAAACCTACTTACCTGATGATTATGAAGTTTAGTTGCATAGGAGGAGACATAATCTTAGACAAAAAAAATTTAGATGTCTAAGCATACACCGAAGAGTTCCAAAAGTTGTGCTTAAGATCACAAGTGGTTGAAGATGAAAGCATTAAGCTAGCAAGGTACTTGAATTGTCTTAAATGGTCTATTCAAGAGGACATGAGTCTTGTGAACTTAAAAAACATCTACCAATGTTATCAAATGGCCTTGAAGATAGAGGAGAAAAGAAAAAGGAAGCAAGAGAAAACCTCCAAAGGAAGAGGTAAAGGAAAGGATATTAGAGGACAAAGAGGTGGCTATGGTGGAAGAGGTTCTGAATCAAGAACTCAATGAGACATCAAATTCAATGAACAACAAGAAGGAAGTTCTAGTAGAGGTGGTAGAGGAAGAAGTTCTAACTCTAGCTTTAGAGGAAGAAGTGATGGACAAGGAGGAAGAGATAACTACTTTGCCAATATGAAATGCTACCATTGCAATCAAATGGGGCACCCTGCCTGTAGGTGTCCAAAGAAAGGTAGTTCTTCTCAAGGAGGTGAAAAAAGAACTAATCTAGTTCATGAAGACACTAATGCAGTAGAGAAACATGATAAGGTACCATTGAATTCAAAAGAAGGTGAGAACCTCATGATGAGGAGAACAGTAATCAAGAAGCCGTTTAAGGAAGAGCCAAGCCAAAGGAGGTCTTTGTTTAGGATAAAGTGAAAGATGATGGGGAAAGTATGTAGAATCATCATTAACTTAGGGTCTACTAACAATATTGTGTCAGAGGAAGTAGTCAACAAGCTAAAGTTGACAAGGATATTTCAAACCAATCCGTACAAGGTCACATGGCTCAATAAAGGTCAATTACATGTATTGGTAAATGAACAAGCATGGGTGGAGTTATCAATTTGAAGGTACAAGGACAAAGTTTTGTGTGATGTGTTTCCTATGGATGCATGTCACTTGCTCCTAGGTAGACCATGGAAATTTGACTACCAAGTTGTGCATGATAGAGTGAAGAACTCTTACTCTTTTAAGAAAGACAATGTGACTTTCAAAATTCAACCACTATTGGAGGATGTAGAGGTGAAGACAACAGGTCCTAATGTGGTCATGGTTGGTGAAAAGGAGTTCATAGAGGCTATGAGAGAAGGTGAATGTGTTGACTATGCATTAGTGTTAAAACCAAGAGAGTTGAGTGAAGGAAAAGCAACCAAGAAGATAGAGTTACCAAAGGAGTTGCAAAACATGTTACAGACTTACCAAGGTATAGTAAGTGATGGACAACCATCAACCTTACCCCAAAAAAGAGCCATAATTCATAGGATAGACCTTATCCCAAGAGATACCCTTTCCAATAAATTAGCCTACAAGATGACCCCTCAACAAAATGAGGAAATTACTAGACAAATACAAGAACTCCTAGACCAAGGTCTCATTAGAAAGAGCATTATTCCATGTGTCATACCTACTATCCTTGCAACAAAGAAAGGAGGAACTTGGAGGCTTTGTACTGATTCAAGGGAAATTAATAGGATAACCATAAGGTATAGGTTCCCTATTCCAAGGATTAAGGACCTAATGGATTGTCTAGGTGACGCCAAAAACTATAGCAAGATAGACTTGAAGAGTGGCTATCATCAAATTAGGATACATGAAGGAGATGAGTGGAAACCAGCCTTCAAGACTAATGAAGGTTTGTATGAATCACTTGTCATGCCATTGGGGTTATCTAATGCCCCCTCCATATTTATGAGATTGATGAATGAAGTCCTCAAAGACTAAATTGGAAACTTTATAATAGTATATCTAGATGATATATTGATTTATAGCAAGACAAGAGGTGAACATCTAGAACATCTTGAGACTATTTTCAAGAAGCTTCATGAGGAGAAGTTGATGATCAACTTGGAGAAGTGTGAGTTCATAAAAATAGAGCTAGTTTACCTTGGATTTGTTCTATCACATGGAAATCTGAAAATGGATGTTAGCAAGGTGGAAGCTATCATAAATTGGCCTACTCCAAGGATAGCAATAGAGGTAAGAAGTTTTCATGGCCTTGCTCAATACTATAGGAAGTTCATAAGGCAATTTAGTGCTATTTGTGCTCGTATGTTGGATACAATTAAAGGAGGCATGAAGACAAAATTTCTATGGAATGAGTATGCTAACAAGAGCTTTGAGTTGTTGAAGAAAAAGATAGCTACCCAGCTTGTTTTAGTCTTGCCAAGCTTTGAGAAGCTATTCACCATTGAATGTGATGCAAACAATTTGGCTATTGGTGTTGTTTTAAGCCAAGAGGGTAGACCGGTGACTTTTCATTCAGAGAAGCTAAGTGAAGCCAAGAAGAAGTACTCTTCTTATGACCTTGAAATGTATGCATTGGTATAGGCTTTAAGGAAGTGGAGGCACTACTTGCTTCCCAAGGAATTCATAGTGTATTCAGACAACCAAGCATTAAGTTTTTTGAATTCACAAGAGAAGTTGAGTCACAAGCACATGAAGTGGGTTGAATACCTACAAGATTATACTTTTAATATCAAACATAAGAAAGGGGTACTTAATAAGGTGGTTGATGCATTGTCTAGAAGAGCTCTCACCATTCAGGAAATCCAATTAAAGAGCATGGGGATAGATCACTTCAAGGATCTATGTGCTGACGATGAAGACTTTGCAGACATTTATAAGGTATGTGGTGAATAAAAGAACCACTTTCATAGAAAATATGCTAAATACACCTTACAAAGTGATATTTTTTTTAAAGGGATTAAATTGTGTGTTCCTAGAGGCTCTATTAGAGAGGATTTGATACAAGAAAAGCATAATGGTCCTTTGAGTGGTCACTTTGGGATCACTAAGACTCAAGAAATTTTTCAAAGGTTCTATTATTGGCCAAGGATGAATCTTGATGTTAGGAGGTATGTGAAAAGTTGTATGGTATGTCAAAAGGCCAAGGGAACTTCTTCAAATGCAGGCCTATATCAACCACTACCTATTCCTACTAGTGTTGGAATTAGGAGAGATATGGTACTAAGAGGGGAGAGGTGAATTAGTGCCCTCACAAACTTTACACTTCAACCTTTCAGATCTATAATAGTAAACAATAGTAACCTTGCAAAATAGCTTGTATCTAATGCATCTTTCATTCGTTCATTTAACTTATGAAAGTAAACAACATGAAATAAAAAATATAGCAATCACATAACACAAGTATTTTGGTAACGTAGAAACCCTTGTTAGAAGGTAAAAACTATGGTGGGGATGACACCCACAAATTCTTTACTACTGTAGATAGAAAATGTTTGCCTGTTAGGGCTACAAGTTTTGATCACTTCTGATGATCTTACCCTTTTAGGAGTAACAAATTAGATCAGCTAGATCTACCTAGTGATAGGATTTTAACAAAACTCCTTGAGTGTGCACTTGATTAAGAGATTTACAAAAGACTGTTAAGTCTACTATGTTAAGAGATTTAACCAAACCCTATTATAATTATTAGAAAGCAATAGGAACTTATCTGCTATAATGACAACTTGATTGTCTGATACAAATCAATAAAGTTTTGATAAAATATCACTTTCACTGTGATGAATCTCTACTCTAAACTACTCGGTTAGCCTTGTCCAATTTTGCTTATCTAATAACCTCTGTAATCTGCTCTTCTCTTGTCAACTGATAAACTCAAAGTTCAACTAATGCTTCAAGTACTTCTTCATTCATACATCAGTTCACATCATAAATGATGTAAACATACAAATATATAGCATACTGCTTTATCCCACTTATAAAATTAGGTTTACAAATCTTAGACAAAACCCTAAGATCTACGGTGTACAAAAATGACCTAGATCAAAATATTACATACGATCTTTATCACATTTAATAAAAATTTCAACATTAAATTTTTCTTGATCTTGGTAAAATGTTTGCTGATCTATTGTAACTATTTGCATAGAAGAATGTGCCATTCATAATTCCTATGCCATTTCTTGTGATCCTTGATAAACACTGTATAAACTACTCATTAAATACCTTGGTGCTTGGTGTATAGCGTCTCTTAGTATTGGTGTCTAGTGCTCAGTAAACTATTATGTTCTTGGTGTACGTACTTAACCGACTGGCCTATTTTGCTTTATGTTACTGACTAGCTCAATATAAGTGATCAACCGATATGTTTGGCTTCCTTATGATAACCTTTGATACTAATGACAACCTTTAATGCTCAATAGAGATAAAAATCTCCCTCTTTGGCATTAGTATCAAAACTTGAATGTATATAGACATAATTTCTCAAAAAATTCTTTTATCTCTACCATATACATATACATATCAAAATTTATTTGTACTCCCCCTCGATATGTACTTCCCTTCGGTGCATGCTCCTAGTAATGTGTAGTATACTTAGCAAAAAAATAAAAATAGATATGGCATATACATTATTTCCCCCTTTTTGATAATAATGCCAAATACAAAAATTGTATACTTACAACTTGTCAAAAAATGTTCTGATGGGTTTTCTTTAAAGACTTCAAGAGGTTTTCCCATTCCTTTTTCAAGTTGGTGAGAGAAATTTTCTCAAGACCGACTTGTGCACACATATCAAAGATATTGTCCAACACTAAAATTTTTGGTGTTGTAACAAGTATTTGAGCCTTTTCTATATGCTTCTCAAAAATCTTCAGGTATAGTAGGAGTTTTGTTTGCAACTCAGTAACCTGATCTATTATGTACTCTTCTTTCTTCCTGAGATCTTCTATCAATCACCTGAGTTCTTGTGCTCTAATTATGTGCTTTGAAAAAGCTTGTGGCTCAGTTGTAGCTGCTTGTACACTGGCTAAAATTTTATTATCATGCCCTTTGATTTTTTCACTGATCTTAGCAGTGAATGATTTGACAGTGCAAAGCTTCAACAAGATCTGAAAAATTAAATTAGTAATAGACTGAATGTCAGTTATTACCTCTGATAGTTTCACCTTGTTGATAGCCACTTCTTGGCTTATCTTCTCTACAAGTTTATCCTGAATCTTGGACTCTGCTCTCTCTTCCATTCTCTTTTTTGTATCAACATCTGGAGCATTGAATTTCTTAGCAAGAGTGGAAAGTTGATCTATTATGGGAGTATCTTCATTAATCTTCACCCAGGTACTACCTGTTGTAAGATATCCTATATAGCGGTTAGTACTTCTTTCCTTTTTTATTCTTGCCTTAGCTTTTCTTTTGTCTCTTTCCTTGAACATAACTCCCAATATTTTCTTAGTTCTTTGGGGCTTAGGGTCCTCGGATCACAATTTGGTATGACAATTACTTTATCTAGTATGACTAGCCCTTTTCCTTTACCTTTCTTCTTCTTCTTGTTCTTCTCGGGCTCTTTGGCTAATAAAATATCTTTCTCATCGGTTTTCCTTGGAGTGTGTTGACTGATAGACACAATGCCATCCTTTTTCTATTCATAAGTCACCTATGTGTCCATGGGCTAAGTCGGTGCCTTTGATGTTGTGTCCAATGGTATTGCATGTGTATCGGTTGTTCCTTCCTTCTTCTCAGCATTTGATTTACTAGCCTCTATTGCTTTAGGCTTGTTTGTCTCTGCAGGAGGTTCATTTCTTTATTCTCTAGTTGTATCTTGACGTTGCTCAAGGATTGAGCCTTTGGGTTGTTCCTTAGAAATAATTTATATAGCTTTAGCTAGGATAGGAAGCTTACCCAGTAATGATGTGATTGCACACTCGGTAGATGGTGCTTCATCTGGTACATATGTACAATCAATAGTCACATCCTCATCTTTATCTGTGTCATCAAGATCACTGTTTGTGATGTCCTTAATGAGTACATTATCATTTCTATCCAAAATTTGGATCTCTGCAAGATCGATGCATCTTGTGAACTCTCATGAATTTGTTACACAACTGTTGTATCAATTACCTCGGTAACTGATATATCTACCTTTTGAGTTTTTGGTGCAGTATCATATCCAATGAATATACCTTTACATTTTGAATTGCCTCTCTTCTTAGATAGATTTTGAAAAGCAATTTTCTCCTTGTGTTCTTTCACTAAAATAATAGATGTCTAGATAAGTTTACCTCAATCCTCAAGATATGCAATGTTCTCATCTAGTACTTGCATAGCTCAGTTTTTGATTGGGAATCTTTGCACTGATGATTCTATAAGTTTTGTTATCTCATCCATAGATAAATTTGGTGCTACCAATGCTAGGACTTGTTCTCTCAACTTCTTCTTGGTTTCCAGTGCATATGATCATTTCTAATTTATTGTATCTTCTAGTGCAACTGGGAGTTGTGTAGAAAACTCTATTAGAACTCTTTTGAAGTGTATCATCGTCTGGATGATAGCTTCCTCTATTTTTTTTAATCATCATTTGACATTGTGTCAAATCTTTTAAGTTTCAAGTTTGAGATGTCTCCATTCTCCATTATGTTCTCAATAACATCATCAATTATGTCTTCTTTGTTACTGATAATCTTGAATTGTCCTTGATTATTTCCATCTTCTTCATCCTCTAGCTCTTCCTTGCTTATTATCAATTTTCTTCTTCTCTTCGGTGGTTCTACTGCCTTCTTTTTTCCTTTCTTTACATATGTCATTATCGGTGTGGCAGCCTTTCTCTTAGTTACCTTTGCTACTACCTTTTTCAGTGGAGGTGAGGTTGTTGTTGCTGACCTTGTTTGTGCACCTTTCTGTACTAGCAATTGCCTCTTCTTTATAGCAGGGATAGGAGGAACCAGTGTGGGATCTTGTTCTTTCTCAGACTCGGTTGCCTCACTATCACATTCCTTTTCATTTATCATCAATTGACCTTCGGTTTCCTGTTCAACCATTGACTCCTCCAATGAGTCAGAAATATTTCCAAACTTTTCTTCTAACGTCTTCATCATTTTCCTTGATTTCCTTGTAATTTTTTTTATGACCAGACCTGTCTTAATTCTTGACTTTGCTTCCTCATAGGTTCCAAACCTAGTGGCCTTTAGGTAATGCCAGCAATGCCTGTATTTATTTCAAACTGCAATCATGCTCAATTTCATAACCCAAATGCACTAGCCATTTGGTTCTCAGCTAAACTACTTTAATCATTGTGTGGTTGGTGTCTACCAGAAAACAAATATCATTATGAAATTTCTTGACCAATGTATTCGGTATCCTACTCCTCATATTCATCTTAGCTTTAAATTCCTCAAAATGCTTATCCATAACACTCTCAGCATTGTTTCCCAAACCTTCCATAATATCAAATATTTGTTTAGTGATTGGTTTCTCATCTACCCATTTTGTGTTACCAACAAAGGGAAAGAATTTTTGTAGATAGAAAAATAAACACACAAGTAGTGACCCAAACTTACAGGTGTTAGTCCTCTATAACCTAATTGTTTTCATGTTTTCTTCCACCTGTTTCAGTATTAGCTCAGCTAGGTCTATCTAATGACCCTTCTTGATCAATTGTATGCCATGTCTATTGTACTACATGGTACACTATTCAACCTACTCGACTAAAATATTTTATAACCCATGACATGTGCCACAAACTTTACCTCAGGATCAATAATAGATGATATCCTTAGTGCTTGACCAATATCCCATGTTGCGTTGGTATTCTTCTCAACTTCGGCTTGGGAAGCTCTATGAAATGCTTTAGCTTTATTTATAGTCAGGTAACCAGTAACGCTACTAATCATCCTCTTAGTAACTTTGATCGACTTTTCTAACCAAAATGTACCATCGTGATACTTACTCAATACAACCCTAATATATTCATTTTTGAATTGCTTTGGAAAATTTAGGGCATGTGTTAATCCAAGTGTATTAACAATCTCGTGCTCTGGTTCCAATTTTAACTCTCCATCACAAAGTGCTTGATAGTATACTATCAACTCAAAATCTCCAATCTCTCTAATTTTGCAATGTATGTAGGATCTCACATCTTCTGTCAACAAAACCCTAGATGGTATACTAGAAAAAGCTCCAGTTGAATCCATTTTTGTTGCTACTTTAGGGTGTAACTTGTAATTATGTTCTTTGTAATTTTTTGGCACTATCAAATTTACTTCATCTTCTACAACCTTAGAGGAGCTCGCAGTAGATGCCATAACTATGAACTAGATTTTTAGTAAGTATGAGTAATATGCTCGGTATTCAACTTACTTAGAATGTATCAAAGATTGTACTTGGTTCGAACTGCAACTTCTTGAATTAGCTTGAAGATCCTTTCTTGAACATGCTCTATAAATTCTTAGCTCTCCAATAATCACAATGTGAAAAATGAACTTTGACATCCATGTATATATAGAATTTTTTATGTTCCCGCTCAAAATTCTATGCAATAAATGCCTGATATACTTTCTTGATTGATGACAACTGTCATCTTAGTGACAATTGTAGACTTTTTTCCACTCGATTAACACTAGATTTCCACGCTCGGTTCATATTGTCATTCGGTTAACCTTGAATAGTGATTATCGATGGGTAACCAACTCTCTATCTTACTTTTACCGACTATAAAACTTTGTTAGCTCAAAACATATAAACCACAATGCATCTCTATTCATGAAGATTTAGTATGTGCTCATCATATATAAGGAACTATATGTAAAATGTGCTCATTTTGAAATGTCAGTTCCATACATACCTATATCACCTTAGGTGGAGGAACCCGTGCAACCCAATCTAGTGGATGAGGTTTCACCGAAAACATTACTTGACTCGGCATTCTTATTAGATGCCTTTTTCCACATAGTATTCCTTATCTTCATGATGTCTACAATAGTGTGCCCACTCTCAAATACATGATTTTCATCTGGTGCTCAGTCTCTATAGTCCTTGCTTAGATGACCAAATTTATGGCAGTGAAAACATGCCATTTCAGTGCTTGTCTAGTTTCTTGGTTGTCCAGCCCACCTTTTCTTGTTACAATTTACTACAATGTGCCCATATCTACCACATGCAATATAGTTAGCCCATGTATTGTAATCCCAAACATAAGAGTTACCTTGTCTCTTTGATTGATAAGGCTTGCACTATATTTTATGCTTAGGAGTCAAAACTTGTTTCATCTTAGCCTTACACTCACTTGTTGTGTGTCCATGTTTATTACAAGTATAACATAACTTACCAGCAGTAGTATTGTTAGCATTGTCATTTAGTTTAGATCTACATTCATAAGCTTGATGACCATATTTTCCACAGTAGTAACAATATCCATTGAATTTAGGAGTGACATGAGGTTTACCTTGTGCTTTGCTTCTAGAAATATTAGAAATGTGTCCCAGTTTGCCACAATGATAACATGACAATAGTTTAGGTCTTTGATTTTCATTTTTGTTGACCTGTTCATCTTGTTGTAATGATTCTCCTTCAATGATATAGCCTAGACCAAATTTACTCCTGAATCTTCTTTGATTAACCAGGAAGTCATCAATCTTCTTGGAATTATCCTCACCCAATTTCTTCATTTCATGGTGTTGTTGTTGAGTTCTCACTTCATTTCTCAGCTTTTCATTCTTTTCTCCAAGTCTTGCAACTTCTTCAAGATTCCTTGATAATTCACCATTCATTCGGTTGACCTCTTGATTCACAACCATCATCTGGTTGGATGTTTGAAAGTAGCGATCGATGAGTCTCTATATTTCAGTTTCTTTCACTTGAAGTTATTCAATCATTGTCTTTGGTCATCAATAGCTAGATTCCTTTCTTGTTCAGCCTATCTAGTATTGTTCATTATTTCTACCATTCTCAGCATCTGAGATTCTGACCGATTTGTAGTGCTTTCACTTGATTCTTTTCAAATAAATCAGATATCATGCTTTTAAATTCATCAAACATACTTCCAGGAATTAGATCCAATATGATCAAATAGATCATCAACTGCTTGTTCATGATAACCAATTTCATTTTTTAGAATAGCTAGGTTCTTCCTTTCAACCAACATTCTCTTTAGTTCATCCTTGGATTTCTTATAATGTTCCACAAACATCTATATCTAAATCCTCTGATTCTCAATAGTCTTATCTAACTTATACCTCTCCATGACTTATATCTTTACCCTCCAATGGTTAAACTGTTCAATAAGAAAACTGTGCTCTGATACCAATTGTTGGAATTAGGAGAGATATGGTACTGAGAGGGGAGGGGTGAACCAGTGCCCTCAAAAACTTTACACTTCCACCTTTCAAATCTATAGTAGTAAAAAATAGTAACCTTGCAAAATAGCTTGTATCTAATGCATGTTTCATTCATTCATCTAACTTGTGAAAGTAAACAACATAAAATCAACAATATAGCAATCACATAACACAAGTATTTTGGTAACGCAAAAACCCTTGTTAGAAGGTAAAAAATGTGGTGGGGATGACATCCACAAATTCTTTACTACTGTAGATAGAAAAGGTTTTCCTATTAGGGCTACAAGTTTTGATCACTTTTGATGATCTTACCCTATTAGGAGTAACAAATTAGATCAACTAGATCTACCTAGTGATAGGATTTTAACAACACTCCTTGAGTGTGCACTTGGTTAAGAGATTTACAAAAGATTGTTAAGTCTACTCTATTAAGAGATTTAACCAAACTCTATTAAAATTATTAGAAAGAAATAGGAATTTATCTTCTCTAATGACAACTTGATTGTCTAATATAGATCAATAAAGTTCTGATAAAAGATCACCTTCACTATGATGAATCTCTGCTCTGAATTGCGCAGTTAGCCTTGTCTGATTCTTTTTAATCTAATAACATATGTAATCTACTCTTCTCTTGTCAATTGATAAACTTGAAGCTCAGCTAATGCTTCAAGTACTTCTTTGTTGATACATCAGCTCACGTCACAAATGATGTAAACATACAAATATATAGCATATTGCTTTATGTTGCTTACAAAATTAGGTTTACAAATCTTAGACAAACCCTAAGATCTACGGTGTACAAAAATGACCTACATCAAAATAGTACATACAATCTTTATCACATTTAATAAAAATCTCAACATTAAATTATTCTCGATCTTGGTAAAATATTTGTTAATCTGTTGTAACCATTTTCATACAAGAATGTGCCATTCCTGATTCCTATGTGATTTCCTATGATCCTTAGTAAACACTGTATAAAATGCTCAGTAAATACCCTGGTGCTCAGTGTTTACTATCTCTTGGTATCGGTGTCTGGTGCTCAATAAACTGTTATGTGCTCGGTGTACATACTTAACCAACTGGCATGTTTTTCCTATAGTTACCAAATGGCTCAATATAAGTGACCGACCGATATGCTTGGCTTCCTTATGATAGTCTTTGATACTAATGACAACCTTTAATGCTTAATAGAGATAATAGATACTTACCTATTCTTCAAATGTAGGCCTATATCAACCACTACCTATTCCTACTAGACCATGGGAATGCTTGAGCATGGATTTTGTAGTTGGGTTACCCAAGAAAAGATAAGGTATAGATAGCATTTATGTAGTTGTGGATAGGTTTAGCAAAATGGCTCACTTTGTGCCATGCAAGACAACTAATGAAGCTAGTCAAATAGGCTCACTTTTCTTCAAGGAGATAGGAAGAATCCATGGGTTACCTATCAGCATTGTGTCAAATAGAGACACTAAGTTCATGAGTCACTTTTGGAAGACTCTTTGGAAGAGAATAGGCACTAACCTATCTTTTGGATTGACCTACCATCCACAAACTGATTGTCAAACTGAGGTTGTCAATAGAAGCCTTCAAAATATACTAAGATGTTTGACCAAGGAGTATGGTTAATAATGGGATCATTTGATTGGCCAAGATGAATATGCCTACAATGACACTATAAACCGATCAACAGGGAAGAGTCCCTTTGAATTATTCTATGGTTTTCATCCTAGAGGAGTCTATGAGTTAAGAGACTTGAAAGATGGAGTGAAGGGAAGTGGCTATGCTAATGACTTTGCCTATGCAATGCAAGAGATACATGATACAGTGAGGAAGACCTTGACAAAGAACACTATGAAGTATAAAACCAAGGTTGATGAGAGTAGAAGAGAAGTTGAGTTCAATGTGGGAGACTTGGTAATGAAAAATCTAAACAAGTCTAGACTTCAAAAGGGAGTCCCTCACAAGTTGCAAATGAGGAGGATAGGTCACTGTCCTATCTTGGAAAAATATGGGAACAATGCTTTTAGAGTGGAGCTACTAGAAGATAGTGGACTGTCCCCTATCTTCAACATTGTAGACCTAGTTCATTATAGAGGACCACCACCTAATTTGGATCAGAGTCTCAGTGAAGTGACCAAAGATGTGGAAGACCTCCAACTACCTCCTATTTCAGTACAATAAGCTAACAATATACTGGATACTAGGGTCTACAAGAAGACTAGAACCAAGAAGTACAAATAACACTTGATCAAGAGACATGGTTAAACTAATGTTGATGTAGTGTGGATTAAAGAATCAGAGTTCAAGAAAATGGGGATTGATCCTACTCTACTCAATCTAAGGGTAGATTGAACTTTTTTTATTTTGGGTAGGATGGTGTAGGAGAACACCTAGGCTACCCTCCATTGGTTAATCTTTTGGCTTGTATCTAAAATTAGCCAAGTTAGATTGGTAGAGTGAGTTAGAGTGAGTTTTTTTTGGACCTTAGAAGGTTATTGCAATGTGGGCTAGGTGAGTTAGTCATTAGGACTAAGTTCACCAAAATAGCCATTATTAGTAGTTTTTAAATTCTTAGTGTTAGTAGCTTAAAGTTTGAGTTAGAGTCTTCAATGTGTCCTAAACCAATGATTGAGGTTAGAAAGATGCCATAAGGCATTTTATGATGTTGGATCCTTGAAATATAGGAGATAGAGGTCCTAAGAATTAGGATTAAAGCATAAAGAAAAGATGCCAAAAAGTTGTTAGAAGTTGTCATAATAACATTTATAATTATTGCAAATGTTGCATGCAACTCGGTTACCTTGGATCCCCTAAAGAATAGGAAGTGAGGAATAGACCAATAGGCCCTAGAAACATGGAAATGGAATCTAATGTAAGGGAAGGCTCTAATCTCAAGGGCATTCATGCATTGTAATAGTTTGGGAATATTGAATAGAGCTCTACAACTCTATTTGTGAAGAACCTGAGCTTTTTATTGTGACAGTAATATTAGATGGTTTGAAACCTGAAAGTTAGCATTTGATTTGACTAATATAGTGTGGTTTAAGAATTTTTCATTTAGTGTGTAATTTTTTTAGATTTATTCTACTAGTTGTGAGAAAATAAGTTAGATTTAGGCAATGTGTGGTCTATTTTAGACTGTTTTGGGTTTCATGGCTCCCACTTGAGATTTAACCCTTGAAACCTTGCAAGAGTGGATGAATCTTAGAGTGGAGCATTTGTAAATAATTTATATAGAAGGATGATGTTAGAGAAGTAAGATAGCTATTTTTAATGTCAAGCCATAGGCGAGCTAGGAGAGCCTAGTTAGTGGTTAGACAGTGATCATTTGAAGTATTCATGCAGGGAAGAGAAGTACTATATGAAACAAGTATAGTTCAAGGTAGGTTTTAGTGATATCTTGATGTCATAGGAGATTTGTGAACTCACCAATCCATTTGGGTGAGATTCAATCAAGAATACAATCTAGTCCTAGTAAATAGGCCTTTTAGCCTTATTAGCCCTAGTTTATAGGAACCCTGTGTATGGAGGGCTTAGAATTTTAAAACCTCCAGAATATTTTATAACACCCAAAAGGGTATACAAATGTGGAATTATATTTTTGGGTTGTTTGGAAAGTTTTTGCAATAAATAGTTAAAGGTCACTAGTAAAGGCTACAAGAAATAGGCCTAATTAGGTCTCCTAATGGTGAATCCTTGAACCCGGTAAGGAAAGGCTTGAAGATCTCTTCAAATGGATTCAAATGGGAAAAAATGTAATGTTTTCATGATGATGGACACCCCTATAATGAAATTTGAAGTTTGTGAAGAGATGGCACTTAGATCCTTCTAAGTGTAGGAGAAGTGAAGAATCTACATGGTGTTAGTCCTACAAGTTGAAGCACAAGTTGATTGGCTCTTGGAGAGGAGCTTAAGAAGGCCTTAGTTAATCATCTAATCCTTTGAGAAGATCCTAGAGAATATTAGGATCCTAGAAGAGACAAGCTAGGTCTCTTGGTAGATGTGCAAGCAAGCCTTGGAGCACTCACATCAAAATTGCTCATGTATTACCCCGTATGTATAACAAGAAGTTTGTAAGATTTAATAAAAACCTTTATCTTTTATTTTTTGGGGAAATACTGGTAGTTTTCTCTGTTCAGCTCTTTCCTCTAGTGCTCCTAATGAGCTGAGTTGTAAAAATATTTCTCATTATTAATAAAAAAAACTTTATGATGTTATGCCAATGACTTGCATGCACATAATGCTTGGAAGGCCATGGAAGAGACTTAAGGAACCAACTCAATTCAAGGATACACTATCTCATTTCCTTTCCAACTTCTCCCTCTCTGAAATGGAAGGTTTACATTTTATTTTATCCAGATTAATACATTTTCTTCCATTACTAGGTTTTACCTTCTTCCCTTGCAGTTGTTCTATCCCTTGTTTCACACATTTTCCCTTTTTAGGTCCAAATGCCTTTTTTGGAAAATTGGTAACAAAATCATTGCATAAGACTTGTATTTTCTTATTCATAAGTGATGGAAGGTATATAAGCTGAAAATGGAGTCCACCTTATATGTTGGGGGAAATATGAGATCAATTCTTAAACCCCAAATTCCCAATAAGGAGACCTAATTTTATCAACCTAGTAGGTTAATGCACAATTGTTATTTGAAAATATGGAGGAAAGAAGTAATCTAATGTTTCCCCTAAGGAATGATATGGAATGTTTAGAAATTGAAAATAATTGAATTGCAAATACCAACCTTGTAATTAGGGCAGATTTGAAAAATGATGAATTTTGGACTGTATATGAACTTTCTGTAGATTTCATCACCTATTTTGGGCTAAAAATGTTGAGACAGACAAAACCCAAAAATCTTTTCTTTGGATTCAATAATGTCAACCTTGACCTTTTTAAAAGGTCAATGGTGACATTTTTATCCAGAAGTTAGATTCTGAATCTGTTCGTGGATCTTGAAAGAATGCCAAAAAGGGTATCCGAATATGTCCTCAGATTCATAATTCCACACCTGTACCTGCAAGAAAAATGGTGTTTTTGTTTTGTTTGGGGGGTTTTCCTTGGTCAAACCCCAGTTTAGGAATTAACCTTGGAATTGAATTGAAAAGTATGTAGCAAACAAAGTAACCAAAACAAAATCACCTTGCTTATGTTGAAGTCCTTAAAGAGGATTCAAATCCTCAAATCCACCAATAGGAATGCTTCAATGGAGGGCAAGATGTCTCTAATCAATGGTATCTTGATCTTCAACACCAAGCTTGATTTGATCTTTGCACATGTGAGGTCTTGAATGGATGGAGAAAGATGGATCTTCAAGGGGGGCTCCAAAGAGATTGAGTTCTTCAATAGCTAATAATGGATCTCCTTGAGGAAGGATGGATGCTTGAAGACTTGCTTTAATTCTTGAATGCTTGAGAACTTGAGAGCTTGAACTTGTGATGAATGAATGAATGAGAAAATGAGAGAGGAAGGCCTCCTTTTATAGTGATCTAGGATACACTCCTCTATAAGGGCCACCTTGGAGAATTAAATCCAATTAGGTCTTGACCTTTAGAAGAATGAACCCTAATTAAATTAATTAATTCAATTAGGTCCTAGCTTTTAGAGAGAATGGACCTTAATTAAATCAATTAGATTTAATTAGGTCCTAACCTTTAGAAAGAATGGACCTTAATTAAATCAATTAGATTCAATTAGGTCCCAACCTTTAGAAAGATGAGCCTTAATTAAATCAATTAAATTCAATTAGGTCCAATGTTTTAGAAAAATGGACCTAGATCAAATATCATTTAACGATTTACAATTTCAGAGCCTGAAACAACCAACCTAGAAGTGGAAGATAAAAATCCTGAAAGAGAAAAGAGCAGGAAATGGAAATTTGAAACCCTAATAGGATAGGGTTAGGGTCGAGGTTGACCCTGACCTGGTCAGGGTTGAGGTTGACATTGACCTCAGACCCAGACAGAGTCATATTTGGGAGCCAGGGTGCCAGGCAGTGCCAAAATGTAGTTTTTCATGTCTAATCAGGACCCAGTGTCTAGATTAAATAGAAAAAACCCAGAATGATGAGATGAAGAACTAGGAGGTCATGTAACTGAACCCTACCTAGAAAATGAAGCTATGGAAGAAGAAAATCAGGAAAAGTCCCTAAGACCTTAATCCTAATTTCACTTGGAATAAAGAAATCAAGCGCAGAGGAAGAGCAGAAAGTGGAGGGAAAACCAAATACATGCAAAGATCCTATCAAGGCACTTAACATGACCCCAAACCACTTACTCGGAGGGCTAAAAAATATTAACATAGAAGTGCTTTCATTTTAAGATGATACATTAAGCCCCCACTTTAGCAAGAGTATGGATTCGATGTAAAATCTTGGTAAAGGAGATAATAACAAGATAATCTTATTGTAACCTAAGGGACAAAGAGAAATCCTAAGCCCCCAAGGACTCAAGTCTTCATCAACTCCTAGATCACCAATAAGAGAGACATCTCTAGAGAGAGAAAGAAAAGTGTGACTACCTTGCCCAATGAGAACCTATGTCCCATTGTGAATCACACAAGAGAGTGGCATGGCTAGAAAGATGGAATTGAACCACCTAGTGAATGTGTCTACTCACTAGTCAATCCCACCAAAGATTTATTCTTAGGAATGTCCTTTACTCCATAAGAATGAAATCAAAAGGGTGATCTGATCTTAAGGACACCTTCGACCTTAAGGGATCAAAATGTATGTGTGCTTGAAACTAGAGGGATCTAGAGATCCTAGTATAAATCTATTCTTAAGGAATAGTTCTTAATCCAAAAAGAAAGGAAAAATGTGTATGTTTGTTTTGAAAAGTGTAAGTATTTTGAGTAAATGTCTTCCTCAGGAATTAGCAACTTATATGTGTTACCTTTAGAAGACTCAGCATAGTGTGTGTGTGTGTGTAATAAGTGAGCAGAGCGTATGCCCCCATGTTAAAGTCATTGCTAACACTTTAACAGGAGCAATGGCTTTAACGAAAACATCAACAGCTCCACTGATTACGTTTCCACATCGAGATGCCCCTAGATGAAGAAAAAATCAAGGGAAATACCACAGAAACATACAAAGAACACATAAGGGATCTACCTATTGTGGGGTTAGTATGATCATAAGGTAATATATGTATGATATTATTGTAAATGAATTGAAATCATTCCCCAAAGGAAGTAGAACTACAATCACAAAGGAGGAAAGATCACATAAGATATACAAAGAAGAATCTTTTCAAACCATGACATGGAGACCAAAAAGATTTAGTGCTACCATATCTCAAATCCAAGCAGATTACACAAGGAAACATTTACAAACAATAGCACATTTACAACATACATTGAACAACATATAGAAGAATAGAGATACATATAGAAGAATAGAATGATAGGTTCGATTCTTTTATCATCTTGCACCAATTGAGTAACAAGAATTGTTTAAAAGAATCTAACAAAATTTAGCAAACATAGTACGGGAGAACCACAACACAATAGAAAAACACACAACAAAGCTACCATGAAGGATAAGTTGATCAAGCATGTCGCCTACTCTCCCCATCTCATTGTATATCATTTAGGGAAGGTGGGTAACTCGAAAGAGGGACTATATCCAATGCAGTAGGAATGATAGCCAATTTTGAACCAGGATCCTCTTGAGAATCACCATGTTTGACACTAGGTGTAAGAGTTAATTGAGATGAAAGCATATGTGGTAAATCAACATCGATGTCAATGGTCTCATACTCATCATCGGGATCATCAAGAGTATCTTCTTCATCCAAATTAATTGTAATAGGATCTAAGATACAAATAGAATCATCATAATCATGCATGTGAACATCATTATTAGGAATAATATTGTCTAACACATTATGCAAAGGTTGATTTCAAGAAAGTAAAGATCTTTGAGCTCTTGCATAAGCACAATGCTTTTTATGATGTTCATTAGCAGAGCAGTTCCTTTTTTATTTGTTAGAAATAGGTTGAGAACTTGGAGGAACCATGGGAGTATCCTTCATAGGTTCTTTAAGAAGATCAATAGGACTATCTTTCTTAGGAGAAACAATCATAGGATCCTTGATAGATTTTGTAGAAGGAACTTGATCAACAGAGCTAGAATTCATAGATAAAGGAGGTATAGAAGGTGTAGGTAAGAGACCATGATTAAGATCCATAGGAGGTAAACTTAATTCAAGAATCTTACGACATTTATAAGCTTGGTAAGATCGGAAAAGATGATCAGGTCGAGAAGGACATGAATTAGGTAATGAAGGCCAAAAGAAATCAAGAGCAGCACAATCTCTAGGCCTAGAAGGTTGATATAGACTGTGATCATTTTCACTTCATTATCATGAATGAACTTAATACAATTATGAATGGGTGAAGCAATAGCATGCATGGCAGTCAACCAAGGTAAACCTAGCTTAAATTGAAATTGATTGGAAGTAGGAATCACCACAAAAGTAGTATTCACCACTTTTCCACAAAGTTCCATTGGTAGAGTAATAGAACCAAATGATGGATGAAGAAAACCATTGCATGTTTGAATCCATACATCTGATGTATCATAAGAATCACGTTGTAAGCCTTTCGTAAAAAGGTGTTCTTCAGTGACAACATTAACAAGAGATGTAGGATCAACAAGACAACCACGAGTTGGTTTCTGAGCAATCCTAGTAACAATGTAAATGGGACCATTGGGAGCTTTAATAGTCTCAGAATCATCAAAGGTAATCAAAAGTTCCCGAGGTCTCTTATTCCTAGATTGTTGATGAGGTTTGGTGTGAACCTTCAGTTTAGATTTAGGTTTTGCTTTAGATTGAACCTTAGGCTTAGTTTGAGTTTGAGATGGAAGTTTAGAGGGAGGTTGAGGTGGAGATATTAGGTGACCAACATGCTCCACTTGATTAACAACATGACTAAGATCATCCATCTTTGAATCATATTGAATATTTGTTGAAGATGGTTGAGCAATAGTATTAGTGTCATGAGAAGGTAAAGGATTTTTGTAAATTTGCAAATTTTGATTAGGAGGAGAAACATATTTATTTCCACTACTATCTAGATTATCAACAGTTAAAGCCTTAGAATCAATGAGATCTTGGACTTTATATTTTAAAGAAAAACAATTTTCAATATCATGACCATTTTGACGATGATATTGACAAAAATCTTTTTGATCAAAAGATTTAGATGCCATTGTACTAGGTAAAATAGGTTGAATAGGAGGTAAATTAATCATGTTAGCACCTAACAACCTATTCATAATAGTTTGCAAAGATTCAAAAAGAGGTGTAAACATATGATTTAGTTGAAAAGCGGTGGATACAGTAGCAGCATTGTGAGATGAAACAACAACCTGATCAACAACTGCATTCATTTTCTTGGTTATCTTGACATAATTGTTGAACTTTTGAAACTTGTTTGGATTGGGAGCAGCATCACTCTTATCAACTAGAATAGGAGCCATTGGAGTGTTGCTCTCAAATTGACTCACTTGCAATTGATAATTATGAAGTGTTGCACAAAGTTGTTGAAAAGAGGTAAATTCAATAAGCATAATCTTATCTCTAATATCCTTTTGCAAATTTGAAATTAACATGCATTGAATATCAATATCAGGAACAGGATAGGAAATCTGAGCATGCAAATGTTTAAATCTACCAATAAATTCAATCAACTTTTCTTTATTACCTTGTTTACAATGCATTAGATCAGTCAATGATACTTGCGGGCTAATATTATTTTGAAACTATTGGATAAAGACATTAGCAAGTTTGGAAAAAGAATCAATAGAATAAGGAGGCAAGGAACAATTCCACTATAAGGCCTTGTCATGGAAGGTTCATGAAAATAGTTTGGCTAGAATCCTATGGTCATGAGCATAGTCACTACAAAGGATTTGGAATGTTTTGACATGATGAATAGGATCTCCTTTCCCATTATAGTTCTCAAGACGAGGCATATCGACTTGCTGAGGGATAGGAGTTCGAATGATATCCAAGGACAAAGGACTTCCCATGTCACATGTACGAATACTAAACTTGTTTTGAGTGAGGGAAGCAAGTTGTTGTTGTAAGGATGAAACAATTTGAGCCAAACTAATGATTTTTGAATAATTAGAGGAAATAGTAGGAGGGATAATAGTATTAGACACACTAGGTAATGTGTAAGGAACTATGGGAATAGAAGACACAACTGGAGGAACAGTAGGAACTAAAGTTGAAGGAAGATTGGGATAGGTATAGGGAACATTGTGATATGAAGGTTGTGATGTAGGAAGGGAAACAGGAGGAACACTCAGAGGGAGAGAAGGAACCATCACCATCACCAAAGAAGGAGTATAGGTAGGAATACTAGGTAAAGGCTTAGAGGGAGGTTCAACACTAGTGATAGGAGGAATCAACCCTACATCTTGAGCTTCTTGAACTAAAGGTTTGACATTAGAATGCACAAGATGAGTAATACCATGCAAGAGGTTAACACCTTGATCACTATCACAAAGAAGTTTCTTAAGAGCCTCTATAGCTTGAATAAAATCTTGATTATGGTTTTCTTAGATGAGCCAATTACCCATTTTATCAAGTTTAGTTGAAGGTTTTTCAATTTCTTTGGGAGGATCCATTAAAGCATCATCCTCATCATGAGATGAGTGAGAAGAGTTCTACTCCATAGGATTAGCATCATGGAGAAGTAAGGTATCATCGAGATTCATAAGGAAAGGAGAGGAAGAGTCAGGATCAAAAGAACCCATGAGTTTATGCCTTCGCCTAACCAGAATGTTATAAGTAGGACTAGTGGTAGTAAAGCTCATAAACCAATGTAATTAAAATGAACTAAACTAAACACACAAGTATGAATATAAATCCTAGTTAGCATGCAAGATCTAACACAAAGGAAAAATCTAATACTAACAAGATAATATAAAGAAGAATATAATGGAATAGGGCATCCAACACCAAAAAGAGCGTAAGCTAGTCGGGTTCACCAAAATATATAAGGTGAAAATGGAGTCCACCTTATATGTTGGGGGAAATATGAGATCAATTCTTAAACCCCAAATTCCCAATAAGGAGATCCAATTTGATCAACCTAGTAGGTTAATGCACAATTGAATCAATTTATTTGAAAATATGGAGGAAAGAAGTAATCTAATGTTTCCCCTAAGGAATGATATGGAAAGTTTAGAAATTGAAAATAATTGAATTGCAAATACTAACCTTGTAATTAGGGCAGATCTAAAAAATGATGAATTTTGGATTGTATATGAACTTTCTATAGATTTTGTCACCTATTTTGGACTGAATATGTCGAGGCAGACAAAACCCAGACATCTTTTCTTCGGATTCAATAATGTCAACCTTGACCTTTTTAAAAGGTCAATGGTGAAATTTTTATCCAGAAGTTGGATTCTGAATCTATTTGCAGATCTTGAAAAAGGGTATCTGAATATGTCCTCAAATTTGCAATTATGCACCTGTACCTAAAGGAGAAATGGTTTTTTTGCTTTGTTTGGGGGGTTTGCCTTGGTCAAACCCCAGTTTAGGAATTAACCTTGAAATTGAATTGAAAAGTATGTAGCATATACAAAGTAACCAAAACAAAATCACCTTGCTTATGTTGAAGTCCTTGAAGAGGATTCAAATCCTCAAATCCACCAATAGGAATGCTTCAATGGAAGGAAAGATGTCTCTAATCAATGGTATCTTGATCTTCAACACCAAGCTTGATTTCATCTTTACACATGTGAGATCTTGAATGGATGGAGAAAGATGGATCTTCAAGGGGGGCTCCAAAGAGATTGAGTTCTTCAATAGCTAAAAATGGATCTCCTTGAGGAAGGATGGATGCTTGAAGACTTGCTTGAATGCTTGAATGCTTGAGAACTTGAGAGCTTGAACTTGTGATGAATGAATGAATGAGAAAATGAGAGAGGAAGGCATCCTTTTATAGTGATTTAGGATACACTCCTCTAGAAGGGCCACCTTGGAGAGTTAAATCCAATTAGGTCTTGAACTTTAGAAGAATGAACCCTCATTAAATTAATTAATTCAATTAGGTCCTAGCTTTTAGAGAGAATGGACCTTAATTAAATCAATTAGATTTAATTAGGTCCTAATCTTTAGAAAGAATGGACCTTCAAAATATGAGCCTTAATTAAATGAATTCAATTCAATTATGTCCAACCTTTTATAAAAATGGACCTAGATCAAATATCATTTAAGGATTTACCATTTCGAAGCTTGAAACAATGGACCCAGAAGCGGAAGATAAAAATCCTGAAAGAGAAAAGAGCGAGAACTAGAATTTGAAACCCCGATAGGATAGGGTCAGGGTTGAGGTCAACCCTGACTTGGTCAGGGTTGAGGTTGACATTGACCTCAAACCCAGATAGAGTCAGATTTGGGAGCTGGGGTGCCAGGCAGTGCCAGAATGTAGTTTTTCAAGTCTGATTAGGACCCAGTGTCCAGATTAAATAGGAAAAGCCCAGAATGATGAGATGAAGAACTAGGAGGTCCTATAACTGAACCCTACCTAGAAAATGAAGCTATGGAAGAGGAAAATTAGGAAAATTCCCTAAGACTTTAACCCTAATTTCACTCAGAATGAAGAAATCAAGCATGTAGGAAGAGCAGAAAGTGGATGGGAAACCAAATACATGCAAAGATCCTTTCAAGGTGCTTAACATAACCCCAAACCACTTATTCAAAGGGATAAACACTCTTAACATGGAAGTGCTTCCATTTTAAGATGATACAGAAGGCTATTGTGTACTTCTCCTCCTTTAAAATTCTTGTAAGGACAACATTCTTTGACAACGAGGAAAATATGGACATTAAGTTTAATTTTGTTTTTTCTATCATCTACCTACTTAAAAATGCAGGCATCTCCATCCTCAAGATTATTGGCAGTTGAAAAATATCTCCATCCATGAAAAATGCTTCAGGGAGATCTCTGAGGAATCGTACAGCCCATTCCCTTCTGTTAGGATCCACAAGAGTCACCATTGTTATTTCTCTTGGTAATTTGAGTTTATCTACAAATGTGTTTAGTGTTATGTATAGAATAAATTTTTACATAAAATAAGTAACATTGCCTTAAGAACCATCTAAACAGTGTTATTAAAAAACATGTAACAAAACATAGAATCCCAAAATATCCTTTAGACAATAATAGATTGGCTTCTTGAACCCCTGTCAAATAGACATGCAGAGTATAGGAGATTGTAATATAATAGAGATTGTTGAATATCACCACAGATCTGAAGACAATATTTTTAAAGACATAGAGAGAGGCTAGGGAAACTTACAAGCCTAAAATATCAATATACACTATATGGCCTCATAATTACTAAGCCAAAGGACTTTTTTTATTCTTCCCATATATCCAAACTTTGAAATACATCCCATAAATGTATTTAAATACTAAAAAATCCCCAAACTCTATCGCATGCTGATATACAAAAATTTCCTAGCCCATGCCAAAAAACTCAATTCGCTATCCCCAACACAAGTATATTCCTTCACCTTCTTAGAAAATAAAATAATGATTCAAATGCATGGAAATGTCAATAATAAACACAATAATGTATTTACTTTACTACCCTATCCAAAACATGTTCTAGTCAAGCATATGAAATTGTTGTTTCATTGACTATTCACCTAGAGCCTCCAATATGTCAAATCAGCCTTTTTCTCCCGATCCTTCCAAACAACTAAAGGAAATCTTGATTGTTTTAGATACCCTTTTGGGTTATATAAATCCTACCCAAACCCCAAGATAGACTCCTTTGGACCATCTAGTAGATCCAATACCTTAGTAGTCACTAACTACGCCTAATTCTATCACCATTACAAAGCAACTCATAGATATATTCACTCCCCAACATCCCAAACAATAAAAAGTCTTCCATAAGGTTTAAAAACAAAAAACATTCAAGTTTTTAAGTTCTCAACACCTATCCATTCTTCTAGCCACCAAACCCTTGTTTCTAGGGTCACATAACTAGGGCCTACACAAATGAAACCTTACAACTTCTTCCAAATCAAACCAGTTAATCAAACACATCAGTATTGATCCCAAAACCCATAATCCACCATAAAAACATCCAATCTTAAGAATTTACACTCACCAAAATGATAGGTGCCAAAATAGGGCTCTCCCAATCATTGACTGTAACCCCAAATCCAATCACTGTCAAGAACGCCAGTAATTTCCTTTGGAAAGATAAATAACAACCAAGGAAAATTCCTTACATCATAAAACAATCCAAATCATATTTTATGCAAATATTTTAATTTAGTGGTCTTAGACTCCACTTTGAGCTGAAGTGTCCCTCAAGGTCCCTTCAACATGAAATCGACGATCTTGGTCCCTTCAACATGAAATCGATGATCTTTATGGGGTCATATCTTGGAGCTCATGTGAGGTAACATCAAGCTATCATGTGCTACAGGACTGTGTTGCTAGGGCCTACAATAACCTATCTCAATTTTTAGAGATTCAAGTTCATTTAAATTTGGCAACACATTCTCAATCGATGTCAAAACTCATAGTGTTCCTCAGTTGAAACGACCAACAATGCATATCTTTCAAACCATCAGTCATAGCATCAAACCATATGTTTTAACAAATCCAAATGGCCAGGTAAATGCTAGTGGCAACCTTGTTTTCCACACATAGTCGTTCAAACTCCGCCAATGAATCTGGGCCAAAGTGTCCCTCAAGGTCCCTTCAACATGAAATCAACAATCTTTATGGGGTCATATCTCAGAGCTCATGTGAGGTAGCATCAAGTTGTCAAGTGCTATGGGAAGCATTACCAAGACCTACAATATCCTATCTCAGTTTTTAAAGATTCAAGTTTATTTAAATTTGGCAACACATTCTCAGTTAATGTCAAAACTCAGAGTGTTCCTCAGTTCAAATGACCAACATTACATATCTTTCAAACTGTCTATTCCAATAGCTTTGAATAATTGGGTAAACCCTAATAGCAACCTCAGTCTCCACACATAGTCATTCGAACACCACCGACAACTCCAAGCCAAAGTGTCCCTCAAGGTCCCTTTAGCACTAATCAATGATCTTTATGGGGTCATATCTCAGAGCTTTTGTGAGGTAGCATCAAGCCATCAAGTGCTATGAGATCATGTTGTCGGGACCTATAATAACCTGTCTCAATTTTTTACAGATTCAAGTTTGTTTAAATTTGGTAATACATTCTCGATCAATTTCAAAACTTAAACTATTCCTTAGTTCAAATGGCTAACATTGCATATCTTTCAAACCATTGGTCGTGGCATCAAATTGTTTGTTCCAAAAGATCCAAATGGTCAGCTAAACGCTAGGGGAAACCTTATTTTCCATACACAGTCATTTGAACATCGCAGATGACTCTAAGCCAAAGTGTTCTTGAAGGTCCTTTCAACATAAAATTAATGATCTTTATGGGGTCATATCTCAGATCTCGTGTGAGGTAGCATCAAGAAATCAGGTATTACAAGACTATGTTGCTAGGGCCTACAATAACCTATCTCAATTTTAAAAGATTCAAGTTTGTTTAAATTTGGCAACACATTCCCGGTCGATGTCAAAACTCAAAGTGTTCCTCAGTTCAAACGACCAACATTACATATGTTTCAAACCATTAGTTGTAGCATCGAATCATCTATTCCAACAGCTCTGAATGGCTAGGTAAACACTAGGGGCAACCTTTCTTACCACACATAGTCATTTGAATGTCACTAATGACTTTGGGTTGAAGTGTCCCTCAAGGTCCCTTCAGCATGAAATTAGTGATCTTTACGGGGTCATATCTCAGATCTTGTGCAAGGTAGCATCAAGCCATTGGGTACTACAAGACCCTATTATCGAGGCCTATAATAATTTGTCTCAGTTTTTAGAGATTCAAGTTCATTTAAATTTGGAAACACATTCTCAGTCGATGTCAAAACTCATAGTGTTCCTCAGTTCAAACGGCCAACATTGTGTATCTTTCAAAGTGTCGATCGTAGCATTGAACTGTTTGTTCCAACAACTATGAATGGCCGGGTGAACGCTAGGGGAAACCTCATTTGCCACACACTATCATTCGAATCCCGCTAATAACTTCCGGTCGAACTATCCCTCAAGGTCCCTTCAACATGAAATCATCAATCTTTACGAGGTCATATCTCAGATCTCATGTGAGGTAGCATTGAGCCGTCGAGTGCTACAAGACCGTGTTGTTGGGGCCTACAATAACTTGTCTTGATTTTCAGAGATTCAAGTTCATTTCAATTTGGCAACACATTCTTGGTTGATGTGAAAACTCATAGTGTTCCTCAGTTCAAACAAACAACATTGCGTATCTTTCAAACTGTCAGTCAAAGCATCAAACCGTTTGTTCCAAGAGCTCTAAATGGCTAAGTAAATGCTAGGCGCAACCTCATTTTCCACACACTATTGTTCGAACACTGTCGATGACTCTAGGTTGAATTGTCCCTCAAGGTCCCTTCAACATGAAATCAATAATCTTTATAGGGTCATATCTCAGAGCTCGCGAGAGGTAGCATCGAGCCGTTAGGTACTATGAGACCATGTTGTCAGGGCCTAGAATAACCTATCTCAATTTTTAGAGATTCAAGTTTGTTTAAATTTGGCAACACATTCTCGGTTGATGTCAAAACTCAAAGTGTTTCTCAGTTCAAATGGTCAACATTGCATATCTTTCAAACCATCAGTCGTAGCATCAAACTATTTGTTCCAACAGCATCTAATGGCTAGGTAAATGCTAGGGGAAACCTCATTTTCCACACATAGTCGTTCGAACTCCACCGACGGCTCTAGGCTGAAGTGTCCCTCAAGGTCCCTTCAACATGAAATCAACAATCTTTACAGGGCATATCTCAGAGCTCGTGCGAGGTAGGATCAAGTCGTTAGGTGCTACAAGACCCTATTGCCAAGGCCTATAATATCTTGTCTTAGTTTTTAGAGATTCAAGTTTGTTTAAATTTGGTAACACATTCTCGGTCAGTGTCAAAACTCAAAGTGTTCCTTAGTTCAAACAGCCAACATTGCATATCTTTCACACCGTCAGTCGTAGCATCAAACTGTCTATTCCAAGAGCTCTAAATGGTAGGGTAAATGCTAGTGGCAACCTTGTTTGCCACACATTGTTTTTCAAATGCTGCTAATGACTCTAGGATGAAGTGTCCCTTAAGGTCCCTTCAGCATGAAATTAATGATCTTTATGAGGTCATATCTCAGAGCTCATTCAAGGTAGCATTAAGCCATTAGGTGCTACATGACCATGTTGTCAGGGCCTACAATAACCTATCTCAGTTTTCAAAGATTCAAGTTCATTTAAATTTGGAAACACATTTTCAGTTGATGTCAAAATGTAAAGTGTTCCTCAGTTCAAATGACCAAAATTGCATATCTTTCAAACCGTCGGTCTTAGCATCGAACTGTCTGTTGCAATAGCTCCAAATGGTCAAGTAAATGCTAGTGACAACCTTGATTTCCACACATAGTTGTTCAAATGCCACCGATGACTTCAGGCCAAAGTGTCCTTTAAGGTCCCTTCAGCATGAAATTGATGATCTTTACGAGGTCATATCTCCAAGCTCATGCGAGGTAGCATCAAGTTGTTAGGTGCTATTGGACTATGTTGTTGGGGCCTACAATAACCTGTCTCAGTTTTTTAGATATTCAAGTTTGTTTAAATTTGGCAACACATTCTCGGTCGATGTCAAATCTCATAATGTTCATTAGTTGAAATGGAAAACAATGCGTATCTTTCAAACCGTCGGTTGTAGCATCAAACCATCTATTCCAATAGCTCTGAATGGCCAGGTAAATACTAGTAGAAACCTTTTTTTCCACACAAAGTTGTTTGAATGCCACCGACTACTCTGGGATGAAGTGTCTCTCAAGGTCCCTTCAATATGAAATCAGTGCTCTTTACAGGGTCATATCTCAAAGCTCTTGTGAGGTAGCATCAAGCTGTTAGGTGCTACAGGACCTATCTCAGTTTTTAGAGATTCAAGTTCAATTAAATTTGGAAACACATTTTCAGTCGATGTCAAAATTCACAGTGTTCCTCAGTTCCACTTAATTGTTCAAGCTTGGATAGTCCTCTCTCAGTTCCTTTAGTAACATCTTGAACAAATTGTGAAGCTTGCTTCATAGTTCTGTTCCTCTTCTTCTACCTCTTCTCAGTGACAACATCACCCTTTATAGTTGCTACTGTGCCAAATAACTTCTCATTAGATTCCAGTGGTGCATCTAGAAGTCTCTTTGCATAAGTTTCCAATATGATTGTGTCAACCTCATAACCCATTTCTGTCACCCAAATAGTTCTAGATGTGAAAACTTCCATCCAAGTCTCATCTCTTTTGATAATAAAACATATTAATTTGTCAAATTTATCAACAATACTTTGAGGGATTCTTTCTCTCTATCTCATCTTGGCCTAGAAATTCTTAAATTAACCCCATACTTGTGTGTTCCTTCTAGAACCCATGCCTGCAATTGCCTCCTTAATCTATCTACCAACTAAAATATCATAGGAAAAGTCCTTGTGACCTATGCCAAGAATTTCCTTCATAAAATATAGCATTAAGTATACGATTAAACTGCCAAATTTGAATGTTCTCTTTTTATCACCTTTTATTTTGGCTAAGTTACCCAACAACTCATCTTTCAACCATTCACAAAGATCAATTTTTGTATTATTTTTCACCATTTCATGTGCATTGTGGATACATAAGCTAGAAATAGAGTTGTACCAATTGGTATGTCCAATCCTATAACCAATCACCATGCTGGCAAACTTAATAGTGTTATCCTTGATGTCATTTACCCTAAGTGATCTTCCATCAAATGTTTCACTGGTGAGATCCATTACATCCTTGTTTGGAACTTTCTTACCTTTCTTAGGCCTTGTACCGGTGAGGGGTAAACTAGTAACTGCCTTGATAGCTTCTCTGGTAATCTTGTGAACAAAATTTAACCAAAGAAATTCTCTATGAACCCTACTTAATGCATATTGAATGATTTCATCTTCAAACTCTGGCATGTAAAGAATTTCGATGAACCCTAAATCTTCCACAATCTTATGTTCAAGCTTGATTACACCTTGGTTGTTTGTAATGATCTTCAAAAACATGTTCTTTATATCCTCAAACCCTAATTCTTCAATGTTATAGTGAATGTATATCCTAGGGTCTTTTGCGAATGCGACTTCCTTTAGAATTTTTGAAAATGTCCCAACAAAGTCTTCCACCTTAGCTATCGTAGGAATCATTTTGAAAAATAGCCTAGGACACTTGACATTTTCCACAATAGTAGGGTTTGCAATGAATTCAGGAATGGAAGATGAAGAAGCCATGTCGCAAAATAAATACCTTTTCTTGACGAGTGCAAGTGAAAACCTTTTGATGCCCTAGAAATTATTTTGTTGCTTCGCTTTGAATTCATTTGCTCCTTTTCTCTCTAAAAAGATGAATGCTTAGTGAGTCAAAATGAGAAATTTCAATACTTTTTGCCAAAAAGTTAATCAACAATCGCATTAAATGCTTCGCCGGTTCAGGGAATTTTCATTGTAACACAACATAAGTGCCGTAAAAAAGGATTAAGTCTCCAAAACCTCCCTACCATCATCTAAGGGGTAAAATGCATGATCTTAAATGAATTTTCCTACCCCTAAGGTTCGTACCTTAGTTTGATGAAGAATTTTCTGCTGGTGCAGGATTGCTCTATTCTACCGATGCAGACCTAGATTCATCATTTCCCTGATCTATCTTCTTAACCCATTGTTTAGAGAATTCTTTCTTGATTTCATTCACCTTTTCTTTTCCTTTGTCATTTGATCTTCTATTGTTTGTCTATACATTCTTTCTTCTACAAAATATTGCAATGTGCCCAATTTTGTTGCATGAAAAACATGTCACATTATTTAATTTTCCATAGCCTTGCCCAGTTTGAGTTCTATATTGATTAGATAGATGACCAAATCTACCACAAGCATAGCATTTAACATTCATTCTGCAATCATTTGTCCTATGTCCATATTTATTGCATTTGGAAGATTGACCGATAAATGAATTTGCATTCTGATTATTTTGATTGTCTCTATATCCTGAATTTCCATTTTATTATTCATATATCTGCACTAATTTTCTCTATGACAAAATTTGTTGCAATTAAAGAATTTACCATTGAATTTATAAGCATTGGTTTACCTTGCTAGTTTGCTGTGATCATGAGTATCATGAGATGACTTGCCGGCTCCTTGATTTGCAGTTCCAGAATTTTCTCCATGTTCAAATCCAAGTCCAACTATATCTCCATTAGGTATTTGATTCTTCAGCATTTCATCAAGCTTAGCTGAGCTCTTTTTGAATTTTTCTTTGTATTCATTTGCAGTGACCAACTCACTTTCCAGGGTGCTAACTTGTCTCATGAGTTCCTCTTTGTCATGTTGTATCTGAATCAATTTTGTCTTAAGCATATCATTTTCATGACTAAGTCTCATAGATTCATCTAATCTCTCATTAAGTTGTCTAGCCAAATCTTCTTGATTCTTCTTTCTATCTTCAATATCCTTGGATAGTTTCATGGTTAAGTCTTGCATCTCAATCTTCATATTGCTATTCTCTTGTCTTAGTTTCTTTGCAATATCTCTAAGAGTTTCTTTTTCTTCATTATCTTGTTTTTGCAATTGCTCACATAGTTCTTTTCTCTTATTTTGTGCAGTGATCAAATTCTCTTGAAGTTATTGAATGAATCCTTGAGAAGATCTGAATTCTTCTAATTTGCTATTCTTCAGTTTTTTTGTATCAAAATCTTCAAGAGCCACTTCCAACTATTGTCTCAAGCTTTCCATGGGTATTAGTTTCAGAATCTTCCTCAAGTTTTTAGGCTTCTACAAATAAAGGACCAAGCTTTGATACCAATTGTTAGATAATTGTCTAATCCAAAAGACACTGAGAGGGGGGGTGAATCAGTGTCTGACTGGTAAGTGAAAGTTTTAACCTTATTTATGATTCTGTAATTGAAACTTATATACCGGTAAGAAAATAATAATGCAATGATAAAGAATAAAGAAATACACATCAATGAACACCATAACACAAATATTTTGATGAGGAAAACCCAGTAAGAGAAAAACCTTGGTGGAATTTGTGACCCAAAATATTTACTCACTAGCCATATGAATAAATATTACTTGTACATAAGGGGCCTGCACATGCAGGAATGCCAACTGCCTAGAGCTTACAACTCATCCACAAAATGGAGTCACATTGACTACAAAAACATCATACTGATGTGAACATAAAATAAACTCTTACAAATTTCATTAATATGCTAGATGAGTTCTTTGTTGTGCTCTGTCTGATATTGGTTCTACCACTATCAGAACCCTAGCTGGTATGTTGTCAACTGATTTTGCCTACATAGAATTGTTTCTCTCTGCTTTTCCCTTATTCACTCTAGAATAATGACATCAAAATGCATAAACAACTATTCACATCATATCCTATCCTTATCATATTCGATGTCCTCATTCCCATCTTTCTTTCATTTTAAAATGACCTACTAGAACTCATGAATATATGAGTCTCAATCAATACAACAATATGTCATGTTGGCCATACAATTATAATTTATATTACAATATATTTCGCATAAACAAAATCTATTGCCAAGTTAGCTTGGGATGCCGGTATAACCTTTTGCCGGTGTGAATTGGATGCCGATGTGGATAAGCCTTGTTATATCTGTCAGTGTTGATAGGTGAAGTCTATGGCTGATATGAGCCTATGAAACCTTGTTGTCATAACCATGTTTCCATCAGTGACAACCTTCAACCTTCCATCCATCTTAGTGAGTGTAAAATGCCAACAAGGACCTTTTCCCATATATCTCATACATTGTGCCATTTTGAAGCCATTGTCATATTTTTCTATGGGAATAATTACTTCTATAGCTATTGTCATAGCTTTCTCTTGATCTTTGTATAGCCAATTCAAGATTTTTTTTTCTTCCATCTCATATGATAATATATCAGTCTTTACAAATGTTTCATAAACCTTCTCAATAGGCTTTTGATTGATTGATTTTGTTTATTTTCTATAAAATTTATGTGATAAAGGTATTATTTTCTAAGAGTACCTTCCTAATCCATCGTCATTAATTTGAATCTTTTTCTCAAAATTTTACAATATGGAGTCTTGTGTTTCTTTTGAGGGGGAGACTACTTCTCTATTGTATAGCACCCTAACATCTAAAGATGGTTTCACATTGTTGGCCTACTGACTGATATCTACTGCAATTGTTATTTCCTAACCTTTTAAAGGAAATTTTATACATTGGTGGTATGTAGAAGGAACTGGTTGAATATCATAGATCCAAGCTCTTCCCAATAGAAAATTATAAGAGAGATTTAAATCCAAGACTTGATATACTGTATCTTTTTCAGCTGGTCCCATTTTGATTGGCAATGTGACTATTCCTTTGGATGGTCTCTCTTCCTCATCATATGCTTTTATTGTGATCTTTTTCTTGGGATCAACTGCATTTTTTGAATATCCCAAATATTTTATTAGGCTTAATGCACAAATATTCTTGCCAACTCCACCATCTATAAGTACACATTTGACTTGGCTTGTATGGATGGTGACTACTACAATCAATGGACCATTATGGGGATGGTAAAAAGACACATTGTAATCTTTAGTAAAACAATAAGAAATGACAGGAAATAAGGTGTCCCACCATGTTATGAAATTAATCTACATCTAGGTCTTTTGAGAGTGTTGTTTTAGCTAAGGATTTTTGCAAAATTTCCTTGTGCATTGGTGAAACTTTTAAAAGTTCTAGGACTGGTATTTGAGATGATAATGATGAAACCACTAAGATCTAGTCAACTATTGAGAAGGGGGAGATGAATCAATAGTTAGAAAAATACTTCTTTCAACAACTCTGTCAAACTGGTTAAAAATTAAATCACTACTCCCTTTAAACAATACCAGTTAACTCAACATCTCAATTACTCATGAAATTTGATCTTAACTTATAACAGTTAATTTTTCATAAACATGAAAAATAGATTCATTAACCACTTCAACTAATCATCCATTCATGCATGATAACCTATCAAAAACATCACCAAAAATCAAATACACATAACACATTGATTTTTGACATGGAAACCCAAATGGGAAACACCATAGTGGGGATCAATACCCACAAATAATCTAAACTCTTTAAAAGTCTTCCTTGTTAAGAGCCTAGCCCAGTTAGAAGCTATTATAATGATGCTCGATTAAGAATAGATCTTGTTAGGGACTACTCAGTTAAGGGATTGACTATAAAACCCTATTAAAGGTTTAACACTGCTAAAGGTTACCTTAGTCGAGGATTACAAAACCCAAACTAATTGATCACCTAGTGAGAGGATTTAAACAATAAGCCAGTTAGTTCTTACCCGACAAAGGGATTTTCAAATTGCTGCAATTGTGAGAGAAAAATAGGCAAAATGATTTGATAAATAGCACTATCTTTGCTTAGGCAGATCCACTTTAGCTCCTTTTTGTATCACCTCATACTGCAGATTAATTCTCGTGGTTCGGCAATCAAACACTCAACACTTAACTAAAATCTCAACTTTCCAACAACTATTACATCAAAAATCATCGACCTTATAAACAAACATTAGGTCGATAACAAGATACAAACCCTAAAGGTCTTCCTAGAGATTACAAACTTAATCGATTCAATCGTGACTATTAGAATACAATGCATAGGATAAAACAATGATTTCTCATACTTCGAAGTATCCTGGATCATTCTTCGATCATCGCATCTCAAAACATGTAACCCATCAAATCTTTTCTCATCATACTATGAAAGTAATCATTCCTTAGGTAAACAGTTAATCTTCTGTAAGCTTGGCGCATTGAGTCCTTCTAGAAACATATCAAGTACAGAGTGTATAGGTGGCATCTTTGACTTTTGATCATAAACCATCACAACCAATCTTTAATCCTCATTGATTGGGGAACTAATAATAAACTAGTTAGGGTTTAGCCACACACTAAACATCAACTGGAGACCCTTGTCCTACACTAATACAACAAGTCAATTATCACTTCTGATAATTCTCTTTATTCCTCTACCTATAGTCATTACCACTATCATTCTTGATCATAACAAACCTTCATCTACAACAACATGCCTTGAATCCTTATTGGACTGACATTCATTCAAATAGGTTTCTCTCTTCACATGTACTAGTTAAGCATTTTATTGCTATATTGGTTCTCTGCAATAACTTATACCTTTATCAAATCATAATTGACATCAATGATAATACACCATAAAGTAAACATCATGCAATACCAACACTCTTCTCCTTAATTCCAACAATCTCCCCCTTTGGCATTGATGGAAATACAAATATCAATACCATTTGATTATCATGATTCATAGTAAACATGTACCTGACATAGACCTGACCTTCTATATAGGAATCTTGGTTTATGTTAAAAAAATCCAATTATTTGAAACTAGTCTCTAAGTGGTTCTCCTACCACACTTCTTTTGCAATCATGCTGATCTAATGATCAATCATTATACTTCTCCTCATTTTATTATACTTCTCCCCTTTGAAAACACTATGAAAGTGAAGGTAAACTTTGATCTGATGTTTGCTACTCCCCCTGTGGAGTAGCTCCATGCTTCATCAATCCTAGTCAAGATTTTTTAGAATTCTCCTGGATTGATGTCTGATACATCATCTTAGTTAACTTCATGTAGGGGTAAGACCCCTAATTCACAACTCAAATAAGTGAATGTAGCTTTAGATAATGGTTTTGTGAAAATATCTGCTAGTTTCTCTTTACTTGAAACATGTTCTAATGTGACATCTCTATTCTACACTTTTTCTCTCAGAAAATGATACTTCAATTCTATATGCTTAGTTCTAGCATGTAATACTTGGTTCTTTGATTTATTGATTGCACTTGTATTATCACAAAAGATTGTTACCAATTTAGATATTATTACCTTAAAGCCTTCCAAAATATGCTTCATCCAAATTGATTGTGTATAGTTCATAAAGGCTGCAACATATTCTACCTCTATCGTGGATTATGAAATATGACTTTGCTTCTTGCTGGTCCATGAAACCAATCTTCCTCCTAGAAAGAAAGCTCCCTTGGTTGTGCTCTTCCTGTCATCAACATTACCAGCCCAATCAACATCTGTATAAACTTTGAGATCAAAGTTTCTAGCATATGGATACCATAACCCATAGTCAATTGTGCCTTTCAAGTATCTAAAAATTCTCTTAACTGCAATCATATGATATTCCTTTAGATTCTTCTAAAATCTGGCAACTATGCCCAGTGCATGTGCAATATCTAGTTAGTTATGAATAGCATAATGAAGTTTTCCAATCATATACTGGTATTCCTTTTGATCAACTGATGTTGTGTCATCTTCTTTTGTCAATTTACATCCTGTGACGATCTGTGTTCCAACAGGTTTACACACTTCCATTCCAAATGTTTTCAACACCTCTTTGACATACTTAGATTTTGTGATGAATATACCTTCTTTCATTTGCTAAATTTTCAATCCAATAAATAACTTTATTTCACTAACCAATGAAATTTCAAATTCATTCTTCATTTCATTAGCAAAATCATGACACATATCATCATTACTTCCAAAAATGATATCATCCACAAAAACTTCACATATCAAAATTTTCTCACCTTCTGATTTGAGATAGATATTGTTGTCTACATTGGTTCTATGAAATCCAATCTTTATCAAGTGTGAATGCAGTCTCTCATACCATTCTCTTGGTGGTTTCTTCAATGCATAAAGTACTTTGTGTAATCTACACACCATGTCCTTGTCTTTAGTTAAAGAAAATCCATCCAGTTGTTCAATGTAGACTTCCTCCTCTAGAATTCCATTCAGAAATGTAGACTTGACATCCATTTGATTTACTTTAAAACCTTTGAATGTAGCAAATGCAAGTAGCATTCTTACTCCTTCCAATCTAGTAACCAGTGCAAATGTCTCTACATAATCTTCATCTTCTTCTTGAGCATAACCTTTGCAAACTAATCTTGCTTTGTGTTTTACCACTACACCATCTTCATTCAATTTCTTTTTAAAAACCCATTTTGTGCCTATCACATTTTTGTTTTCTAGTTTGGGTACCAATGTCCATGTTTGATTTTTCTCAATCTGATCAAGTTCTTCTTCCATTTCTTTTATCCAGTCTTCATCTGATAAAACTTCTCTTGCTATTTTTGGTTCAATTGAAGAAATCATACAAGAATATTCTCTTAACCTTCTTCTAGTTAGTACACCTACATTTTTATCACCAATAATCTGATTAGTATTATGATACAATCTGACATACCTTGGAATAACAAGTTCTTAATCTTCTTTTTCTTGTTCTTCTTTATTTTCTTGATCTGTTGAGTGATCTTCTTGTACTGGTTGATTACAGACTTCCCAGTTCTATTTTTCAGTCTCATGCTTAACCGGTTCCCAAAATTCTACACTTGGCTCTTCTTCTTTTACTTTATTACTGGTTTCCTTTGACTTGTCAGGGAATTCACCAACTCTAACATTAATGCTCTTTATGATCTTCTTGGTTCTTGTTGCCCCAAAAATTCCCTGCCATTCCTTTTTGGCCACAGTCTTGTTTTCCAAGTAAAACGCTCAAAGTGTCAAAAACCCAGTGTGTTTTCGACCTCCTCTCTGCAGTCTTGGTATGTTTTCTGCCTTTTGTCTGAAAGTCCACTGTGTTTTCGATCCCGATCTGAAAACCCAGTGTGTTTTCGACTGCCTCTGCACTTTATGCTTCTCTAGCATCGACTTTTTTTCCCTAAGCATGCAACTCCGACAGGCGGGTCCCAGTTCCATCTGGTCATGCAAGTACAATCTAAATTCTATGGTTGTCGCATGATTACATGATGCCTTTCAGCCGCATGCGATCATGCGATAGGACAACACCTGGTGGTGGGCCCTTTCTCTACCGTTAGCAGATCGGCAGTCACCTGGCGATTGGGGTGGCATCATGTGGTTTGTTGCATGATCACATGGGCTCTTCCGAGCCCATGCACCCATGCGACTAACCGCCTACGGTTTGGTGCTGACCAATGACATTGAAAGCAAGGGCCATAGGTTACTGTTGTCGCATGATCGAATGGGCCTTCTTGGCCGCATGCGATCATGCGACAAGTAGTGACGGTTCGCGGGTAGTGGTTTGCAGGTGACGGTTTGTAGTTGGCATGCTAGCATCATGCAGTTAGTCGTATGATCGCATGGGCTCTTCCGAGCCCATGCGACCATGCGACAAACCATTAGCGGTTTGGTGCTTGCAAGCAGTGTTGCTATGGGTCCATGCCGGGGTGCCGAGGTGGTTGCTCATGTAGTGGCCGAGACGAATGAGGGCGTGCCACATGTCATCTTGTGGGCCTGAGCATAAGTCAGCGGTAACAGTTTTCAAAAAGTTGTCGCATGATTGCATGAAGGCCTTTCGGCTCATGCAATCATGCGACCATTGCTATGGCAAGCGGCTGGTTTCGAAGAAGGTTGTCGCATGATCGCATGGGGCTCTTTTAGCTCATGCGATCATGTGACCAGGTTCATTTCAAAAGTCATGTAGCCTATTTTCTATGGGTATTCTTTTGAGGATAATGTGCGAAGCGGCAGGGTAGCTAAAAAATTGAATTTTTGAAGGCGGTTGTAGTTAAGGAGTTTGCAGAGATTTTTAGGGCACCGTTTTGGGTCCTTTCAAGATCTGATCAGATTTGCGCATTCATGACACAATGGGCTTATAGAGAGGTAGATGGATCAAAGTTGTTGATCTACGGGCATGGACACGCAAAGGATATCTGATCTGTTGTGACATTTTGCAGGATTGTATTTATGGTCAAAGGTGACTTGTTTTAGGGTTGATTATTCTATTGCAGATTTATGTAACCCTAAGGAGATATTTTGATTCCTGCTTGCATGCAAGGAGTGTATATATTCTTTTTTGGAGCCAGTAGTGCGAAGAATTGGCAATTGTAAAAGAATTTTTCTTTCTCAGCAAAGCAATTTGTGGCAACTTTCCTGCCATTTGGCTTTCTGCAATTGAAATTTTCATTGATTGTTTAGATATTGTAAAGCATTCTGTGACATTTTTCCTATCCTTATGCCTTCTTGTGTTAATTATCTCTTATTGGATCAAAGTTTTTTTGAATGCTTTCAGTGATACTTAGTTTTCCTGATCCCCTTTACTTTCAGCTTATTTGTGCACTACTGTGATTGATCTGATTGGATTGAGTTTGTGGGTATAGTTCAGCCCCTATCATTCTGTCTCATTCCTGTGCTCTTTTGCTGAAGAGAATGTCTGCTCGCAGGTTGTAATTTATGTCTAGTTTTAGGCCCTCTTATGAAATATTCATGCAAGCCTATTCAGTAAACTGTGATCTCCAAGACCTAAGCCTTTCACTGGTTTCATCCCTCTATACTGAGATCCAAACCCTAGTTTCGGTGCATCACCTAGTAGGTAGATTTTCTTTCAGTCATTTACATTTCATGCACTCCTTCTCCCCCTTTCCCTCAAAAATTTACTTTCCTGTTAATAGCAAATCTGGGTGATTATCCAAGAGGAACCAGCCTAGAATCTGGAGGTCTCATCTCGGTTAGCAAAAAGGTCCCACAACCTTGAGATGAGTCCCATGTTATACTAGATTATCAAGACTACGAGAGCTTGAGATCAGAGGCACAAATTTAGTGTATAATAGTTCTATTGCCGTAGAATTTAAAATCTTTACTCTTAGTTGAGTATCCTAGGAATATGCCTTCATCACTTTTTGCATCAAATTTGCTAGTGCAGTCACTTCTTTTAATATAACACCTACTACCAAACATTTTTAAGTAACTCACATTAGGTTTCCTACCATACCAATATTCATAGGGAGTTTTGTCATTACCTTTCTTGATGAGTATCTAGTTCATTCTGTAAACTGTAGTGCTCACAGCTTCTCTCCAAAATGTATTAGCAACATTACCTTGTATTAGCATAGTTCTGGCAGCTTCAACAACTAACCAATTATTTCTTTTTGCTATTCCATTTTTTTGTAGTATTCTTGAGGCTAACAATTATATTTTGCTTCCATTAGACTCACAATATTTTTTGAATTCATTTGAGGTAAACTCACCTCCTTGATCTTTCCTTAAGCATTTCAATTTATTCCACTTTCATTTTCCACTAAAGATCTGAATGCTTTGAATTTACCAAAATCTTTTTATTTATCTTTCAAGAATGTGACCCACATCATTCTTGAGTAGTCATCAGTGAATATCATAAAGTATCGATCACCTTGAATACTTCTAGTCTTCATCAGTCTACATAAATTAGTATGCACTAGATCTAACAGGTGCTTAGCTGAAAATGACTTACCTCTGAAAGTTATAGTTGTCATCTTTCCTAGCTGACATTCTTTACACATAGCATTAACTAGTTTATCCAATGATGGCAATCCTCTTACCCCTTTCATTTTACTAACTTTCACAATATTGTCAAAGTTTACATGATATAATCTTGTATGCCAAATCCAACTATCTTCAACTTTAGCAATTAGGCAATTACTGACTTTAGAATTCAAATGGAATAAATTACCTCTTCTTTGCTTACCTACTACAGTGAGTTCACCACTTCTTCTAATGATCTTACCCACTGTCAATTGTCCAATCATTTGAATTGTCCAGATGTGAGACCAATGCCTTCTGATATGATATTTCCTCTTTTACAACAACAAAAATAATATCTTCATTTTCATCTTCATCAGTGATACCTTCATCAACTACAACAAAATAGTTTCTTCTTCCTTTTCCCTTAAAGTTCCTGAATCTTTCTAGTTTTTCCTTGTTTTCATTATTAGGGTAGTTAGCAGCAATGTGTCCTATTTTATTGTAAGAAAAAAATTTCAAATGTATCTTCCCTTTGTACTTACTAGTACCTCTAGGTAGTCTTTCGGCTAACAATGCTTCAAATTCCATCAAAAAATGTTCATCATCTATGTCTTTGCTGGATCTAGAATCATAATGAGAACTTACTTCTTTGCCTTTCCTCACCGGTGTAGTTGATACTAATGCTCTAAAGGTTGATTCTATTCTAGATGTTGGAACACTCCCATCATAATTATTTAGCTCAAATGCAGTTAGCTTACCAATGATAGAATCAAGAGTTACCTTAGTTTTGTCGATGGATTTCAACTCTTGAATGGCTACAACTCTTATAGCATAGACTGGTAGAAGGGTTCTCAACACCTTGCTGATCACAATGCTATCTTCCACTATTCCACTAGCACTCTTTATTTGATCGACTATCTCTTTGATTCTCTAAGCCATACTGCTGAATGTTTTCTCCTTCACTCATCCTCGTATCATCAAATTTTCCTCCGAGGCTTTCTTCCCTAGCTTCTTTCACTTGCTCATTGCCATCATAGATGTCCTTCATCTTGTCCCAAACCGCATATGCAGTCTCCAATCCATGAACATTGACATATTCTTCATCTGACAAGTTACTGATGATGGCTTCAAGGGCTTGACTATTCTCTTGTTGCTACTTTTTCTAGTCATCAGTTAGAGGACCTTGGGGCATTGTATACTTGGTTATCACATGTTCCCAATATTGATTACCAAATCTTTTGATGTAGAATTTAGTACTATCACTCCATATTCTGTGATTATCTTTTTCAAACTTTGGACCTTCTCTCTTCATCATTTTTTCTGGATCTTTTCCTCAAGCTATTAGGCTTAGACTAAGGTGGACTTGAAATACTCTGATACCAATTGATGATAATGATGAGATCACTAAGATTTGGTCAACTAATCAGTAGTTATAAAAACACTTCTTTCAACAACTCTATCAAATCGGGTAACACTTAAACCACTACTCTCTTTAAACAATACCAGTTAATTCAACATCTCAATTACTCATGAAATATGATCTTAACTTATAACAATTACTTTTTCATAAACATGAAAAATAGATTCATTAGCCACTTCAACTAATGATCCATTCATGCATGATAACCTATCAAAAACATCACCAAAAATCAAATACACATTAAACATTGATTTTTGACATGGAAACCCAAATGGGAAAAACCACGATGAGGATGAATACCCACAAGTAATCTGAACTCTTTTGAAGTCCGCCCTATTAAGAGCCTAGCCCGATTAGAAGCTATTACAATGATGTTTAGTTAAGAACAAATACTATTAGGGACCACCCAGTTAAGGGATTGACTATAAAACCCTATTAAAGGTTTAACCTTGCTAAAGGTTACCTTAGTGGAGGATTACAAAACCCAAACTAATGGATCACTGAGTGAGAGGATTTAAACAATACTCCGGTTAATGGTTACCCTGCAAAGGAATTTCCAAACTACTGTAATTGTGAGAGAACAACAAGTAAACCGATTTGATAAATAGCATTATCTTTGCTTAGGTAGATCCACTTCAACTCCTTTCTACATCACCTCATACTACAGATTAACTCTCCTGGTTTGGCAATCAAACACTCAACACTTAACCAAAGTCTCAACTTGCCAAAAACTATTAGATAAAAAATTATCGACCTTATAGACAAACATTAGGTCGGTAACAAGATACAAACCTTAAAGGTCTTTTTAGAGATTACAAACTTAATCGGTTCAATCTTGACCATTAGAATACAATGCATTGGATAAAACAAATGATTTCTCATACTTCTAAGTATCCTGGATCATTCCTCAATCTTCACATCTTGAAACATGTAACCCATCACACATTTTCTCATCATACTATGAAAGTAATCATTCCCTAGGTAAACAATTAATCTTCTCTTATCTTGGCATGTTGAATCCTTCTAGAAACATATCACGTGCAAAGTGTATACATGTCATCTTTGACTTTTGATGATAAACCATCGCAACCAATCTTGAATCCTCATCGATTAGGGAACTAATACTAAACTGGTTAGGGTTTAGCCACACACTCAACATCAACTAGAAACCCTTGTCCTACACTAAGACAACAAGTCAGTTGTCACTTCTCATAATTCTCTGTATTCCTCTACCTACATTCATTACAACTATCATTCCTAATCATAACAAACCTTCATATGTAACAACATGCCTTGAATCCTTACTAGTATGACATTCATTCAAATAGGTTCGTCTCTTCATATGTATCGGTTAACCATTTGCTTGCTATACCGGCTGTACTGGTTCTCTACAATAGCTCATACCTTTATCAAATCATGATTGACATCAATGACAATACACCATAAAGTAAGCATCATACAATACCAACATTCTTCTCCTTCATGCAAACAATTTGTGTAGAAATATTTTGTAATTGTTCCACTAAGCTATATCATTGTGAAGTGGATTGTTGTTCAGTGTGCACACCTAGGAATATCACTTTGGCCTTCCTCATTGTGATGACATTGATTGGTTCTGGTGATGTTTGATCTTTTATAATAATGATATTCACAACATTGTCATAGGTGTAAGTCTAATTCACTTTCGCTTTACTTTTATTGTCTTTTGAGTTAGATTGTTCACCTTTCTCATAGTTAGGGAGTGGTGTCTAAAAAGCTAAATGAGATTCATTATTCTTGTGGCCATCCACAGCGATAACACCATTATCTATCATGTCTTGGATACTGTATTTTAATCTTTGAAAATCATTCATTTGATGACCTTTGTTCCTGTGATATTCACATTAGTGATTGTCATTCCACTAAGTCGACTTGACTTGTGGTTCATAGTTTCTCTCTTTCGGTAGTGTGATCAACTTATTTGCGAGAAGAGTCTTCAAAGATAACTCTAGTGGTTCCCCAAGATTTGTGAACTTTTTGTGGTGATTTCAAAAGAAATACTTAGGCTTGCTAGTCTCTTGATTGTTCTTGTTAGGTGCTTGGTTTGATAAATTGAAAACCGGTTGTTGTTTAGCACCATTATTGTCATCATATGTTCCACTTGTGTTAGTTTTGTTTTTGGACCAAAGTTTGTAAGGAAACTCAGGTGTGGAAACAGCTTCCTACGCTAATCTCTATAGGAGAGTATTGTGCAAATTCTTATAAATCCTTACAATTTCAGATTCGTTAACTACTTTAACAAAGATATTGCAACCACATACAATGCATATAGAAAAATAGAGAATGACACAATGATATACCCTAGGGAAAACCTTTCGGTAAAAAACCCCAGCACTCCAAAACCTGCACAATGTATTATCTTCAACACAAAGATTACAATACACTTGCAATGCAAGTTCTTTCAGGAAATGAGAGACAAAGCCAACAAGACTTAAATTCTGTTATTATCTCTCCCATAGGAGCAGCATCATATATATAGACTCCTTTGGACCCAAAAATAGGCACAACCACCAAGACCCATGCACAAAGCCATATGTACATAGTTGTTACATGCAATCCCAAGAATAGGTGTCCATCCCTAGAATAGACTATGACAGCTTGTCATAGAATCCGCCAAAAATAATGGTCACAAGAGAAGTGTAAGAGAATCTGTCATACCAACCTATTTTTGGCATATTCTCTTACACACACCAACCACTTCTTCTTGGGCGCCCAAATAGGCCCAAGTCATAAGATGCTCTTACACCTGTCATAGCACATTCCTTAAATAGTTCTTACGCGTCATAGGAATCCGTCATGACCGTTTCAGTCATGATCTCCTTACGCACAAGATGCCGACACATCAAGTGGAGTGACACATCAACATGCCAACTAGACATGTACACTCACACTTAATTACATTATTTGCAAAAAAATACATTTACAAAACAAATAATAAGAATAGGAATTATCCAAGGTTGAGACACCTTATTCCTAACAAAGTTTGGGTTTGTTGTTATTGTTGTTGTTACTAGGAGAATTATTGGAAGAGTTATAGAAATTTTTTAACTCTCCTTTCTTTACCATAGTGTCCTCTACTTTGAGACCATTTTCAACCATTTTCGAAAAGGTAGGCGGACATTGCAATTTTGATCTGTAGCTCATTTCACTAGTGAGATTGTCTATAAAGATATCCATTTTCTCTTGATCTGGTATGTCTCTGGGGTATCTATTGATCAATTCTATCCATCTCTGGAGAAAGATGAGGAAATATTCATTGTTCCTTTGTTTGATGTTACAAAGGTCTAACATCGTTATTTCGCTCTTGATATTGTAGGAATATTGAGATATGAAATTATCAACAAGTTCATCAAATGATTTTATTCTTGGTGTTAACTTAGAGAACCACTCCATGGCTTGTCCTCCCAAGATTCTAGGGAACAAACGCATCAAGTATGTCTCATTATGTGTAAATCCCATGCTAAGGGTACAAAATTCCCTTACATGATCTTGAGGATCTGTCTTTCCATTATATTTGTCATAATTTGGAATTTCGTGAAGGGATGGAAATGACACCATATTCAAACTTTTATCAAATGGGTAAGGAAAAATATCCTCTATGGAGTATCTCTTGGTAGTGATTCTAGTATGCATATCCTATACTTGTTGTTGCAATGTTTGAATCTATTGAACAAGAGTTGATATAGAATCAGTATTATTGGTTGCTTTAAATGTATCCTCGGGATCCTTGGTGTTTCTCTCATTACTCCTCATCGTATCATCGATCTCATTTCTATCGTCTTGATTTGTTTGATCTTCATTGTTAGCAACACCTTCTCTTAGTGTTTCTACATCAAAGTCTCTAGGTAACATGGCTCCTGATTTTGCCAACATCATGAAATATTTCTGCTTTTCTTTTTCCAAGATTCTTTCCATTAATCTATCAAAGCGAGAATCTTGTTGAAGATCTTTCATGGTGTTCTCAATTTCATCTTCACTATATCTTTGAAATCGGTGAAACATGGGATTCTCTTCATCCTCTATTTGTTGTTGTTGTTGTTGTTTTTGTTATTTTCTCAAATCTTCATGTCTTTCTCTTGTCAATACTGCCATACAATAGAGATATTCTAGTATCTTGATTTTGAGAGATATGATTCAATATATGATCAATTTTTTAGGAAAATATGCCAAATTGATTTTTCCACTAAAGTTGAGAGATTGTGATAGTGTTGATCTTTGATTAAAAGAATGGGTTTTTAGAGGTTCCTAGTCAAACTTAGTTCCTTTTCCCTTGCACCACTATTGAAAATGATACAAGAAGATATGATGTTCTAGTAAGATTTTGCGATTGATATATAAGATTTTTCTCTTTTTCAAGATAGCTTTCCTACTTAATTTTCTCTTTTTAAGGCAATGTCTCAAAGTCATATAAGCATAAAGAGATTTTCAAGCGATTTGATTCTAATTTGTGGGTGCAATTATAATTTAATAAGAACCTTAGTTCAAGTAGGAACGATATTTCCTAAATGATGAACTAAAAGGTTGATAAAATAAGTTTCTTAGAAAAGAAGGATTAGATTGATCCTTATGAGAAACTTGATAGGATAGATGATTTTTGCACTAGAAGATGGTTGAAAGAAGTATGATTATGAGGATGTTAAAGATAGCCTATATGTTGATAAATTGATTTGTTTGACTAGTTCTAGAACAAGTGGTGGTTGACATGAATCTTTCTCAAAAAAATGGATGTTTGAAAATTAAAAAATCCCTCTGTTATAGATCCTCAGAGTTAAATGTGTTGTCCTGTTTGATAGATGCCCTAATCGAATTGGTAAATGCACTTCACTTTGATGCAAATGCGTTGTCCTGAATCAACACAAGCACTAATAGGGTTGTAGATGTGCTAGCCTGGGTTGCAACTGCACTATACTGAGTGATAAATGCACTAAATAGAATGATAAAAGCACAGTTATGTGTTGTAAAAGCATTGTACTAAGTGGTAAATGCACTAACTTGGGTTGTATATATTCTATTCTGGTTGTGAAAGTTGAAAACTTTTGATTTTTTAGCAAGTTTTTGACAAAAATTCTTTGATTTTGTTCGGATAATTTCTTAGTTTGATGATTTGTTTAAGAGATTTAATGCAGACACAATAGACATAATATTCTAAAAGGTGCAAAAATAGATAAGTATGATTCTTATCACTGGCTGAGATAGCATCTCCTGAATCCTCTTGCAATAAAATACAATATTTAGTCAGATAGCTAGATACTTGATAGCATGGACTCCCCGTTATAGTGCATTCACTTCTTAGGCATACCAAGTTTCAAATTCAAGGGATATCACTTCCCAAGAATTTTCTATCTCTAACTAAAAAGTACATGAGAGGTATCTTTGGCATGCGTGTATCATAATATCTGAGCCAATAGATAGAAGGATTTTGGCAATTCTACACAAAGGTTTTTAATAAGGGCTTCCAGTGATGTGGCCATACATGCGACACTTTTAGCTCCGTAGTTACAAAAGGCTCCCAACCTATAAAGGTTGCGCTCTATAGGGTTTATGGTGAGACATATTTTAGGTATGAACTAATTAGCACATGTTGTTTAAGGCTTTTGCCTTAAACACAATTTATTTATAATGGATTGGAAGGACAGGGTATTCTATCCATTTCCACTTGGGTCATTCCTTCTCACTAGCCCCCTCAAGGCAACTCGGGAAACATGCCCTCTAAAAGGTTAAACACAAGGTTTTGAAAGGTAGGTCTAGTTTTCTAATCACTCAAGAAGAGTGAGAACATAGTCACCTACTACCTTCAAAGTAAGCATAGTAGACATGTTGTTCATTTTATCCTTTTAGAAATCAAGGTGCAACTACTAAAAAAAGACACCTAGATGCAGTTTCCATGCTATTCATTTCACCTTTTATTCTATTTATTCTAAGTGTGCATAGAATGATGAGATTACTTTGCCAATTGAAACCTATTAAACTAGGTGACTATGCATGGAAAAATTCTGAAAATTATCCTTGCATGTAAAAAAAATGTCAGTAGTTTGTATGATTCTAAGTCTTTGACATTCTGACCTGCATGTTCGTTAGTGCACAAAATATCAAAATTTGTAGAGAAAAATAATAGTAGTGCTAAATAAATAGAAGCATTATCCTATGTTGTAGATACACTGACCAAAGTTACAAATGTGCTGCCCAAAAGCATGCATGTGATGTACTGTGCAATGAATGTGCTGACAGAGGCATAAAAGCACTATCCTAATACCTAAATGTGCTATCCTATCAATTAAATGCATTGTCCCGGGGTACATATGTGTGAACCTGGGTTATAAATGCGTTAAACTAGCTATATTAAAGAAAAAGATAGAATTTTAGGATTTTCTGGAAATGCTTCACGTCGGGTTCACCAAAAATGTTTAGGAAAAAAAGTCTAGATCTGCATAGTTACCTGAAACTTTTTAGTCCATCATGTAATACAAATGAAAACACATAGGAGAAACTACTTTCTAAACCAATGAAGTTACATGAAAACATGAAATATAATAATTATACCTTTTCATGGTTGATACTGTTGGTAAATGTGTTTACCCAAGAATCACTAAGAGGAGTGGGGTGAATCAGTGATTAACCGGTAATCTTGACAAAGTGTAGTTAGCAATACTACTGTGCCAGTAAACAAAGATAATGCATAATAACAGAATACAGAACAATACCAAAATCATAACACATGACACATGGATTTTTAACGAGGAAACCCAATGTGGGAAAAACCTCAGTGGGATTTGGGACCCACAATATTTATTCACTGGCCAATGAACAAATATTACATCTGAAAGAGGGGCCTGCACATGCAGGAAGGCCAACTGCCTACAGCGCACTGCTGATCACAAAAAGGAGTCTCACTGACTACAAAAAGATATCTTTACAGATATACAAAATTTGAACTCTTCAAGGTAGCATCAGAATGCTGGGTGAGTTCTCTGATTAGTTCATGCTCTGTATCAGTTGCTGCTTTCCTGAGTCTGCCGGTAGTCTTCTGCCTGTCTGACCTTCACAGACTTGATAACCAAAAATATCTAAGTCATATGCTTACATCAAAATGCATATGCCATACAATCCTAAACTTCTCTGAACAATCTTCGCATCATACATCATACATTCTATATTTTCATTACCAGACCTTCAATAGAACTCATTCATATATATGAGTCTTTACAAAATTAAGGTCGGACATTAATTACAATATTTGTCATGTTGGCCATGCCTATGCTAGTGAGTGCATATGCCGGTGAACATGTCTGCCGGTATGCCTTTCCTTGCCGGTGTGCCTTATCTTGCCGGTGTCGGTGAAGCCATGCTCTGTTCTGCCGGTGAGTTACATCCTTATTGTTGCCAATCAATGACAACACAATATTGATCAAAGCCAACAATCTCCTTTTGACAATCTCTCATCTTGCGATCAATGCCAACAATCTCCCCCTTTGATATTGATGGCAACAATACCAAAATTTTGTGATCAATGTGATAAACTCCAATATACATGCTCCCCCTAGGATGTGCAAATCCTATCAAAAATTCTGTGCATTATTCCTTTACAAAATTTCTGTATACTACTCCCTTACAAAATTTTCTGTATACCACCCCCCCTTTGACATCAATGGCAAAGGTGTATACTATTCCTTTTTACAAATAATGAATGAATAAAAAATTCTATACATCTCCTATAATCTTAAAGAATTCAGGTTTAAGGGTTTTAAAATATTTAACTGCCTGCGACAGTCAGCAATTTTTACCATGGTATCATTGAATACCTGAATCATCATGTGCATGTTTTCTTCCTTTGTCTTCTGCTTTTTAAGGTTTGCCTTTAGAAGATTGTTCCAGCTGTGCAACAGGCTATCCATTAATCGACCAATTAGCCCTTTCAGCTCTTTCATGTCCCTGAGCAATTTCTTCTTTTCTTTGTAAATCTGCTTAATCTGACTATTTATGTCGGAGATCTGACTTTCAATCTCTACTGAAGTGATTGATGTCTTAGTAATGTCCTCCGTAGTAAGATCTAGTTGCTTCTCCAATTTAGCAATTTGATCATCGAGATTCTTTACTACCTTGTGTGGCTGACACAACTTCTGGTATATCTTCTGGTAGGAAGTTATAACCTTACTCAGTTCGGGTGCCACTTTTGCTAAGTCCTTGGAGCATTCCTTTATTTGTTTTGAAAAGAATTTATCTTGCTCTTCCTTCAATTTATTGTTAATTGATTTTTGACTTATTTCTCCTTCATGTTTCTCCAAATAATCTGACAAAATTTTCAGTTTCTTATTTTCCGGTAAGGTGTCATCTACCTTACAATCTAGAATAATTTTCTGCAAAATTGGAAGTGACATATCTACGGAGCTAGATAGCTCATTACAAACTTCAGTGATCTTCTGAATAGAGTCCATCAAAATTTTAGTTGCCAATCCTGATGTTGACGAAGAAGCCGGTGAACTAGTTACCTTTGGTGTTTCCGGTCTGGGTTTCTGCCCAATTGCAGTTACAGTTACCGGAGTGCTCTCTGTCTGTACACTCTTTGTTTTCTCTACTTCCTTTTCTGTTCCTTCTTTACTGCCCTTAGCCTCAGTAGTTTCTGTATTTGGTTTCTTCGGAGGGGTTTGTTCTGTTGAGATGCCAGTGGAGGTTGCCTTCACCCTGATGGTGTCCTCATCATCTGATGATTCTTGTGCATCTTCAACCTTTCCTTCCTCATCTTCCTCTTTCTTCTCTTCTTTTTTCTTCTCTTCCTCTGTACCTGCCGGTGGACCAGTATGTACATCTTTGTCCGGTGGTGGAGGGGTAGACTTATCTAGAGTTACATCTACAGTGGCTGTACCCATATTTACAGAAAATAATATGCTAGGATCTACTTGTTCCAAAATTGGAGGATCTACCTCAGGTGTTTCCAAAATTTGAGGTTCCTCATGCACCGGTGGGGGTAGGTCATCCTTTATAGTTATTACCGGTGGGGCTCCTAATACACCTTTTCCCTTATCAGTTTGCTTGGGATATGCCGGAGGGGTAGGAGAACTTTGTTCCTGTTTCTTCCTCTGATCAACCAAAAATGAAGCCCATATTTTCTACGTCTCTTCTTCCATTTCACTTATTCTTCCTAACATAAGGGCTATATGCTGGTTAGCAACAGGGATCATCTCTTCTATTTTTTCCTTAGTTAAATCCGGCTGCATCCTTGTTAATACCTTTATCTTCATGGTTCTATCTAATTCTATCATAGAATTCTTCCTAGCATCTAACATACTATACAGCTCATCCGGTAATGCATCAAAAATGTTAATTAATGGTATTTTATTTGCATCAAGATATAGCAAAATTGCATTCTCTACCTAACCTTTCTCATCGTCATTCAGCTTAGAGTAATGCTTCTTGATGTGCTTCAGTGTGTTTTGATTGGTGATGGAGTCCATCAATTCCTCTAACAGGGTATTTGCCGGCTCTTCATCTTTTTGAGTTTTCCTCTTCTTTGTCAGTTCCCTTTTAGCTTTCTGTTTAGGTCTCTTGGTGACCTTTATTTTCATCTTTGGGTCTTCATAGATGACCCTTCTTTTTTGCTGCCGGGTGGCTGGCCTACTGACTGCCGGTGATCTGTTTGTCATATTTGTCCACAATATCCTGTGGAATCCTCATTTTTTGTCTCATTTTCTTTTGGAAGTCCTTAAAGAATCCCCAGATCTTCTGATCTTTGTCCTCTCCAGACAGTTCATCCTTGATTTGCTTGCCTACTGGTAGATCATAGGCAAAATCTGTGTCCTATGCTGGGAATGGTTTGCAAAAAGAATAGGAGCAAGCAAACAATCAGGTTACCATAGAGAAATGTACCTTTCTTGTCTCCTTTTATTTTGCTCAAATTGGCCATGAGCTCATCCTTTAGCCAGTCACAGAGATCAAATTTCTCTGTAGTCATAACCATTTTGTATGCGGTGTCAACACATAGAGTAGACACAGAGTTGTACCAGTTGGTACTCCCAATATTGTAACCAAGTACCATGCTGGCAAATCTGACATTAGGGTCCTTGATATCATTTATCCTAAGTGACCTGCTGTCAAATGTGGCTCCAGTCTTCTACATCACTCCATCCTTCAGAATTTTCTTAGATTTGGAGGGTTTCTCACCAACTGAGGGTAAACCGGTGTTAGCCTTGATGGCTTCCTTGATTTTGAAGACAGAGTCTGCCCATATAAATTCTCCATGAATTATGCTTACTACGATGCGTACTATATCCTTGTCAAATTGAGGAATATCTAGAATTCCCAGAAGCCCTAAATCCTTCAAAATTTTGTGGTTCGGCATCACATCTCCATGGGTACCACAGATGTCTTTCTCATACATGGTGATAAGGTCTTGAGTGCCCAATTCCTCAACATTGCAGTGAACGTATGCACGAGGGTCTTTAGTAAATGCTACACCGGTCGGGATGCTGGAAAATGCACCTAAGGGGTCTTCTACCTTGGCTATATTGGGGATAAGCTTAAACTTGGGCCTTGGCCTCTTCAAATCGGTGACAATCTCAGGTTTCTCAATAAACACGGGGGCTGATGAACTTGCCATTGAAAAAATGAAAAATACCTCTTCTGCTGATGAAATTTGTAAGATATCTGATTTCTTGATGAAGAATCCTTCTGGTTCTCGCACAAATTCACTTGGGTTCCTGCTAATACTGGATTCACTTCGCTCTTCTTCACTCTGCTTCGCTCTGCTTCACTCTTAGGGTTGCTTGATCGCTTTGTGATGAATTTGGGCGGGATTTTTTGATATGTACCCTAATACAGTTCACCTACCGCATTCAATGTTTTCCGGTTCAGTGTTAAGTGCTTGATCGTTTACCAGGCTGCTGGTAATGAGTGTTTCTTTATTCTCCAAGCCTTATTCTTCATACCAGGGGCTTGTTCAAGGATCTTCTGATAAAATCTGCCCCTAAGGATTATATCCTTAGTTTTGATTTGAATTTCCTGCCGGTGCAGGATTGCTTTGCTCTGCCGGTGGAGAGTTGATTTGCTCTACCGGTGGAGATCCAGATTTTTCAATTATGTTCTGATGTTTCGGAATTCATTGCTTAGAAAATTGTTGATGAATCTCTTCTACTTTTTGTTTGCCTTTGATGTCCAAGTTCTTTTTATTTTCTGATGACATATTTTTGCTCTTACAGAATTTTGCAATATGACCAATTTTGTGACATGAGTAGCAAGATATGTTATTTTTCTGAATTGCTTTTCCATAACCGGGGCTTGATATTGATCTGCAGTGATTTGATAAATGACCTTATTTTCCACATGCAAAACATCTTATGTTCATTCTGCAATCATTTGTGTTGTGATCAAATTTGTTGCATTTCTGACATTGACCGGGAACAGCATTGTGATAGACATTCCTAGAATTGATATTTCTATTCTGATTATTCTGATAATTTCCATGTCTGCATTGATTTTCTTTATGTCTATACTTTTGACAAACAAAACATCTACCATTGAATTTGTATGCATTATCTTGTCTTACCGGTTTCTTGCTGTCTTGATTTTGAATCTCTGGGATGTCGGTATGCTGATTTGTTGTTCCTGAGCTTTCTCCATGTTCATATCCAAGTCCAGAAGAGTGTCCATTTGATCTTTGCTTATTCAACATCTCATTAAGCTTTGCTGAGCTCTTGTTCAGTCTATCCTTGTATTTATTTGCTGTAATTAACTCATTTTGTAGTGTGTCAACTTGTCTCATGAGTTCATTCTTATCATGTGTTGTCTGCATCAGTTCAGTTGTGAGCATATCTTTTTCATGACTTAGTCTCATGCATTCTTCAGATCTGTCATTCAATTGTCTGGTAAGATCTTCTTGTTTCTTTTTGGTGTCTTCCATATCCTTGGTGATCTTCATGATTGTTCCTTCCATCTCATTTTTCATGTTTTCATTCTCTGTTCTCAATTTTTTTGCAATATCATGTAGTTTTGCTTTTTCTTCATTGTCCTGTTTCTGCAACTGTTCAACTAATTCCTTTCTCTTGTTCTGAGCATTTACAAGGTTTTCTTGAAGTGCCTTGATGAAATTTTGTGCAGAAGTCAGTTCTTCTTCTAATCTGATATTCTTTATCCTTTCAGTGTCAAGATCTTCAAGTGCAACTTCCAACTGTTCTTTGAAGCTATCCATGGATACTAGTTTCAGGATCTTCCTCAAGTTGTTAGACTTTAAAAAGAGGACCAGGCTCTGATACCAATTGTTGGTAAATGTGTTTATCCAAGAATCACTGAGAGGGGAGGTGAATCAGTGATTAACCGGTAATGATAATTTGAAATACTTCTTGACAAAGTGTAGTTAGCAATACTACTGTGCCGGTAAATAAAGATAATGCATAATAACAGAATACAGAACAATACCAAAATCATGACACATGACACAAAAATTTTTAACGAGGAAACCAAATGTGGGAAAAACCTCGGTGGGATTTGGGACCCACAATATTTATTCACTGGCCAATGAACAAATATTACATCTGAAAGAGGGGCCTGCACATGCAGGAAGGCCAACTGCCTAGAGGGCACTGCTCATCACAAAAAGGAGTCTCACTGACTACAAAAAGATATCTTTACAGATATACAAAATTTGAACTCTTCAAGGTAGCATCAGAATGCTGGGTGAGTTCTCTGATTAGTTCATGCTCTGTACCGGTTGCTACTTTCCTGCGTCTGCCAGTAGTCTTCTGCCTGTCTGACCTTTACAGACTTGATAACCAAAAATATCTAAGTCATATGCTTACATCAAAATGTATATGCCATACATCCTAAACTTCTCTGAACAATCTTCGTATCATACATTCTATATTTTCATTACCAGACCTTCAATAGAACTCATTCATATATATGAGTCGTTACAAAATTAAGGTCGGCTTACAATAAAAATAAATACGTTAATGACAATATTTGTCATGTCAGCCATGCCTATGCCGGTGAGTGCATATGCTGGTGAACATGTCTGCCCGTATGCCTTTCCTTGCCGGTGTGCCTTATCTTGCTGTGCCGGTGAAGCCATGCTCTAGACATACAAAAAAGAGAAAACATACAAAGGGAATTAGAACTGCGTAACAAGCAAAACTTCAGATTTCTGTAGACATGGGTAAGCTTTCTACGGCCTATAATTACTATTCCGTGTGGGATTTTGTTTTTTTGAGTGATTCATGTTCTTCAACTGATTATTTGCTGAGAATAAATAGGGAATGTTTGCCAATATTACTTTGGAAATATCTTCACTAAAATGTTATTGTTTACCACTAATGATACTCTTTGATAGTTCCCTACTACTTCATTGTGCACAATTGCTACTGCTAAAGAGCATTTGGTTCTTCTCGTCCTCCATTTCTTTCATAGCATTCCTAGTAATAATTTTGATTGAATTTTGTGAGTTTCTTTTCTTGATATTGTGTCGTGTAGGATTTCATTATAGAACACCAACAAAGAGGAGGTTGTAATTGATAAGCAGGTTTAGCGAAACATTCAAGGACATCTATACTAAAATATTCAGCTCTTTTGTAGCAGGTGAGAAAAACATGCAAGATTAAGAATAATAAATAATATTTAATTAAGAATGTTTATTAATTAAATTTAAACATAAATAATATTTAATTAGGAATGGTTATTAATTAAACTTAAACATTATTTAATCAACATAAATATTATTAAATTAAACTTAATTAATACACTTAAACATGATTAAACTATTAAATTACATTAAATTGAAATGAAATAAATTACATAACATAATTAAATTAAATAAAATAATGCAATTATGAAAATAAACTTAAACTTAAAAATATTAATTCAATAAATATTATTAATTAAACTTCAACATTATTATCTAAATAAATATTATTAAATTAAATGAAAATTATTCATTAATTTAATATGATTAATTAATTAATTAATTAATTAAATATAATTAATTAATTACTTACTATTATTAAAATTACATATTATTAATTAAATAAACATTATGAAATTAAACTTAAACATAAATAATATTAAATTAAGAATGGTTATTAATTAAACTTAAACATTATTTGATCAAAATAAACATTATTAAATTAAACTTAATTAACACACTTAAACATAATTAAACTATTAAATTAAATTAAATTGATATGAAACAAACTACATTACATAATTAAATTAAATTAAATAACACAATTATGAAATTAAACTTAAACTTAAACAATATTAATTCAATAAATATTATTAATTAAAATTCAATATTATTAACTAAATAAATATTATTAAATTAAATAAAATTTATTAATTAATTAAACATAATTAATTAATTACTCAATAATTATTAATAATGTTTAATTAAAATAAATTGAAACATTATTAATTAATTAAATATTAATATTAATTAATTACACATTATTAATTAAACTTAAACATTATTTAATCAAAATAAACATTATTAAATTAAACTTAATTAACACACTTAAACATAATTAAACTATTAAATTAAATTAAATTAAATTAAATAACGCAATTATAAAATTAAACTTAAACTTAAACAATATTAATTCAATAAATATTATTAATTCAAATTCAATATTATTAGCTAAATAAATATTATTAAATTAAATAAAAATTATTAATTAATTAATTAATAATTGTTAATAATGTTTAATTAAAATAAATTGAAACATTATTAATTAATTAAATATTAATAATAATTAATTAATTAATTACACATTATTAATTAAATAAACATTATGAAATTAAATTTAGACTTAAATAATATTTAATTAAGAATGGTTATTAATTAAACTTAAACATTATTTAATAAAAATAAATATTATTAAAATAAACATAATTGAAACACTTAAACTTAATGAAATTATTAAATTAAATTAAATTGAAATGAAATAAATTACATAAGTTAATTAATATATTTCTTAAAACATTTTAAAATTAAATAAATATTATTTATTGAATAAATATTATTGGTTAGAAAATAGTATTAATTAAATAAACATTATTAAATTAAACTTAAACATTATTAAAACTACACCTTGAAAAAAGTTGTGTCTACCTCGAGTCCACCGCAAGAAGCTTGCAATACGTCATCGAAATCGAAAACATGCCATTAAAACAAAAATTGACCAATTGCCAATTATTGTTGTCACGAAACTAGAAAAGCCATTAGTAGTTAAAATATAAAGGATGTAATGTCTAACATTTTCAGCAAATTTTGAAAAATATGATAATTTTGACCTTTTGATTTATGTAATTATTATATAACTTTAATGAGAAGTGCATCTATTTTCCCAATTATATTTTTCCCTAATGCAATCCAATTGATTTAATTAATTTTCAAGTTTGATGAAATACATATGTTCATTTAATGCAACATAGTCATTCAATCTTGCATGTGTTCCTTCTTGGTCAATTTATTATAAATAATGATCAAAATATTCTCATTAATTTAATGTAATATAACTTCAATATTAATTATTTAATTAAACTAAATGCCTTAAACACAAATTATTTTGCAGCTATGACAAAGAAAAACTTTAGACCTCAATACGAAGAAGAAAGAATACAACATCAAAGGGACTATAAAAGGAGATATCAAAAGGAATATCAAAGAAAAAAATGTGAACAATAATTTTTTTTGAAGGAAATAAAGAAAGTTATAGTTTGAGGACAATACAGATAATAGAATAGCAATTACAAAACCAAAATTGTAATGAAGGGAGAACAAATTTTCAGCAAAATCCAAAAGAACATGCTTTTTCTCAAACAAAAAATAGTGAACAAGTAAACCCGCAATCGATAGAAAGGCAACAATTTCATTCTATCCCATGTGAAAGTCTAATTTTTCCATTTCAAGAGGAATGAATACATCATAGGGAATATAGAAGAGCATATCAAAGAGAATATTAGAAAAGGAACAAGGAACAAATGGCAGATGTCCAAAGGGAAGAACAATGTCGAAAGAACAATGAAGAATCAACATCCAATGAGTATGTACATGGAAATGAAAGAAGAGAAAACAATGTATAAAATGTAAACTATCATAATGGAACACTTCAAAATGATATGAGAAATCTTCAAAGAATGTTTCGACACCAAATAGATAGCTTTATTCTCCAACAGTGTGTTATGTCTGCCAAGAATGTTACCTTGGAATAAAAGTCATGTGCACATCGGAAGGTCCTATTTGTAATAGGTGTCGGCAAGAAAAAGGAAGTAACATAATCTCTTGTTCAAATAACATGGATCCAGGTCTGCAACCTATAGAAATGGCCAATCTAACTCAAGTAGAAGAAATGTTGATTGCTCGCATAAATCCAATTTTACAAGTTACACATGCAACGGGTGGTCAATATAAATATAAAGGTCACACAATAAGTTTTCCTCAAAATATTGAACGAATTGCAAAAGTTCTTCCTCATTCAATCAAATATTTGCCGATAATTATTGTTCGCCGAAGAGATCAGCATGGCACAAATTATAATTTTACAGTTAATAGAGATCTTGTATACAAAGCACTACAATACAAAGTAGAACATGATAAGTTCTATTCTGATTTTACAATTGATGTTAATGCTATAAATGATGTGGAAAGAGATTATGAACACAATATTTTCAAGAAAATTAAAATAATGAATATAGAATTTGATTTAGACTCAAATCAAATAATATTCGTTGATCCAATTATGGAGATAGATGAAAGTAACATGATAGATCATACAACAACAATGGCGTCAAGACCACCTAATGTCCAAAAAGAAATGAAATTAATCCATGCATGGATTAATAACCCACATGTAGATCCACTAAGAATGATTGACTGGCCCGCAATTGGTGTGTCTCCAATTAATGAATATGTTACATCAGGATTACTTGACATGGCATTCCCTACACTATTTGCTGATGGTAGATGTGATTGGTTAGAACCACAAATAAGATGAGTACACCTGCATGAGTATGTTAAGCATTTGCTTCGCTATATGGATCATCAATTTGGCAAACACCCAAGGTTTAGGTACTACATGATGAACATGATAATGAGGCATTGAGTGCAAAATTCAAGTGTTGTATTTGCAAAAGGAAACCTTCAAGAGTTGCCTATCACCATAAATGAATTGTGTGAACACATGGAATAGTTTCCAACTTCGCACTTGGCTAATAAGTTGATGAGATTTGGGACAACATTAAGAGGTACCAAATCATATTGGATAAAATACAGAGTAGGATTATATGACATGCTACATCAAATAGGAACACCAACAATATTCTTGACACTAAGTTTAGCTAATTTGTATTGGCCAGATCTACATGCTTTAATGCCGAGGGCAACACTAATTAATCCACGTGAAGCTCAAATATGGAGAAAATTGAATTCTATCGACTACCCTCACATAGTTGCCCACTACATGCACTTAAGACATTGACATTTTAGAAAAGAAATACTTGAAAAAGGTTTCAATGTGAAGGACTATTGGTGCAGATATGAGTGGCAACATAGGGGATCCCCACATGTTCATGGATTTGTATGGATACATGGAGCACCAAATATGGATGCTATAGATTGTTCTAATGAACAAGATATACAAACTACTGAAAAATATTTTCATTCCATTGTTCATGCAAGGAATCCAAGATCAAGTCTTCATCAACAAAACATACAGATATAATTACAATGGTTTTTACACAATTTTATAACATAATTGAGATACTAATAAATTATACATAAGAAAATTAATACATTCATATTTACTATTGTAGGGATATTAGAATTTCTCTCAACATCCATGTTTAAAAAATAGTAGAAAACTTGCTGAAATGGATATTGATCAAGATTACGAAGAAATTTTGAACACTGTAGAAAGACATACAATTTGTAGAGAAGGTGCATGCTTAAGAATGAAAAAAAGGAAGAAAGGTTTGTAGGTATGTACTTTGACAAAGTGTAATTATATATATAAGAAATATATTATTAGATGAAACTAATAATAAAGAATCATACATATAAATTATAGGTATAATACTCCATGGACTTTAAATTTACATGGATCAAAATTATATGAGGACAAAGAAACCGGTGAAAAGAAATTTGAAGCAGCAAGAAATGATGACAAAGTGAATTCACACAATCGTTACATATTGGAATTATGGAGAGGTAACATGGATTGGCAACCTATTCTCTCAAAACATGTTGTCATTAAATATATTGTAGAGAATGCAACAAAAGCAGAGAAGAGCTCATAAATGTACCATCAAATGCTAATGCATCTTGCAAATATAGAAAACCTGGATGATCTAGCAACAAGAGCATATAGGAAACTCCTAAATGAAACTATTGTTGAAAGAGATGTTGGAGCTCAAGAAACATGTCACATTCTATTAGAGCTTCCACTGGTTGAAAGTAGTAGACAATTTGTTAATCTCAATGTCTCACGTGAAGTATTCAAACCTGTAGCTGTAAACAATGAGAATGGTAATGAAGAACACACCAAATAATTCATCGACGCATATAGAACAAGACCATTATCTATGGATGATGTCTCAATGATTGATGCAACTAGATCATGGATGTATAATAATAGACGAAAAAGTGTTAACAAATGGAACCCTGGGGAAAAATATCAATAGTTAGAGTGGTCCCAAGGTTCTTATCCATTCCTTCACGTGAGTCAGGAAAATTTGTTGATTTTTGTTTTTCAAAATTGTTGCTCTACAAAAATTTTCATGACATAAGGATAGATATTGGTTCTGATAATGAATCCACAATATTAAAGTGGGAGTCATTTAATTATAACCCCTAGCATGTGGAGTGAACACCAAATATAGAAAATAATGAGAATATTAGTGATTCAGAAATTGAAGACAATGAATTTGTTCATGAAAACACTACAGAGCATGAATCAGAGATCATATCTACACTACATCATGGTCAGATAATGCAGGTTTCTAAAATAAATATGTTGGGAAGAAGGGATATTGATAGACAAATAAATTAGTCTAACAAATATCAAGGTAATGAATACATAGCTCAAGCAATCAATTTTATCAATAAAATGAGAGATGATGGATGCCATATACAAAATGATGTACCACAATGTATCAACTATGAAAGCCTGAGTGAAAAGCAATAGAAAGAATTTAGCATTATTATGTCACACTATCATATGGATCAAGGTGTGATGGCATTATATATGATAATTCAGGAAATAGTGGGAACAAGAAAGTCTTATTTAATTCGTGCAATTAGTGAAGCTCTAAAAAATGAAGCCATCCCTAATCAGTCTCCCCTTCTACTACTAGCACCGATTAGAGTAGCAGAATTCAACATAAATGCATCTACAATTCATTCCAAATTGAGAATTCAAATAAAAGATTTTACTAATCTAGAAGGAACAAGATTGACAACTTTTCAAGAAGACATGTCTCATGTAAAATACATTTTGATTAATGAAATGAGCTTCATTGGAGAGAAATTGTTGGAGAACACAGACTACAGACTTCGTCAAGAATTTCCCATAAATGGTGATTTCAACTTTGGAGGTAAATACATAATTAAAAATTATTATAATAAAGATGTCTTATTTTAATAATGTTTAAGTACTATTTATTAAACTTCTATTTCTATATTGTACAATATACAAAATAATATTTATCAATTGTTTCTAGGTATTTATATGATATTAGTTGGAGATCTAGGTTAATTGCCTCTAGTTAGAGATAAGCCAGCATATGCTAGCAATAAACGAGCAAAACTATTGTGGCAAAACTTCAAAACTATGGTAACATTGGAAAAAGTATTTAGATAAGAGGGAGAAGATATTCAATGGAAGCAATTTCATGAATTATTGACAAATTTGAGAAATGCACACCCTACTATTAATGACTGGAAGTTGCTGATGTCAAGATCCAACACAAACATCACTGTACCAATGAATGAAGATTTTGATATAAAATGTTCATTTTTTCTCGACAAATGATAATGATCACAATCATAACAAGAATAAAATATATTCTCTCAAAGAACCTGTAGCACGTAGTATTGCAACAAAGGTCAGAAATTGAAATGCACAAGAAGGAAATTCTCATGAAGAGCTTGATATGGAATTGTTAATCTCTAAAAATGCAAGAGTAATGTTAACTTTTAATCTATGGATAGAAGCAAGTCTTGTAAATGGTGCTTTAGGATATGTTCAAAATATTGTATACAGACTTGGAAGTACGCCACCAGAACCTCCAACATATGTAATTGTGAAGTTTGATAATTACTCTGGATTACCATTTGAGGATCAAGATCCACAAACAATTCCTATTTGTGCAACACAAAGAGGATCTACAATTTAGATACCATTGAGATTGGCTTGGGCATTGACAATACATAAGTCACAAGGTTTAACACTTACAAAAGCCACAATTGATATAGGACCAATTGAAAGAACATGAATGATATTTGTGGCTATATCTAATGTAAAGTCTTTAGAAGGACTAAGAATAATGCCACCATTCACGTATGATCACTATGAAAAAATGAAAAAGGGAAAACAAGTTGAAAAATGAAAAGCTGAAGAGAATAGACTAAAAGATTTAGAAACAACTTTATGTACTATATTTCCATAAATATTTTATATTGTCTATAATGAAAATTCAAATTGTTTACCTTAGTCCAATATAGAGTAATATCAATTTAATTTTATCATTCCAATTTTATTCAAATATCTTACATGTATATGTTTATATCATTATTAATTATTTCTAAACATTAAATTCATACAATTTAATTCATAACTTATTACTCAAACCCATGAGCATGCTAATCATATAAATTTATTGATTGAACCAATAGAATGTACAAATATATTGTCAACATAGTAATGTTTCCTTAATAATTCTTATGACTAAATTTATAGTTTGAAGTTTGTAAAAAGAATGATATTGTAACTGACTTAATTTCAGCCCTGTCACTATTATAACTACTAATAATAACTTTAACATTAACAATAATACTAATCTAATTGTAATCCAAATTCTCATAGGATTTACTAAAATTAAATTTCTCTAACCACTATATATTATATATTTCTTTAGAAAATGCTCTACAACATTTGAATATGTTGACATGCTGCAGGTTTGATGGAGGATAAAATTACAAAATGCATGTGGGAAGACCTACCAGAACAATTGGTGTTAATCATTACAAGAAAATTATCTACCAGACAATTCTCAAGAATGAAATTGGTATCTAAGAGGTGGAAAGACATTCTCTCAAAACCTGATACTTTGAGAAATATATTTTCAGATCATTATCCTCCAAGGAGTAATTTCTTATTGCACTTGTTCCCATTTGAATAAAAAAGGTTAAAATCATGGGTCATTGAAGGTGATGCAGATTGTTATAGTCTACCTTCAAGAAAATTTCCAAAGTATTGTAAGTGCATAGAGATGGTATCCAATAATATCTATTATTGCTCAAAATGGATAAATTATTTTGATTTGAATTTTTACATATATGACAAATCAAATGCAAGTACTCCATCTTGGACATAGTTGTCTTCTGTAAGAGACATTACAACAACTATACGTATTGATTTTATGGCAACAAGTTATGTCTCCTTGAGTAATCAACTTGTAATCTTACATGGACAATACTACAAGAATTGTAATGGTCGAAGCTATGTTGAAATTTATGAGTCAAAATCAGATTCATGGAATCAATTATTTATTGAAAATTCCTACTATCCTTTGGGAAGAGGATTTTGTATGAAAAGAAGGTTTTACTGGATGAGAAATCATACAAACAATGGTGAGATTATTGAATTCAATTATGCTACATTAACTTGGACAATAATTTCATTGCCAGTAGATAGTAGTAGAAAGTATGCACCAATTGCAAAATTTGCCTCTCAAAAACTGCAAACAAAAGCTTATGAAAATTATTTTGATCTAATGATTCAATGGAAGAGTTTTACTATGTCTTGGGAAATAGCAGGATCTGACAATTGCATTGTGTTGGTTGACAAAAAATATCACCAAATGTGGAAATTAGAAAAGGATAATGACGAAGGTGAAGAAACATATAAATGGTCTCTTTTACAAATTGATTTACCTAACAGAATTTATAGGATAGCATTAAATAGTAATGGATGCATATTAATTGTGGGAGAGGAAGCATCATTATACAATACTGAAGGCAAAATAGCACAAAGCATTGAAGTGGAAAAATTTGATGCACAACTTCTTATTGAAACCAATAAGTATGGAAATTATACGCCATTATTTAGCATGCCCATAGATTCTATGAATATATGGTGGCCATAATAGTTTGTCCACTACATTGTATAAAAATGTGAAAGCCACAATCATGTATAAAGCTTTATGTTTTCAAATGTAAAAGACACAATCATTTATAAACCTTTATGTTTTCAACTATAAAGCTTTATGTTTTCAAATGTGAAATGATAATTATATTGCAAAATTTCACTTTCTATAATTTCAAATATACTTTTGCATATGTTTTTATTATATGTTTCATATTTATTTTAATTATTTGATAAATAGATTTTTTCTTATTATTCAAAAGATTTTAGGAATTTTAAAATATGTTTGCTCTCCTATTTTCATAATTTATTTTAAAATATTTTTATCAAATTAAGTTTATAGGATAGAATAAATTGTCATTTTATTATCTGATAAGAATGTAAATATGGTCACCATTATCCTATGCATGCACAAAAAGTTTAGATCTTATGGTTTCTAAAATACGTTATCAATATTTTCTTCCATTCAATATGTAAGTTTGTTTATGAATATATAAATTCATATAAAGGGAACTACATAAACAGTCAAATTAATTTACGTAAAAAAAAGGATATTAACTATTCAAATTATTTTCATGTAGATTAATGTTTAATTATAAAAATATTTTTAAAATTTCCAATAAAATTAGAAATATACATTTATATATGAAATAGATTCATGCAATTATTATCCATTCATTATTATTTTGTGTTTATAATTTTAAAGTATAAATTGTTGTAACTTTATGATTCAAATGTCACATAAGTTAAACTATTAATATTAAATAACACATAATTAGATACCGTAATCCTAAAACTAAACCAAATTAAAACCTTAAAATAGTAAATCAAAATGAACTATAACCCTAAAAATCAAATTGAATATTAACCATAACTATACAACAAATTCAATTTAACCTTTATCCTAATTTTAAAAAAAAACTAAATTAATGTTAACCACAATATTAAAAAAAGTTGAATTGAAATAAAATTAAATATTAACCATAACCATAATTAAATCCAGACCCTTGTTATAATTAAAAACTAACTAGATTTAACCCTACTCTTAAAAATAATTAAGTGCTAATCCTTATTGTAATTAAAAACTTTGTAGATTGAACCCTATTCTTAAATAAACAATAAACCTAATTCAACTCTAATCTTAAATGAGCACTATCCACATTGAATTTAAAGTGAAACCCATATATATATATATATATATATATATATATATATATATATATATATATATATATATATATATATATATATATATATATATATATATATATATATATATATATATTTGATCAATAAACAACCGAAGCCTTGATTTTATCTATTTAAAATTTATCTTTTAATATTTTCCTCCGTTCGTGCAGGCATTGGTAGGAAAGAACGGGGAAGAAAACCTCCAGTCTAGCCCGGGACTTTTGTCCAGAAACAAATCAAGTTTAGAGTTCCTATAGGCGTAGGATTACAAAGCTCCACTTGATGGAGTCGAAGAGGGCATTCCCTCTTTAGTACAGATTAATGGAGGCATACCTCCATGATAGTGAACACAAATATATTAATCTTTTATATACAATGGTCTTTTAAGAAGAACTGATGAGCATTCCCATCCTGTGCCGTACATTTATTTAGATTGAGATTACATATACCTTGCTCTTATCTTTAGAGCTAATGAGCCTTCCTTTAATTTTAACTGTGCTTTTGAAAAATCATGTTATTTTCTCTCATCCTCGCTCTTCGAGTATTTGCCTTAGCTTTGATAAGTTCTTGAGCCTCTTTTTCTTTATTTCTTCCTTTTTGGTCTGTTATGCTTTCCCTGTATACCTACAAAATAGAAAGACACCATGCAACCTCTATTCTCCTAATTTACAATTAATTAATCATTTTCATGATTCAATCCTCATAAAGCTAGTTCAGGTTAGGTATTGACGAAATTAAGGAATTTCAAATCTTAATCCATGAGTTAGTCTACTAAATAAAACATTACAATCTGAGTCCATTTCTATTGACAGTCATGCTATGAACATAAGAAATTTATGGGCACTTTACGAATCTTTTAATTTGTCATAACATTTTTTGTTTTAAAGATTATCATTTTTGTGATCAATGAGACTTCATTGTAGGTTAGCATGCCCTTAATATATGATGATTGTTTTGACTAAATGAGATGTTAACTTCTTACATTCCCTATCTTGAAGTCTGCTATGTAAGAGGGAAGTATATATATGTGTGTGTGTTTGTGCGTGTTTGTGTGTGTATTTTTGCATTTTTATACTATACTCGCAAATGTATCTATACTTGTTTACCTTTAAATTCACTTACATTTATTTACATCTAATCTTGATTTCCTATTTTGAAATCATTTTTCTTCACCTTCCGAGTTCTTCTTTCAAACTCTCATGAATTTCTTCAATTTCTTGCCTGTCAGCTCCTAGGTTAGCTAACTTATCTGTGTCTATATTGCCCTCCCTGTAAATGTGATTCACTGTATAATCTCCTATAACTTCAAGAGATTCCAATATTTGTTCAATAGCACTATTTAGTTTCCAGTTCGGCGTTCTACCCTGTCTTATTGCATTTATAATAATAGCCGAGTCTCCTTCAATCACAATTCTTTTAAGCCTCCATTTTTTGCACCAAGCCAGACCTAATCTTATAGCTCCTATTTTAGCTTCGTTATTTTTCTTAATTCCTATAGGTTTTTCTAACCTTCCTAATAACTTTCCTTCCGCATTATGTAAACATATCCCTATACCCGCCACCCTTGGGTTTCCCCTAGCAGCCCCATCAAAGTTCAACTTAATCCATCCTTGCTCCAATGGTTTCCATTTACAGTTTGCCCTTGATAAGGATTTATTGTCAATGCTAGAGCCAATCCAAGGAGGAAATTTCAAGCCATACCACTTCTTTCTCTGGTTGTTGTCTTCTAGTGAGAATTCCATCATTGATTGTCCCAGCATATTTCTATTGTTTGTAATTTCTACTATATTTGCCTCTAATTTGTTCAAAAAACTCTTAATGTTCATCCTTTTATCTTGAAAAATCCTATGGTTCCTTTCCTTCCATAATTCCCAGATTAACAGAGATGGGATTATGTATCTCATTTTACTGTATAAATCCTCCTTACATGATCTTTGCCATGAAATAAAAACTTCTGTGATATCATTTTGAAGAGCAGTCTTCAGATCTAATTTCTCCAGAACCCAAAGCTAGCATTTATTGGCATACTCGCAATTTAACAAAATATGATTAATCGTCTCACTTTCTTTCTCACACAGGGCACACCTAGAAGGACCATGGTACCCTATTTTTTCAAACCATTCAGCAGTGAGAATCCTTTTCTGTAAAGCTGCCCATGAGAATAGACCTGCCTTAGGAAGATAGTTTCTATTCCAACATAGATCAATGGGAAGACTGGTGGGTGGATTATCTATCCCAGAAATAACTTTGAAACCTTCTTTCGAGTTGTATACACCACTCTTTGAGGCAGCCCATATAATTGTGTCCTCCCCAGAGCGTGGATAGAAGTTTCGTTCTTGTAGAGCCTTATTAAGTTTATTCTGGAAATCAAGGGGAAGTCTGAGTTCATCTAGAGATTTCCATGCCCAGCTGCTACCGTCACTATTATTGATTTGTGAAAAATAGTCTTTAACCCGCTCACCCTTACTTTGTTTGATTAGTTCAATTCACTGATCGTTCCCAAGAATTTCACGTAGGGCCAGTTTTCCACCCCATGAGTCATCCCAGAAAAGAGCCTTATCCCCACTTTTCACATCCCAAGAAAGGGACTCTAATACTATATCTTTACATTCTTTTATGAAGTTCCATATGCATGAGCCCGTCAAATAATTATCAGAATGACAAAGACTTTCCTCCTCTTCTCCTAGTAAGTATTTATATCTTAGTATTTTAACCCATTTTGCCTTTGGGTTTTTAATCATTCTCCATACTAATTTCACCCCCAAGGCCTTGTTTTGAAGCATAAGGTCTTTTATTCCCAAACCTCCTTCTTCTTTTGGCTTACAAATCTTATTCCAAGCAATTAAAGCTAGTTTAGATTTCTCCTCCGACCCTTGCTAGAAAAATCTCCTTAACTTTCGAGCAATCTCCTTATTAATACCTGCCGGGATTCTCATGCTCATCATCTAATAAATAGGAACTGCAGAGAGGATTGACTTGATCATAACAACCCTTCCCGCACTTGATAACCATTTACCTTTCCATTGATCTAGTTTCTTGGAGATATTTTGAATTGTGCTTTCCCATAATTGATTTGATTTTACCCCCTTATCCAGAGGTAAACCTAAATATTTACATGGGAAGAAACCTTCTCTGAAGTCTAGAATACGTTTAATCTCATTCTTTCATCTCTCTTCAGTATTGATAAAAAAAAATTCTGATTTTTCCTCACTTATACATTGTCCAGAAGCGTTAGCATAAGTTTTTAAAATTTCTTTGAAAGCTTGAGCTTCTTCTAAAAGCGCTTTTCCAAAAAGGAGATTATCATCGAAATATTGTTGATGAGTACTAGCCTTGACTCTCGAACTAATCTTGATTCCTTTAACCTTATCCTCTTCCCGAAGTTTCTTGATACCTCTCCCTAAAGCTTCTGCCATAATAATGTACAAAAAAGGAGATAACGGATCTCCCTGCCTCAAACCTTGAGAACAGCTGAAAAAGCCTTCAGGAGACCCATTCACCATAACTGAGAAGTGAGGGGTGGAGATGCATTCAAAAATCATATTGATCCATTGTTTTGAGAATCCAAAAGCTTCCATACAAAACTAAAACCCATATTAATCATAACCATAAAATAAATTAAACAGTAACCCTAAAAGAAATGGAACATTAACCATATACCTTATTCAAAGCTAATCATAAATTAAATTAAACCCAAAACATTAACTAGACTCAAATAATATAATTAAACCCTAAACCAAATTTAACTATCATCATCACTACCATAATCAAAAACAAAATTGATCACTAATCCTAAATTAAATTAAACTCGGTTCTTCCGCCAAACTCAACCATAACTCTAACACTTAACAAAATTGAACCATAATTAAATACAACTATAAACCTAATACTAAACCAAAAAAACCCTAACTAAATAAATCATATTGAAACCTAATGGTAAACCAACTTAATTGTCAGTATTATACTAAATGAAACCCTACCACTATACCAAGTCTATCCCTAACCTAAACCTAAAATTGACCCTCACCTTAACACTAACCCTGTATGAAATTCAATCTAATCATAATTATTTATAGACTACACCAAAATAAACACTAACACCAAAAGGAAAAAAAAACAAAACCTTAAAAAATAACAAACTTTAACCCTAACATTATACAAAATTGAATGCTTTATTCAATATCCCAATTATTAATTTATTCATTCTTTAAAAATAATTTAAATAATAAATCTACTCTAAATTAATAAATATATCTTTCTTTAATTTACTTACTAGTAATGCTACTAGCATATATATATATATATATATATATATATATATATATATATATATATATATATATATATATATATATATATATATATATATATATATATATATATATATATATATATATATATATATATATATATATATATATATATATATATATATATATATATATATATATAAAGTCAAGAGATATTGAGGCTTTCATTTAGATTTTACTTTAATTTTAATTGATTAAATAAACGAAAGCCTTGATATCTCTTAGCTTTATTTATATATATAAAGTAAGCCAGAGATATATCAGAATGCTTGTCACTTTCAATCATGATTTTGAGAAATCTCAACGCATCTTATACTAAACCACTTGCCATGTTTGTGAGTAATAGTGTTCACTTTTTGTTTAAATTTTATTTATATGTGATTCGATTTCACTTCAATGAATGAATTTTATTTAATTTTTTCATTAATAAATTTTTCTATAAATTTAACAGATATTTATTAAAAGTTAATTTTTATTTTAATAAAAATAGTTCAATAAAATTAAAATTATTTGATTATAATGAAGATATTTTAATTGGAAAAAGTGAACTAAAGCAGTGAGGTAGTGAAATACATTTAGAAGGAGCAGTCAAGGCTAGGGCAGAGAACTATGTTTGGAGGAGCAGGCAGTGCCTGTCTAGGGCATCAACAACGACATCCATAAGGAGGAAAATGAAAATACAATAGTAGAGGAGATGCAAATTTAGCACAGGAGCAGATTCGAATCTAATAAGCAGAGATCAAGACATAAGGGAGGCAGTCAGATCCGAGTTTGCAGCAGTAGTCAAGGGCATTGTTGAGATTAGAATTAATAAGAGTAGGCTCAAATTTCACAAGAGTGTAGTCCGAATTTCATAGAGTAGCAGATCCAAAATACTAAAAGTGCAGATCCGAAAGCATAAGGAGCAGATCCAAAAATTTCTAGAATATAGGGGCTTCCGAATTTGTTAGAAGATCCAGATCTGATATTTCGAAAGGGGGGCTGCTATTTGCAAGGCCATCGCAATCCATAGAGGCAATTTAGATCTTATTTGAGGTGCAACGATTTGTTTGGAGGCTCCTACTTTGATGCTTGAAGCCACGAATTGTGGAAGGAAGACACAAATTTTGACAGAGAGGAGGCTGCCATTTGTTTGAGTAGAAACCTGCCATTTAGAGAGCCACGAATTTTGAGGGAGATCTTAGATTTTGACAGAGGGAGGCTACTAAATTCTTTCCCAGCCCATGCCATAGTGATGAACAAAATTTGCAAAATTGTCAATTTGAATAGGAGGAGCCAGGCCCTTTCTTTCAGTTTCAGCTAGCAATCCAAAGGGAGTAATTCAGACTAGTGAAAGAGGCATCAATAGTTGTTCATTCCAGGACAACTATTTGACAAAATTCCTAGTTAACAAACAGAGATAAATTCATCCTATTCTGGCACGGGACATTACACAATCAACGAAATGTGAACTTTTCATTCAAAAAGGAAATCCGCCTTACAAAGATGTCAGATAAATATTGGTCTTTTCCATGTGAATCAAGATGAAAAGAAAGATTTAGCTATATACAGTAAGGATAACCCTAGAGCAGAAAGGCCCAATATGGCTACAAGTGCTGCAAAGAAGCAAGACAAAGAAGAGGTTTTTTCAAGTTATTGTTTTAATTGTTGGCTCTATGGCCACAAGAAAAAAGATTGTCGTAAACCAGTACAACATCACCCTTCATATGAGCATTTGAAAGATTTCATAGCAAAATAGAAGAAATTAGCTAAAAAAAATATAGATTTGGAATTGCACATAGTCTTCACTCAAGCAAAACCTTATCCTTTCATTGATGTCTCTGCTCCGATTAAGGGTTCCTCTGAATCTTCACTACCAGATAAGCAAGAGAAGGATTCCCAGAAAGAAAAACTTAAGGAAATTGCTAGGGAGGAGAATCTTGGTTATGCACTTAGAATAAACAATTTAATCCCTAAGCAAACAAGGAATGGTAAGCTAAGAGTCTTCTCAGTCAAAAATTGGACAGACAAATAAATATCTATTCCAAGATTAAATATGCAAAATCGGGCATAAGCATCGGGGCTGCTAAGGTGGGAAGACCCGAGTACAATTTAAATTGTAGAACCAATGAACCCCTATCTGCTAAGGGGGAAGGCAGGATCTTACCTACTCAAGCACCTCCCGTTTGCATGATGAAGAACGAATCCACTTGGCAGATGGTTAAAAATAGGAAAAAGGTTAACAGGTATCAGCTATCTCATAGTCCTTTTAATCTATCTCTGAATAACTTATTTGATTTGCTTAAAGAGGAAGATAATGGGAGATATTCACCCCCCCAGAAAGGCCATAAGGCAAGACAAAATAAGTTCCATACCAATGTCTCAGAGTTCTACCCACAAAAGGATCAAACACACAGAAAGAATCTAAAAGGTTTAACAAGTAACAATGTATTAAGGAAGTTTCAAGAACAAAACATACAGGTATGCACGCCCCCTCATAAGTGTAATAAAACTATGGAGAGTAACAATGATAAAAGAATAGGTAATTTCTTTCAGAATCCTAACATGATTAGAATAGATCTAGATGGAAAATGCATAGAACAAAGACAAAATTCTTTTGTAGATACAGGGCTGATTTGCCGATGGTCTGGAGTAGGAACTTCTGCCACAGATCTGATAGCCTGGTTGAAATCTCAACTCTCGAATGAGGTAAGTATATCTATCTTATTAGAAAATTTTATTTTCATTAATTGTAAAGATGGAAATATTAAAAGTAAAATTAGAAATGAAGGGTTAGCTAAGTATAAAGACTCTGATTTTTATATTTTTGACTGGGTTCCCCTATTCAACCCAATAAAACTTAAGGACTTTCTTGTAGAAAAAGCTATAGTTCTTAAAAATCTGCCTATAGAATTATCTGATGTAGAAACTGTCAAATTAATAGGAAAAAAAATTGGTGACTTTCTAAGCATTATTGATAATGATAATAACCAGTATGAAAAAATCATTAGAGTAAAGATCAACTATCATAAAAAATGGATACATCCCATTAGAGTATGCTTTAATTCTAACTCTATTATTATTAACCCCATTATTCTAGAAGATTTTGTAGAAAGACAAACAAATGATCTAGAAACCAATAATTTAGGACAAATGGACACTCATATTCAGAAGACATCGGAATTGAAGGAGAGCTTTAACCCAGAAAAAGGAGGTTTCACTATGACTTCTCCTAAGAAAAGTAATCCGATTAGCATCTCCACAGAACCTTCAGACTCTGAGTGTCAACCCCCTTTTGCTCTAGAAAAGGAAATATCAATAAATAAGACCTTAAATGTTGAGGTCAAATCTCCCCTACCTTTATCCATAGAACATGAGAATAACCTTAGTACTCAGAGTTTCAAGCAAGAAATTAACACTAAAATTACCTCTTACAGCCCGAATAGAATCTCCAAAAGTCCAGAAGATAAAAGAAAGATCACTTCTTAAGGAGAACCAAAAAATAGAAAAAGAAATAGTTGAGATCACCAATGAGTTAATGGACAACCTTTTAGATGAAATATGTGACAAAGAGGAACTTGAGCACCAAAAAAGTTTGCTAATAAAAAGCATTATAGAGATGTCGGCATCAGATAATACTCAGGAAAATGGAGAAGACATGGAAAAGGAATGCTTTCCAAATCTAGATGAGATAGGAGACATGGAAAGGGATATTAATGAAAGAGAAGATCCCTCGTATGGTAGGAAAGAAGAAATAAATAATACAAGGTATCAGAATGAGGAAGAGATCAGAATTTGCCTAGAAGGTATCAACAATGAAGATAGACAATTAGGAATGGCAACAACCATTGATGGAATCAAACCCAACAACAATCTCTCATTGGTTAAAGACTCCATAGAAGGCCTCTTTGGCATCACCAACCAAGATAGGCAGTTAGGAACAACAATGAAAAGAGGAAGCCTGAGCACCCCTAATATCAATAGAATTAAAAAGAAGAGGGGGAGGAAATCCGAAGTGGAGTTAAGAACTATAAATGTTAATGCAGGAACCCAAATAGAGATTGTAGATATTCCTAATATTGATAAAAACTTAGAACTCATCCATTCCGAATCTTTCCATCAGTTAAAAGAAATGCAAAAAGAAGAAATGGAAAAGTCCCCCTTAGTGGAGACCATTGACCAAGGATCACTGCTAGACTTTTTAGGATTAGACCCTGCCTCTATTCTGGAAGTTTCTAGGAGTAATGATATAATAACAGGAGTATTAGGTTCGCTATCAAAAGAGGAACTCTATGAGGAAAACAAAGAGAACATCGTTAGGAACAATACAAAAACTTTAGGTTTAGGAAAATCTATTAAGGGCAAGTTAGAAGCTAATACAGGGAAACTAGTCAAACCAAGAGGTAGAAAATCTCTTGCTGAACTAAGAGCTAAGGAAGGAATGGCGCCAGGTCAGGTTAAAATTATTGATATTCTATACTCTGGGAAGGGGAAGATCCTTCCCGAGTCCTCATGAAGATCATTAGTTGGAATGTTAGGGGTTTAAATGCCCCTAACAAATAGAGCCTTGTAATAAGGCAATTAGCGAAAATTAAACCAAATATGGCTATGATACAAGAAACTAAACTTTCTAATGAAGGATATGAGAATTTAAAAAAGAGTATAGGGATTAGAGAATTAATAGGTTGCGAGGCAGAAGGCGCTTCGGGTGGGATTGCTTCTATTTGGGATCCAAGAGAAATAGTTTTCAATATTCATGAAAAACATAAAAATTGGATGGGAGGTCAAATCAAAAGTTTAAAATCACATTTAAAATTTAATCTAATAAACACGTATGCTCCAAAATTCTTAGATGAAAAGAGAATTGTATGGCAAGAGGTTAAGGATTATATTGAAAGCTTCCCGAACAATACATTTATACTAGGAGGAGATTTTAATGCTATCCTATCCTTGGGAGATAAACTGGGTGGGACAAAACACATATCAAAAACTACTTTAGAATTTCAGGAATGGATAAATAATATAGGGGCTTCAGAAATTGAATCAGACAGAGGGAAATACACCTGGACTAATAAACGAAAAGACACAGAGTTAATAGTAGAAAAATTGGACAGGTTCTTCTTTATTGGGGAATTGAGAAATTTTGACTTTGATCTTACTAATGAGGTACTACCTATTGCTAGTTCCGACCACTTTCCTATAGAACTAGTAATTTTGGAACCAATCAGAAATAAAAAGATCCCATTTAGATTTGAAAAAATGTGGTTACTTAATGAGGAATGTTTGGATCTAATTTAAAAATGGTGGACAGAGACAAGATTTGAAGGCTCCAAGATATATAAAGTCATAAGGAAACTAAAATTAATAAAAAGAAATCTCTCTCAATGGAGTAAGAACACTATTGGGGATATATTTTTGAAAAGAGATCTTATAGAAAAAGAGTTGGAAAATGTGAATAAGGAGATTACTAAAGAAGGTAAACAGACTTTAGATGATAACAAAGAGCAAGAACTATTATGTAAATACTATGATTCTCTTTCAAAAATTAGCGCCTTCTGGGGGCAAAGAGTGAGAGAAACATGGCTCAGGGAAGGGGATCGAAACACCAAATTTTGTCACAATAGCGTCAAAGCTAGAAGGAATATAAATAAGATTTCCAAAATCAAAGATAGCAATGGTAATACAATAGAGGATCCCAAAGAAATTACAGATTTAGCAGTCTCTTTCTTTGAAAAATCTCTGAATAACTTAGGGAGTGTGGATTTGTTGGACCAGACCAAGCTATTAAGAAACATCCCTCGTATAATAACTTCACATCAAAATAACCTCCTAAATGCTACATTTACAGAAGATGAAATACTCAAGGTTTTAAAGGAAATGAACCCGGATAAATCCCCTGGTCTTGATGGATTCCCAACATTTTTCTTTCAAAAGTGTTGGTCATTTATGGGCAATGAAATTACTGATGCTCTAGAGGGAATGAGAAACTCAGGACATATTCTTAAAGAGCTAAATAACACATTCATTTCTCTTATTCCCAAAAAGGTCAATGCAGAGAAATTTAACGAGTTCAGACCTATCTCCCTGTGCAACACTTTGTATAAAATCTTCTCAAAAGCTTTGGCAGGCAGAATGAAACAACTTCTTCCATTGATTATATCCAAAGAACAAACAAGATTTGTCCCTAATAGGTCAATTTTGGATGGAGTGATTATTGCTCATGAGGCTATACATTCAGTAACAAATAATAAGGATCCGAGTATGTTGATTAAGTTAGACATTAGTAAGGCGTATGATAAAGTGGACTGGAGATTTTTGTGTAAATGTATGGAAGCTTTTGGATTCTCAAAACAATGGATCAATATGATTTTTGAATGCATCTCCACCCCTCACTTCTCAATTATGGTGAATGGGTCTCCTGAAGGCTTTTTCAGCTATTCTCAAGGTTTGAGGTAGGGAGATCCATTATCTCCTTTTTTGTACATTATTATGGCAGAAGCTTTAGGGAGAGGTATCAAGAAACTTCAGGAAGAGGATAAGGTTAAAGGAATCAAGATTAATTTAGGAGTCGAGGCTACTACTCATCAACAATATGTTGATGATAATCTCCTTTTTGGAAAAGCACTTTTAGAAGAAGCTCAAGCTTTCAAAGAAATTTTAAAAACTTATGCTAACGCTTCTGGACAATGTATAAATGAGGAAAAATCAAATTTCTTTTTTATCAATACTGAAGAGAGATGAAAGAATGAGATTAAACATATTCTAGACTTCAAAGAAGGTTTCTTCCCATGTAAATATTTAGGTTTACCTCTGGATAAGGGGGTCAAATCAAATCACTTATAGGAAAGCACAATTCAAAATATCTCCAAGAAACTAGATCAATGGAAAGGTAAATGGTTATCAAATACGGGAAGGGCTGTTATGATTAGGTCAGTCCTCTCTGCAGTTCCTATTTATCAGATGATGAGCATGAGAATCCCGGCAGGTATTAATAAGGAGATTGCTCGAAAGTTAAGGAGATTTTTTTGGCGAGGGTCGGAGGAGAAATCTAAACTAGCTTTAATTGCTTGGAATAAGATTTGTAAGCCAAAAGAAGAAGGAGGTTTGGGAATAAAAGACCTTACGCTTCAAAACAAGGCCTTGGGGGCGAAATTAGTATGGAGAATGATTAAAAACCCAAAGGAAAAATGGGTTAAAATACTAAGATATAAATACTTACTAGGAGAAGAGGAGGAAAGTGTTTGTCATTCTGATAATTATCCGACAGGCTCATGCATATGGAACTTCATAAAAGAATGTAAAGATATAGTATTAGAGTCCCTTTCTTGGGACGTGAAAAGCGGGGATAAGGCTCTTTTCTGGGATGACTCATGGGGTGGAAAACTGGCCCTATGTGAAATTCTTGGGAATGATCAACTAATTGAACTAATCAAACAAAGTAAGGGAGAGCGGGTTAAAGACTATTTTTCACAAATCAATAATAGTGAGGGTAGTAGCTGGGCATGGAAATCTCTAGAGGAACTCAGACTTCCCCTTGATTTCCAGAATAAACTTAACAAGGCTCTACAAGAATCAAACTTCTATCCACGCTCCGGGGAGGACACAATTATATGGGTTGCCTCAAAGAGTGGTGTATACAACTTGAAAGAAGGTTTCAAAGTTATTTCTCGGATAGATAATCCACCCACTAGTCTTCCCATTGATCTATGTTGGAATAGAAACTATCTTCCTAAGGCAGGTCTATTCTCATGGGCAGCTTTACAGAAAAGGATTCTCACCACTGAATGGTTTGAAAAAATAGGGTACCATGGTCCTTCTAGGTGTGCCCTGTGTGAGAAAGAAAGTGAGATGATTAATCATATTTTGTTAAATTGTGAGTATGCCAATAAATGCTGGCTTTGGGTTCTGGAGAAATTAGATCTGAAGACTGCTCTTCAAAATGATATCACAGAAGTTTTTATTTCATGGCAAAGATCATGTAAGGAGGATTTATACAGTAAAATGAGATACATAATCCCATCTCTGTTAATCTGGGAATTATGGAAGGAAAGGAACCGTAGGATTTTTCAAGATAAAAAGATGAACATTTAGAGTTTTTTGAACAAATTAGAGGCAAATATAGTAGAAATTACAAACAATAGAAATATGCTGGGACAATCAATGATGGAATTCTCACTAGAAGAAAACAACCAGAGAAAGAAGTGGTATGGCTTGAAAGTTCCTCCCTAGATTGGATCTAGCATTGACAATAAATCCTTATCAAGGGCGAACTGTAAATGGAAACCACCGGAGCAAGGATGGATTAAGTTGAACTTTGATGGGGCAGCTAGGGGAAACCCAGGGGTGGCGGGTATAGGGATATGTTTACATAATGCAGAAGGAAAGTTATTAGGAAGGTTAGCAAAACCTATAGGAATTAAGATAAATAACGAAGCTGAAATAGAAGCTATAAGATTAGGTCTGGCTTGGTGCAAAAAATGGAGGCTTAAAAGAATTGTGATTGAAGGAGACTCAGCTATTATTATAAATGCAATAAGATAGCGTAGAATGCTGAACTGGAATCTAAATAGTGCTATTGAATAAATATTGGAATCTCTTGAAGTTATAGGAGATTATACAGTGAATCACATTTACAGGGAGGGCAATATAGACGCAGATAAGTTAGCTAACCTAGGAGCTGACGGGCAAGAAATTGAAGAAATTCATGAGAGTTTGAAAGAACTCGGAAGGTGAAGAAAAATGATTTCAAAATAGGAAATCAAGATTAGATGTAAATAAATGTAAATGAATTTAAAGGTAAACAAGTATAGATACATTTGCGAGTATAGTATAAAAATGCAAAAATACACACACAAACACGCACAAACATGCACAAACACACACACATATATATACTGCCCTCTTACATAGAAAACTTCAAGATAGGGAATGTAAGAAGTTAACATCTCATTTGGTCAAAACAATCATCATATATTAAGGGCATGCCAACCTACAATGAAGTCTCATCGATCACAAAAATGATAATCTTTAAAACAGAAAATGTTATGACAAATTAAAAGATTCGTAAAGTGCCCATAAATTTTTTTATGTTCATAGCATGACTGTCAATAGAAATGGACTCAGATTGTAATGTTTTATTTAGTAGACTAACTCATGGATTAAGATTTGAAATTCCTTAATTTCATCAATACCTAACCTGAACTAGCTTTATGAGGATTGAATCATGAAAATGATTAATTAATTGTAAATTAGGAGAATAGAGGTTGCATGGTGTCTTTCTATTTTGCAGGTATACAGGGAAAGCATAACAGACCAAAAAGGTAGAAATAAAGAAAAAGAGGCTCAAGAACTTATCAAAGCTAAGGCAAATACTCGAAGAGTGAGGATGAGAGAAAATAACATGATTTTTCAAAAGCACAGTTAAAATTAAAGGAAGGCTCATTAGCTCTAAAGATAAGAGCAAGGTATATGTAATCTCAATCTAAATAAATGTACGGCACAGGATGGGAATGCTCATCAGTTCTTCTTAAAAGACCATTGTATATAAAAGATTAATATATTTGTGTTCACTATCATGGAGGTATGCCTCCATTAATCTGTACTAAAGAGGGAATGCCCTCTTCGACTCCATCAAGTGGAGCTTTGTAATCCTACGCTTGTAGGAACTCTAAACTTGATTTATTTATGGACAAATTTCCCAGGCCAGACTGGAGGTTTTCTTCCCCGTTCTTTCTTACTAGTGCCTGCACGAATGGAGGAAATGTAAAAAGATAAATTTTAAATAGATAAAATCAAGGCTTCAGCAGTTTATTAATAAAAAATAAAATAAAATAAAATAAAATTATTTGATTATAATAAAAATTATATATAAATTCTAAATAAAATTTATTTGAATTATTTAAAATAATTTTTTTAATAGTAAATTAATAAAAATATATTATTTGATCAAGATAAGTTCATATAATTATATTATTTTATTAAGATTTGAATTATATGTGTATATTACGTTTTGAGCTAGATTTTGTTTTTATATTTTATTTTTAAAATTATAATTATTTAGATTATATTATCATTATAATTATATAATTCTTAAATTAGATTAAAATTAAAGTTTTAATTAATTAAAATATGTTATATTAATTCAAGTAAGATTTAATTATTTAGATTAGAACTCAAAATAAATTTTAAATTATATAAATCATTTTAATATACAATTAGTTAATTTTAAGATTGCAATATATATAGAAAATATGATTTTTGTTTGAGAATTTAAAATGATTATAATTTTTTTATAAAAAATTTAATCAATTATATTATGATTGTGATTATAGTTGAATATTAGGTCTAGTTAATAATTTAGAGTTGGGAATAAAATAATGATAATCTAAACAATTTCATAATTGTAAAATCTATTTATATAATAAATATAAGGTTGTTAATAAAAATAAATAAATAGATTATAATATAAATAATCATGATTGAAATGAATAATAAAAAATAAAGTATAATCTTAACATTTTAAATTTAATTATTAGTTCCTGCCATGCTTTCATTGTGCCTTTAAATAACTTAAATAGTTATTAATCACTTCCCTCTCAACCAATCAAATTTTTAAATATTTCAATTTAAAATAAATTTTTAAATTTCAAAAGTTAACATGTAAATTTTTTAACAAAAATTATTTTAAAAATAATTTATTTATGATTTGATTGGTCTATACTAATTTCTATAGGCATAAAATTTAATTTCCCAACACCTTTTTTGTATGTGGATTGGGCTCACAAAAAATACTAGTTCATCATAAAACATCAAATGAGCAACCAATGGCAACACATTTCTAATTAAGACATTAAAACTAATAATAAATTTTTAGACCTAAGAAAAAAATACACAAGCTTAATATAAATTTGATAAATATACATATTTGTTTATTTTTAATAAATTTCAATTTCAAAAAATAAGAATTTATTTTCTACAAATTTAATCGATTTTATTTCATTTACAACTTTTTAAATTTGGTTTTATTTGTGAATTTTAATGTAAGAGTTAATATTTTAGCATTAATTTTTTCAATATAATTTTATTTTATTTTTATTATTTTATTTAAGTATATTCAACTTTCTATTACTTATAATTTTCTAAAACACTATAAACTTTTACTAATTACCTATTATTTTAGTTCAATGTGAAAATATATAAATTGATAATGCAATATCAAACTACATGTATTTCTTCTTGTTTATAAGTAAACTTATATTTTAAATATTTTACACAACAATATTTAAAAATTATTCATTAAATTTCAAATAATTTCGAATATTCATAATGTTTAAAATTGATTATAAAAAATATATATTATTTATATATTATTTATCATTATCATTATATAGAGATGATAGTTTCTTTGAAGTTAAATGTTCCATCAATTGAACCCGTGTACTATGCAAATGTATGAAAAATATACAATTTTTCTTTTTAATTAACCTACCACACCTCTTCAAAATACCCATTGCATACCAAGATGATATTTTCATCTTTTTATCTCTCCTTTCTATTTGTATCTGTCCCCTTTTTATCACTATCTCTCTCCTTTTTATCCATTGAACACCAATTTTACTTTATTTTGGTATTGTTAGATGAATTTACAAAAGACTCGGACTTAATATAATAGAACAATTTTACTTTACTATATTTAAATAATTATTCATTCATCTCAAACTCTTTTTATGGAAATGTCTACAATGCTTTTTTTATTATTTTATGTTCTAAACTAACCATACTACTGACAAGAACTTGACATTGTTAGTCTCTTGTTATTATTAATGTGACCATCTTTATATATTGTTGTTTTGTTTAACATTTTTTAATATTAGTTTTTATTATTCTTATTCTTAATCCACCTTCACTATGATTTAAATATGTAAATTTCTATGTATTCCATGTCCTATTCTTCGGATGCTCTGGTAGTGGCAACTAGGTCTATATTCTGATGCTCTGGGACTGTCAAGTGGGTCTGTATTCCGATGCTTTGGTACTGGCAAGTGGGTCTTCCTATATTCTGATGCTCTGGTAGTGGCAAGTGGGTCTTCCTATATTCTGATGCTCTGGTAGTGGCAAGTGGGTCCTCCTATATTCCGATGCTCTGTTAGTGGCAAGTGGGTCTTTCTATATTCCGATGCTCTGTTAGTGACAAATAGGCTTTTCCTATATTCCGATGCTCAGGTATTGACAAATGAGCTTTTATTCATTCCGGGTCTATTATTCTGATGCTCTGGCACTGATAAATGTTTTGGGTCTTTAGCTTTCCACTAAATACACGCTTTACAAGCCTATATAAGGAAAAAAAACTACTTGTACTTGGCATCCGTTGTTTATTTGAAAGGTTTTGTTTTGTGTCCAGAACTGGTTGAGCAAGTGCTCTCAATATGAGTCAAAATAGCTATGGACCTCCTTATGGTGCAGCTAGCCGAACTCCTACCGTACCAGCCGGTCAGCCCTGTGAACCACCTCCTACCATACCACCTGACCAAGTTTCCATGTCACCCAAATTCGAGAACAATCAGAACCACTCGACCTCAGCGAAGAACAATCAGCAGTTCATGCCATACTCCTCGAACAACCCTGTGAGTATGTAAATGAAGACTGAGCGGTAAAGTCCGCGTTAAAAAAACTCTAAGTACGTGTTGAGTATTCAGCTTTGTAATATCTTTGCAAGGTGAATAGTATTGTGCTTTGGTTTGGTTATCTCTGTGTTTAAGTCTTCCTAAGTTCTCGCATCTCACAGGAGAGGAGGACAAGGAAAGTAGAGTTAGTAGCTTCTGTATCTTTAACAATAATGAAGTAACTTATAAATATATAAGTAGGTTGTTGACATCTAATTACCAGAACCTGTGGTGCAAAAGTAAATCAGTGTGTCTTTATATGCTCACGATATGTTTATATGCCGTTATGTTACAAGTGCAAATGAATTCTTTATTGTTTGTAAATAAAAATCTTTTAGAATCTACAAGAATATCGAATGTGCCATATATCAATCACCTCATATAATGTGTGTAGTTTACAGTTTTATTCGGCACCAAGAATTTATACAATTACAAAGAACTATATGTTTAGTTTACTCTTAAAAGATACATCTGTGAATATTAACCTTTCTCACGTACTATTTCTTTGAAAAACAAAAAAATCGGTTTCTATAGTGCGAGGTGTTAGTTGTGGGTTGCTTGGACAGCTGTTTGTCCATACCCAGTATTTAGTAAATAATTGTTTTTTGGTTAGTGTGAGGACAATTATTTATTAAATTAAATGATTTCCTTTTTGACACCTAGATAACTAATTGGTTAAGGTTGGTTAGGGTGTTAGTAATCTCAGCCGTTGATTAAGGTTAATCTCGGCCGTTCATTTTCAATGAGATTAGTATATAAGGAGGTCATAAAGACATTTGGAGAACACAACATCTCAAGTTTGAGAGCATTTGCAGTGAGAGCAAATGTGTTTGCAGTGATAGCAAACAAGTCTTGCAGTGTTAGCAAGGGGCGCAGTGACAGTTCTGCAAGTGAGAGGCAAGGAATTTTGTATCTCTTAATTTGCTGAAGTTTAATATATTTCTCATTTGCAGTACTGGTTTTCCCCTCCATATTTCTTTCTGCGTATATTTTTATTGGTGAAATTGTAGTTGTGTTATTTTTCAATATTAGCTGTGAATTTATTTTCGACAGTTAAATAATCTTTATAAGATAGGAGATTAATAATCAGTGACTGCAATAGAATTTTCACACGAGGCATCGTCTGGAAAGCAACGCTTCTACCTTCTTTTGCTCAGTTTGTTTGAAATCTTTGCTGTTCAAGTTAATTGTTGGTTTAATTTAGTTTGTGATTTTTTTTTAATTTAGTACATGGTTAGGGTTAAATTTGATATAAGGTTCGATTTAGTCTAGTGGTAGGTTTAGAGTTGAATTGTGTTTAAGATTGGAGTTGCGGTTTTATTTGGTTTAGTGTTTAATTAGGTTTAGAATTTTGTTTCAATCTGATAAAGGGTTAGGGTTTAATTTCATATATGACTTAATTTGCTTGAGTGTTTTAGATTTAGGATTATGGTTTGATTTTTTTACTCTTCAATTAAGTTCAATGTTAGAGTTCAACTTGGCTTAGTTTTAGGATTAGGGCTCAATTTATTTTAATGTTCTAAGGTTCAATCTCATTTATTTTTATTTTTAGTGTTAGTGTATAATTTGGTTTAGTATTTGGTTGAATGTTTAATTAGGTTTAGCGTTAAAGTGTTGAATTTTGTTTAGTGTTACATGATTGAGATTTAATTTCATTAAAGATAAGAGATTCAAAAGACATCTAGAGTTAATCAAGATTAGGTTACATTACTTAGACTCACTCAAGATTACAATTAAATTTCACTTAAGATTAACATTTTAAGATTAGAGTTGAGTTTGTGAATGGTTGAAATTTAATTTAGGTTATGATAATAGTTGTGGTTTGGCTTTGTCTTATGCTTATGGTTCTATGGTTAGAGCTAAGAGTTCAATAAAACTTAGGAATGGAATTTATGTTTACATAGGGTTACAATTATGTTGCCAGAATCCGTAAAATTATAATCACCTTCCACTGCTGTCAGAATTCTTATGTTTTTTAAAACTAGTACAGTTAAGATTATTTGATGAAACACACAATTAAATTAAATTAATATTTATGCCAAAAGACATAACTTTACAATGCCATCCACCCAAAACATTCGAACAGTACAAAGACAAAGATACAAGATTCATTCCCTCAATAGACTCATTGAATGCATGTAAATATGTTAGTAAAACTGATGACATTTAAAGAGCCATCTGATCCTTTTGAATCTCCGGATGCCAGTTTTATCATTGTTACTCACAGAGAGCAGGTTATATACGGCCATGCACACTTTCTTCCTCCCATACACACTGAATTCTAAACCTCGTCCTGCGCCTGTGGGGAGGGTTTTAATTTCTCTGTTTTATTCGTAGCACTGAAATATGTATTCGAACTTTGTATTTAAATAAATAAATTTGTCTCTTTTGTCATTTGCCTCTGGTTTTCTAAATGTCGGATCAAACAGGGGCTTTAATTTTTCTGTTTTCCTCGCAACTCGTATATGTATTCCAGCTTTTTACTAAAACAAAAATATGTATCTCTTTTGCATTCAGATTTTAAGATATTTTATAGTTCAATTGTGAATATTTTCGGGAATCAAATGTTTGAAATAAATAAGGATTGTTGAATGAATGAAAGAATTTTAATAATGTCTATGAGATCCAGCAGTTTAAGGGACTGAGAATCAGAATTAGCCCATGTTCAAGCTCCTTCTGTTCTGTGAAGCCTAGTCTCCTCAAAAAGTTCATTCAAACTGTCCACTTTTAACTCCCCCTCAAACTGACTGTGGACATCTTTATATGCCGTACATTCCTTGATGAAATGCCATTCTGTTTCCACCTCTCTCTTGCAACAAAAAATGTACATCCTCTCTTCCCACTCTTCTTCGAGCACCTTCTACTTACCAGTTTCACATCTCAAATGATGGGAACCAGTCCTCAGCTGAGCCATTCTGTTTGAACTGTTGGATTGAACCATAAACATTAACAAGAGGAGAAAAAAAGGATAAATTTGAAACTATTGGGTTCAAACCATATTCAGGTGTTATAGGAAATTTTGTGGTGTTTGATCAGTATGCCCTTCTAGATAGAGCCATTTATACGTTTTTGCGTTCTAATTTGTATGGTTGAGAAATAACTGAAATAAATGATCAGTATGCTTGAGAAATAAATATGGATGTATTCAATTGGGGGTTTCGTGTATCAACAAGCACAGAAAGTTGAAAAATTTGTGGAATAAAACATCTTAAATTTTATATTTATGGCAATATTTCATCACGTTAAGTAGTTTGGGAACAAGGAGCAACAAAATCATGTTCTTTTTCTTGAACTTGGTTTCTTTTTAAGATTATTTATCATTCAGCTGCAAATACCTTCTAAAACAATCGTTCAAGACAAAATCTAGGGTTGTTTGTAATGGTTGGATTGTCCAATAGATATAGGAGAAAGGCAAAATCTGGAAAATCTCTATGGGAAATTTTGTAGGGGTTGATCAGTGTGTGTTCCACGATATAGATCTGTGAGAATGTTTATGACGTAAAGCCATTTACGCATCCAATATCAACTTACGGTTATGCAGGCAATCTAGAATTGCTTGAGAAAAAATGGAGAAGCTTACTTTATTATGGTAGGAGATTGAGGTAAGAGTGGGTTTACATATTTATGAGACCTGGCGATGAACATTACAGGAGAAACTTACAACAGGGATTTTTTCTCTACATTTTGTTTCTCCTTTCTAGTCTCTCGTTTTATTTTAAAATTATTTAGTTTATGATTACTGTTGATTTTGCAAACCTTGGCCTTCCAAACATTCCAAAATGATTTTTAGTTAATGTCTTGCCAATGCTTTTTAATTTGCGGTATAGACATTGCCCTATTTGGTGGGAACTTTATGATGTGGTAAAAATCAATCGAATAATATATAAATACGTATTATTTTTATTAAGAAATATGGTAAAGTTAATGATTGTGTGCTCTTTATAAAAGTCAAGAGTAGCTTAGATTTATATTTGAATAAATTTTGAGAAATAATAAAAATAAAATCAATATTCTAAGATAAAAAGGAAAGAATTTTATTTTTCAATTTAAAAAGATAAAAAAGAAATCTATATTTCTATGTGTTGATCATAAAAATATAATGTTTTTAAATTAAAAAAAATTAAAATTACATCGTACACAAATATTTAAAAATAATATATTTTTTAATTTTTAATTTAGAAAATTCAAAAAAATCGTGTTTCCAAATTTTAATCATAAAAATTGAATGTTTCTAAATTCAAAAAATCAAAGTTACACATTGATACAAAAATATTTTAAAAATAGTATAATTTTTAATTTCTAATATAAAAAAATGAAAAAGAATTTTATGTTTCTCAATTTTAAATATAAGATTAAAATGTTTCTAGATTCAAAAAATTGAAATTACATTCATATAAAAATATTTTTAAAATATTACATAATTTATTTAAAAATAAAATTATTTATTATTAAGAGTAATTTCAATTTATTATATAGAATTTATTTTTCTATTTTTTATTTTATTTCTCTTAATTGAGTTACACAAATATTTAAAAACTAATATATAAAAAATAGTTATTATTTAAAGTAGTTTCTAATTTATTATATATAATATTTTTCTATTTATATCTTATTTATCTCATAGTTTACTTCGGATTAGGTTTAATTACGCTTATAATTATTGTTTAGTTTGGTTTATGTTAAATTTTACTGTGGTTTAAGATTAACGTTTATTTTTATTTAATGTTGATTAGTAAGGTTGAAATTTATTTATAAATAAGGTTTCATTTGATTGAAGGTTTAGGGTGAATATTGTTAACTTTGAATTTGTTTAGAGTTTGTGTTTTGAACTTCATTAAGAGATAGGTTTCATTAAATTTGATGTAGGCTTATAATGATTTTCCTCTAGTTTGCTTTAGGGATAGGAAGTACATTTGTTATGTTAGCTATAGGGTTTGATTTGTTTATTTAAGATTAGGGTTTAATGTAGATTAATTTCTATCCTATTTTAATGTGTTTTTGTTGCGAATTATTTTGGACTGCAAAGTTTGCTAGTATATCGAAATCCATCAAAGAGTAAAAAAAATTACAATGATTTTTTTGTAACTTTAATATCTTGAGTTAAACTTTATTCAATAATAATAATAATAATAATAATAATAATAATAATAGTCAAACTTTAAAATCAATATGAAACATCGAATAAAAGTATATTTTAAAATACAAAAAGTCATTTGCAATATAATTGTGGAATATGGTTCGATTTCATTTAGGGTTTAATTAGGTTTTCATTTCAAATTTTGGTTTGTTTATGAGAGTGCTTCTCATTAGGGTTATTGTTTAATTTGTTTTATGGTTATGATTAATATACAATTTGATTTCAATTCAATGTTGCTAGTGTTCGTTTAAGATTATTATTGAATTAGGTTTATTGTTTAGTTAAGAATAAGGTTCAATCTCTAAAGTTATTAATTACAATAGGGGTTAGGATTTAATTCTCCTTATGGTTATTTAATTTGGTCTTAATTGAATGTGTTTTAGTGTTCATTTAAGATTATGGTTCAATCAATTTAAACAAAAAAAGTGTTTATTTAAGATTAGGGTTCAATCTGGTAGGTTTTTAATTAAAATAAGGGTTAGGATTTAATTTTGTTTATGATTATGGTTAATATTCAATTTCATCTCAATTCAATTTTGTTTATTGAGACAACATAATTGCCTAGATTAGCATAGGTATATATGTTGGACATAATGGATCACTGAGAGGAGGGTGAATAAACATCTAAAGTTGCAAACCGATGAATAACACAACACCCAACTTAATATATTGATAGGATGTCAACAATGAGCAATATACATACACACAAGGCACATCACATAACATAAATTATATGAGGAAAAACCATGATGGGAAAAACTTTAGTGACAAATACTACTGGAGACCTGCTCTAATCCAACCTCACAAATAAATCTGAATACAAAGTTTAGGGTACCAACCCAAGGAGCTACATTACCTACACTTTAGGGCACCCACCCAAGGAGCGCCAACCCCTAACTGATTTATGGCCTATAACCCAAAGGAGGACCAACCCCTACACTTTAGGGCACCAACCAAAGGAGCACCAACCCCTAACCAATTTATGGGCTACAACCCAAAGGAGAACCAATTAAGTGTTCACAAATCATAAACTCAATACAAAAGTAATAACCTTGTTGCAAATGAGTTTTGCAACACTTACATAAACTCTGCTCAACTGGTATGAACTCTATCGGTCACTCACACCACCTCCTCTGCTGCTTGGTCTCTTCTACTGGATCTCTCTTTCTCTACAAATTCTTCTCACTCTTTGTCTGCTAGATTCCACTTCTTAGTCTACTGCCTCTTCTAGTTTCCTCTGTCAATATTCTCTACCAGTGTGGACCATTCACACGCTGCATGTTGCTCTATCGGTTTCCTATACATCTTTCTGCCTTAGACTTCTCTGCCACACTCTCCTTGCACATGTAATATCTTCTCCCTCACTCTGCACTATGATACTGGTGTGATCTTCTCTATGTTCTATCACACTCTGCCAATTGATTCTTTACCGGTTCACACAGTCACTTAGGGATTTATGTAGAATAGCTTAGATTGATCTCTTCACTCGTAGAGGATACTCACTCCTTTTCTCTAGCAAACACTTAACTCTACAACATCATCACAAATCATCGATTCTGGCTTATATGTTTATAAGCCAGTCTTCTTGCCAAAATACAATTCAAATTTTGCCACCTAGTGTTTGTTTTCACCGACTTGATCTGCACCAAATTTGATCTGGATATGATTTGATCTTGTCTTGGATCAATCACTTACCTCAAGATGTATAAATCACCATTCTTATACGCCTTCCAAAGACATGTTTGCTAATAATAGAAAACCTACCTTGTACGAGATCATGAAGTTTGTCCAATGCATTTATGTGCCAACTGTTCCTTCTCTAGGTTCAATCCGGTCTTCATGCATTGATCATGGTGCCAACAACTCTCTAATTGTCCCCTATCATTCAATCGGCCTTAAGCCACACATCTGTGACTTTCTCCAACCACATTTAATCCTTACCTGTCATACCTACCTCACCGACTTCTCCAGCTCTACCACTTAGTATTCCATGTTTGCAAAAGGACCCACTGACATTGGGACAGTTCCAACTCGATCAACCAATGCAACACATTTATTGGTTCAAAACCCTTGTCAGTATAACCTTTAAACCCTGATCGATATGTTCACCAAACTATGAACATTTGACTAGAACTGGTGTACTGCTTCACCCTTGGCATCTAGTGTTTGTGATCGTCTTAACATTCCATCTCTTCATCATAAACAACCTCCATCATACCTGCAACACTTGCATATGGTTTGGATTGCCTCTACTTCTTCACCATAACCAAATAGTCAAAGTTTAATACATACCCATGTGATGCCTTATCGGTTGATCTTCAGTATGCAATAATTGCTCATGCACTGATGGCCCCATCTTCTTGTATCTCACAAATTAATTTAATCCAATCAGACAGGCACCTACTTCTACAATCTGCATCGGATGGTAGTACCTTTTATCCTCACTACATGCACATTGCATGTTTTACTAGTTGCGACACTTCCTTCATGTTGCATTATGTCGATTGACCTTATCATGTCAACACTCTCAATTGACTTTGCTTTGCTAGTGATACCATTATGCCAATTATTTGCTTCCAACACTAATCACTGATAGAAGTACTATTAGTATGCTACCACCTCAACATGCTTGGCTGACTCATGCTCTCTCTTCTCCTGCCTACTTACTTACTCAACCATACTAGATTGTCAATTATTCATCACTAGCTTCTTTGCTAATGCGCTTCTCACTGGTGGATCATCTGCATATCTGCATATCCCACTTCATCAGTAACTCCACTCTACTGATTCAATATGTAGTCTTCTTTACCAATGACAACTATGTATATACCAGTCCATCCTTCTGCACTTGTTGTCATCAATGACAACTCATACCCTAGTGGTCTCTCTATATCACTTGACATCAATGGACAACTTCACCATGCACTTCTTTTCCTTCTTCATATTGGTTATCATTCCTTATCGATTGACATCAATGACAATATAATACCAACAATCTCCCCCTTTGGCATGATGTCAACAATTGGTCTCTTTCTCCCCTTTTGACAATAATGGCAAAGGGACCAGGTCACACTCTCCCCCTTGGTCATAGTCTTCCTCTATGATAACTCTTGCAAAAGGGAAGCTCTTCCTAACACCAATTTTGATACCAATTGTATGAAGCTTGATACCAATTGGAAATTTTTTCTCCCCCTTGATAGCATCACTCTTAAGCTCAGATACCAGTTGCTCCAATTTGGTTTGCTACTAATAGTTGCATTCCTCTATTTAGGGAGTGCAATGAGGACCTATATCTATTACCAATTTGTTGACATTCAAATGTCCTGACAATAAAAAAAACACCACTTCTTATCCTCCTTTGATATTCATTTCAACATCAATCTACAACTTGATGCCAATTACTGGTGTAGGAGGTGTGATACAAAGGGAGATTATACTCTCCTTTGTCATACACTCTCGCCCTGAGTGTAACCATCAGTGACAACATAATGCCAATAATCTCCCCGTTTGGTAGTGGTATTAAAAATTAGTCTCTTTATCCCCCTTTGACAATAATGGCAAAGGGAGAAGGTCACACTCTCCCCCTCGGTCCTAGTCTCCCTCTTTGACAACTCTTGAAAAAGGGAACCTCTGCCTGACACCAATTCTAATACCAGTTGTATGAAGCATGATACCAATTGGAAACTACTTCTCCCCCTTGACAATAGCACTCTTAAGCTTAGATTCCAATTGCTCCAATTTTCTCTTCTACCAATAGTTACATTCCTCCATTTGGGGAGCACATTGGGGACCTAGATTTGTTACCAATTTGTCAGCATTCTTATGTCCTGACATTAAAAAAATACCACTTCTCCTCTTTTGATATTCATTTCAGCATCAATCTGCAGCTTGATGCCAATTACTGTTGCAGGAGGCCTGATACCAAGAAAGATTATACTCTCCTTTGTCATACACTCTCCCCCAGAGTGTAACCATCATCTTTCGATGACAATTACATATCTGATACCAATTTGAATGCTAATACCAATTGATGATTTATCCAATATGTAAAACCTTGTTACAATATAAATCCATTAACCGGTCACATAAGAATGCCTTACTAGAGGGTGGGAGTCCAAAGTTGGGTCCCAATCCTGTGAAAGTTTGTAGGGTGGGAAATTACCCGCTAGAAATGGGCGCCCATTTTTTACAAATCGGGTGCCCATTTAGCTTCAGGTGCTCGAACCATTTAAAAATAGGCACTCATTTAGACTTGGGCAACCAAAGCAAAACAAGTGCCCAATTTGTAAAAAATAGGTGCCCATTTTTTGGATGTATTTATTTATTTATTTCAATGCATTTTTTGCCATTTTTTCTAGTTACAAAATGGGTAGGCATTTTTAGGAGCATGAGTACCATTTTTTTGCATCCCAGTAGACCATTCAAGCCTTTTTTTTTTCCTCCTCATTTGGTATGCACCCTACAAAACAAACAAACCAAAAATAGGGTACAAAACAAACAAACCAAAAACCTTAAAAACAAAAAATCGTAAAAAAACCAAAACCTTAAAAAACCAAAAAAAACCTTAGAAAACAAATGAATAAATAATAAACCTAAATTTCTCTCTCTCTCTCTCTCTCTCTCTAGATTTCATAAACTAAAAATCTCTCTCTCATTCAATCTCTCTCTCTCTCTAGATTTCACTAGTACATTTGACCTTATTTTTCCACCAAAATTTTCGACCAACAAATAAAATGGTTTTGCTTGGTCAGATTATAGAAGGAAAACTTTGATTTTTTTTTAAAGTTATGCTTGTGTTCATCAAAATTTAGACCAATACTCTATTGGTCAAAATTGAGACCAACACGGGAATAACTTTAAAACAAAAAATTTTCATTTCACATCATTATTCCCAGCAAAGAAGGGCAGCTCTAATATGCAAGGAGGTCTAATCTGCAATTTCATTTTGACCACCTATAAGGAGCTACTGTGAACCTAGACAAATTTGCAGAAGAAGTCACTCCTACCTCTGACAGCAAATATTGCACATTCTAGGCAAATTGAAGAACAGTGATAAGCTAGGTGTGTAAGGGTTTAATGTTCCTTAGCTAGGCATCTCTAATACCTTAATTCTACCACAACATTGAACTATTAGATTTTCCATTTTCAACTACCAAGGACATCCTTAGGAAAGCATCCAAATTGCATATGATCGTACTCGTGGTTGGGACTACACTATGTCAGTTATCTCATAATTAAATCTGCCATATGAATGTTGATCAAGGGTCTGGTAAAGGTCAAAAATAAACTCATAAATCTCTATAATTTTTTAGTATTGTTTGCAAATAAAAGTCTAAAAATTAATGTTTAATTTATTATTGTTGATTCATCAATGTCATAGTTGATCATATCATCAACCAACTCATTTATGTCCGTTTGCGATTGGAAATAATTGATTATTTGAATTGGCAATCATGCATTGCTAGGTCATCTTCGATCAGCTTTTGTGTGGCATTGAACCTCATTTGACCCTAATCTCTGTTGGGTATTTGATTTGCACTTTTTCTTTCTCTACATTCATCCTTTGGCTAACTGAGTTTAGATGGTTGGTGTGCATGCATCGTATAGTGCATGATCTTCTCTCAATTTGACTGTTTGTTAAATAGATATCCTAGCATCCTTTGCTCTATTATTTTCTTCCCTATATTGGATGTGATTTCTATCGACCAGTATTTCTTCATTAACTGATTTATATTAATTGATTTCAAACTTCTTGATTTGCATTTTCTCGAAAATACCTAAAGCATTTTAATAAATATGAGTGAATAAACATTTCAAATGATGACATTGGAGAAAAATAATTTCATACAATTTGATGCTTTCATTTAACTTTTGATCCATTTTTAGGTCTATAAAAGCTTTTTTGCATTTGCTTGTCATTAGCAGAGTACTAGATTTTACACTATCTATTCACAGACCATATTAATAACCTGGTCAAGTTGCATTTCAGTTCCGTAGGTTTTGGAAGTTTGTAGGTAAGAAAAATTTATAAAAGTCACAAAATATATTAATGTCAAATGGAATCACCCCCTTCATAGTGATTATGACATTAACTCTTGCCACTCTTTTTAACACACTTTACTTAAGTTTAGGAGAATCTCCACTTTAGGTGGTCATAGTTGTCTTCTCATACCTCTTTTTGTGTGAGATCCACCTTTAGTGATCTTATCACATTATCATCCTCTCATTGTTGCACATGTTGCACATACTTTGATGTACAATGGAGGATGATCCACCTTTGGTGGACATGTGATTCCACCATGTCTAGTTGTGATCTTATCACTTGCATATCTTCTAGATATCATGGATTGCCTATATATTTAGGCACTCCTACATTGTAATCATTCATTGAATCTATTATTCATTATTTGATCATTTGATCATACCATATTTTGTCTCTCTTGTGCTATCTCTTGAGCTTCTAGATCTTGGTTTCTATTTTTTGCCTTAGGCAAATTCTTACATGGTATCAAACGATATCAAAAATCTTACACTTCCCAATTCATTGATGTGATAGTTTCAAACAATTAATTCTCACTATGACCAGTAG
>BSBK01007334.1:215000-245000 GCA_027943335.1 Chamaecyparis obtusa | reverse complement strand
AGATCATGTCTGACAATATCAACCTAGAAAAAAAATAATGAGACAATTGCTAGATTGTGGTCTAACTTGAAAAGAAAAGGTGATGGAAAATGTTATTGTCCCTGCAAGATTTGCAACAGCTTAAAGACTCGAAGATATCTAATCAAAATAGCTGACAAACATTGTAGGCAGCATGGTCACATTGAAGGGGGAAACAAATTTTGTCCATTGGTATGTATTTCAATATATTATTATACAATTTATATACATAAGAAATCAATTGATGATGACATCATGGTCATGGTTAATTTAAGGTCAACATTTTGATATAGGTCAACCACCTTGGGTTTCATGTTATGGACCATGACAATCCGAAGAATGTGGATTTCCAACTGAGGCAACATGGAGGTGTGATTATCGAAGCAAAAAATAATGATCCCATGGAAGAAGATCATGATGATCAAGATGATGGTACTAGCGCAACTGATGATGATGATGAATATGACCTTGATGTACCTATACTTGAGAAGGCATATGAGCCCCTATACGAAGGCTCCCAAGAAACTCTTCTTTTCGTTGTATTGTTGTTGGTGAGCTTCAAAGTTATGAATGGTTTATCTAATGTAGCAATATCACGTATGTTAAGGTATCTCATATATGTCATCTTTTTTCATCTTTTTTAGTTGTAATTTCCTTATAGTTAACAAAGGGTGAATCATGTACTAATTAATATTCTTTATATTAACAAATTATATTTTTTTCCATAGGTTGATAAGTGAGTGTTTGTTACCACCATCAAACATTCTACCTCCCTCATACCGAGAATTATCTACCATTATGAAAGATATTGGAATGGAGTACCAAACAATACATGCATGTCTAAATGATCATATTATATATCATAAAAAACATGAATTTGGAACAAAATGCCTCGATTGTCATATTAGTAGATACTGATCAAATCAAATAACAAAAAAGGTGCCTCGCAAGGTTCTTTGGTATATTCTCATTATTCCACATCTGCAATGATTATTCAGGTGCACTAGCTTGGCACAATTTATGGATTACCATGCACACAATAGAAGTTGAGATGGCATTATGCAAATGCCTGTAGATGGTTTGAAAATTAAGGAAATAGAAGAAACTTGGCCACACTTTGAAGAAGAACCTCGTAATCTCAAGCTTTCATTGGCAACAGACGATGTCAATCCATTTGGAGAGATGAGATCTGTTTACTCGGTGTGGCCTATTTTTGTTATCAACAATAACATTGTTCCTTGGATGTCCATAAAGAGGGAGCACATAATGTTGGCAATGATTGTTCTAGGTATTTTTTCATTTAATAGTCATCTAAATTAATTCATTATAAATACCCCAGCAAAATGGTCATAATAATTATGTAATTTTGTTGTTCATTCACCTAGGTAAGTACCAAGTTAAAGATATGAGTGTATACATTGAGCCCCTTATTGATGATTTGTTGGTATTATAGAATGGGGTCACCATGTATGACATCTCTAGACCAATAGGACAAAGACAATTTCAATTACATGCACTGCTTGTATGGACAATACATGATGCCCTTGGGCTAATAGATTTTTTGTGGTATGTTATCTCATTAACACCTCTTTTTTGGTATGTTATAGTGCTAACACATTTTTGTTGTATGTTTAAGTTGCACATGATAATTGTAATTATCAAAATTAACATATTTAATCCAATTATACACGATCTTGTAAGTCTTTAGACAAAGGAAAAATTTGCATGTCCAGTTGGTAATCCAAAGATGAAATGTCATCATTCAAAAAGTTTAGGAAAGCAGGTGTTTGATGAGTATAAACACTTTCTCCATGGAAATCATAAGTACTGAAAAATATCTTTTCAATGGGAAAGAAGAGACTACATCAAAGCCACAGAGAATGATACCTTGCCTATGGAAGTTGGAATACAATAGAATAAATCATCGAGGTAATGTCATTCCATCTGATAGTTTTTATTTGAAATTTATATTTTGATATTGTGTTTCATTTACTGATGATGTAATTGATGCTCGTGAAGGTCATCAAGGCATTAATGACTAACTTTCAAAAGGACTAAAAAGTTATCCTACACAATTTAGTAGGTTTCCATACTATGAGCAACTCTCAATCATGCATTTATTTGATGCTATGCATATTAGAAAGAATGTAATAGAGATATTATGGAAAATATTGGATGGAAGGTGCGAGAAAGATAAAATTATCAAAATTTATAGTGACATCGAAGAATCCAACCATGCAATTAAAAAATGTAATTTGACCAAATAACAATGGAGACCATATTGATATAAGTGCCCTTCCTTGGTTATTGTTGGAGCAACAAAGCAATGCTATAAAAGAAGTCATACAAAAAATTTCATTTCCCACAAGATTTGATGAGAACATAAACAATCTCATATCAAAGAAAAGTGAATTTGGGCCAAGGATGAAAACACATGATTGGCATACCTTTATTAAGGTAATTCATGTTATTCTGTACTCACTATATATTTATATACTGCATGTAGTTTTCATTGTATTATTTTATAAAATATTGAAAAGATCATTTTATAATTATTGCAATATGATCTACCTCTATCTCTCTCATACCACTTCAACAACAGTGTCAAACAAGTTATATATGATCTTGGAAAATACATGAGGTTAGAAGTGCTATTTGTTATATTTGTTGTATACATATTATATTTGTGACTTGTGTTAATTTCTATGTAATTTATTGTATATTTTTGTGAAGTCTCGTTTATATGTTTTTGTGTGTTGAATCTCTTTTAGGTGGTTGTCATCAAAAGAAATCAATAAAGAAGATATAAAATATTGGAAGAAGAAAAATTCTTCATCTTAAGTGTGAAATGTAAAAGTGTCTACCTTCAATTTTTTTCAATGCACAATAACACTACCTCATACATCAAGTTGAGGAGATTGAATTGTGTGGACTTGTACAAACTAGGTCAATGTGGATGGTTGAGAGGCACTTGAAATTTTTGAAGGGCTTGGTTTGATAAAGAGTACATCCGGAGGGTTATATGGTGGAGGGATATATGGTATACCAAACCATGGTGCACATTTGTGAATATCTTCCTAAGTTTGCAGCAAAGATCCATGTAGATCGTATTTGGGATCCCAACTCCATTAACAAATTTGGAGGGGAGTACTTGACGGGGAAAGGTAGATTGAGGAAAGTGAGAGGTAATTATAAGATTTTATTGTAGTTAATTAATTCTTATAAATCTTCATTATAAGTTGTTTCTAATTTGTATATTTTTTAAATACAGTTGGTCGAGAGTGGGATGCACTACATTTGTATATTGCGAACAATCTTGATTGGATGATTATATGGATTGAAAAATGTCAAAAAAATGGTTGCTCATTAACATGAGAAGGTGTTGCTTCATTGGTTAAAGAAGCTCATTGTAATGGATATTCCAATGTTACACCAATGGTAATTGATCTAGCATATGGTTTAAGAGGTAGACAAGTATGTAAAAATTTATTAATGATCATGACACATATGTTTAATATCAACTCACGATGCAAATAATTTTCACATGCTTGAAAAATTGCAGGTCAAGCACCATAAAGCTATGTACTATCATGGCCACAAATTTTGCATTAAAAAGTTCGATGACATGAAGAAAACTTATGATTCTGAGATAACTGCAGTCTTCAAGGTCACTAATATTTTATCTAGAAATGACATACACCGTTAAAAATTTCAAAATCAATACTATGGCATCTTGGATGATACACTTGAGTGTGACTTTAACTCCTTCAAATTAGTTCTATTTGTCGTCAAATGGTATAGGCTACGACTAAATCAAAATGATCCTGATAGAACTGTTATTCAACATGATAATAGATTTACAATGATCAATACAAGGTCATTTGAGCCAGTTGGAGATGAGCCCTATGTTCTTTCAAGACAATGTGAGAAAGTGTTTTACTTAAAGGTTCCACATAAAACAGGTTGGTCATTTGTTGTTACACATGATCCAAGAGGAAAGTCGATAAAGTATAATGTGATAGAAAAAGAAGATACCAAAGATGAAGAATAAGAAGAAGAAGATGGTGGTGGTGGTGGTGGTGGTGGTGGTGGTGATGATGATGATGATGATGATAATGATGATGATAGTGGTGGTGGTGATGATGATGATGATGATGATGATGATGATGATGATGATGATGATGATGATGGCGATTATGATGATGGTCATGATGATGAGATGGATGAAGAAGATGATCAATGACATTATTGAAATATACAAGGTATGTGATTTGATTATTTATATATATTTATATTGATTAGTATATATATTTAATATTGATTTATTGATGTATTCAACTCTAAGGACATGGTATAATTAATTCATTGTGTTCAATTCTAATGATTACAACATATGTGATTTATGATACATATGTTCAATTCTAATTAATTAATTGTGTTAAATTCTAATGATTACATGTATATATTTTGTGTGATTGTCACCCTTTGTGAAAATAGGCAATTGACTACACACATTGTCACCCATTTTGTTGATAATCTTGCATTCCACACATAAGGTAAAGGTAAGGAATTAAAAAACATACAATTAATTCATTGTGTTCAATTCTAATGATTACAGCATATGTGATTTATGATACACATGTTTCAATTATTACTCGTATATTTAATGTATTTATTGTTTAAGAAATTACCAATGTATTGCTTATGATTCTCAATTAATTGCTGCTGATTACATGCATATATTTTGTGTGATTGTCACCCTTTGTGGAAACAGGCAATTGACTACACACATCATCACCCCTTCTATTGACAATCTTGCATTAAACATAAGGTAAAGGTAAGGAATTAAAAAATATAAAATGATTATGATGAATGCATATTGTTCATGTTGTCTTCTACGTAATTTGTAGCATACATATCATGTAATTTTTAGCTAACTTAAGATAAATGATTCACATATGTAGGAAATTTAACCCCTTTGACAAGGATCCTACACAGTGACATGGATGAGTAGGTATAAGTCAATACTCCCTATAGAAATAGTTTATTAATTGCTTACTTTCTCTTTATGCCCATCTTCATTGAGTGCTTTAATAATAAGGTACTAACTTTCTCATGATTTAACATCACTACCCTCAACATCAATTTTAGGGCCGACTTCATCAACATTACCATCACTTAGCAAAAAATCTCGCTTCTTACCAACTATATATCTCATTTGATGGACTACAGGAACCACCAAATAGGTACTTGTCAGATGTTTCTTCCTCGAGTGAGGGGAATGCGGGAATAGTAGATGAAAGTTCAACATGTAGTATAGCTAAAATAGGGAGATCAACTAGAGGTCAAAAGATTAGAATAAAATTCAATAAATACATGCAATTTTTTCCTTGCTGAAGGGGGGTCATGTTCTTATGATGATGAGACCAAAGGTGATATCAAGGCACCCTTTCGATACACACATCTTCAGAAAGAATGGGTACCCAAGGAATACCTCCAATTAACACTGATTTTTGTGTTAACGAGAGGATATATCACATAGATCCATCGTCATTACATGGTTTGGGCCTATTTTCCATGGATGGCATAAAGGTATGTTACAATAAAGTTGTTGAATTGATGGAGTATGTCGAACCTTGTTAAAATTACAATGATTGGATGTGGATTGTTTGATATAAAAAAAAGTATGCGTAGGTATGCACTATCAGCAAATTATATACAATGCAAAGAAAATGATCAAAGTAAAATATTTTCTATGTACATTGATGGGAGACCAAAAGCAACAGGGAATATTATGGGTTTTATAAATAGTACATGACTTGGGTCAACTAATAAGCGACCCAATTGCAAATTCGAGGTGCCTGAGGGGAATCATATTTTTGTATGTGCGATAATATCAATAAGTACAGGGGAAGAACTACTAATAGATTACCATTTGAATCACATAGATACAAATAAATTTACTATCATGGGGGTGGTAAGTACTATATACCATTTAAACTAACCTCTAATTTATGACTCCAACATACCATTTTATTAATAAGTCTTTTTTGCTAAGTCTATTGCTTTCACTTCATTGAAGTTTTTTATATTTAATCTTTGTCACAAGATGACATGGATCCACTACATGAAAGAGGTGGGGATGTTCCTCCCACCTATTCTTCAGCAAGGTAAACCTTATTATAATTGTACAAATTAGATATTTTAAAAATGTTATATTATTATGTTATTTTCTTTAGGGTTTTGGAGTTATTTTGATATTCCTGTCACAAATTGATGTTTAGGGAAAGGGAAAAGTGCTTGCAGCAATAGAGGCAATAGGTGTAGATATGGATGAGGACATCCTAGATATCCCTAACCCCTTAAATATGGCCAAGAAGAAATTACAAAAAGTTAGTTCATAAATTCTTACCATTTTGGTCGATCCAAATCCAACTGAGGAGACGCTGACCAAGAAAGAGGAATTGATGCAACAAGCACGTTGTTTTGAAGTAAGTAGTAATGAATCTTTGGTTATAAAAAAAGTTCAATAAAGGTTTATATTTTATACTCTTTTATGTCCTGAACTAAAATATGTATGTGTTCTTAGAGGATTTTTTGTCTGCTCAAGCAACTACTCATGGACATTGTGGTGAGGCCAGTACTAGCACAACTCCTAGGTTGGGTAAAATAATCCTTAAGTTAACAAGTTACAAGGAATTTTTTCTTTGGAACATTCAAAACTTTATTGGTATTACTAATTAGAAATCTACATTTTTCATTGGATTTATTGATACCATAGATACAGCTAGAGGAAAAGGTACAGTTACAACTAATTCAAAATTTATAAGAAAATCTTCACTAAAAATTTATTGAAAACTACACATACTTTTATTATTTCAGACTGTCTTTGCTAACAATGTATTGTTCAGGTCATCAAGTGTAGGTGACTTCTCCTCTTATGAGGACCATCTCTCCAAGATTGTTGACTGCAATGTTGGCAACAAGGAGCATGAAAACATCCACGCCTTCATAGTCTACACCTGGTAAATCCTTGTTTTGCTATATTTGGTTTTGTGTTAATTATGGTTTGATAATTTGTACTTTAATCTTGGGTGCATTTCATAGTGGATTAATTTTGTGCAGTAGGAGATACACCTGCTATGGATATAGATCAAACCGGTATTGGTGATAATTCACCATCATTTCCTGGATCTACCCATGTTGCTAGTACGAGAGTGTTGCAAACATCATTGTTGATGGCTAACAAAGAATCGATTCCTTTAAAATGTCTCAAGCTTCTAGGTACTTTAAAATTATTATTATTTATATTATAATTGTAATTTAGTTATTCATAACAAATTTTGTATTGATGATCCCATGATGTTTTTGCAGGGAATGATTATTTTTATGATAGGCTTAATAACTTGACATTACAACTATTTGGGCCCACCATATGTACAAGGTGGAACATCATATGTGAACTAACCATATCCCACTGTTTTTATTTCATATCATTGGTACAATATTTTTCCTTTCATCCATTTCTTGTACTATATTAAAGGTATGCAACTTCATTTAATTTTTTTATCTAACAATTATTTTTTTTCTTAAAAGGTGGAATTTACAAGATAAAAAATCAAAAGATGAGCTTATAAAAGCTTTAGAGCGTGACTTTGTTAGTAACATTTTTTATGAGAAGAAAGTTCTTGAAAGAGCTTCCAAACATCTTAAGACTATGAGGGACTCATATAGAAAGAGTCTAGCCCACAACCCAAAGTACGAGCATCCTCCCTTTATTTTAGAGATGGATTGGAGGGAATTCATTTTGGATGCAAAGTAGAAAGTGCAAATTCAAAGAGGAATTATACCAACAAATGAGAAAAGAAGGTATGCGATAGTATTAACTAGTAGAATGTAATCATGCACTAATTAGTGATCTTTAAATTTATATACTCTAACATATTTCAAAGTTTTCATAGGTTGTAGGACACATCGAAGGCTACAAAGGCTAGACTACAAAAGCATGAGTAGCACAAACTTGGCTCCGATGGTTATCTCAAACTTCAAGCACGAATTGTAAGTAGCAGTAAATGAAATTCTGGATCAAAATTTTTATAAATTGCAAGCAATTTTGTTTAATCAAACAATTCCTGCAGAATTGATGATATTAAGCCAAAAATGCAAGGCTCAGAACTTAATGTAGAGCCCATGGAAGAACACAAAAAAATTGCCTTCAAGGAAGGCTATAAAGTCATGGCTGAAAACGTACGCCAAGCTTCCAGTGGCCAAACCCAAGAGTTGTATGCATCTATTCAATAGGTAAATGGGCCAAATGAAAAATATTTCAAATTGAATACTTGAGCAACAATCTATTTGATGTTAATTTTAACATAAATTGACTATTTTTGTTTTAAAAAACAAACAATGATAACAATGTGAATGACATTGCAATGCAGCCTTCTAATCCTACCACAAAAACTAAACTACATGACGAAGGCCCCAATGTGCATCGCAGTGATGGAGGTATTCATTTTCTATTGAAAATTAATTATGTTATTACTAATACAATTTAACATCTTAAATTGAAATTGGTGTAACCTTTTTTTGTGTATATTTTAGATCATGCAAAACATCATGTTGAATGAGTGGAGGATGTTCTGAGTGATAACCATGTTGACTTTAGGAATGAACGAAATGTTATTGTAGATGATGTGGCACTATCAAGTAAAGGAAATCTTAGTTTTGTTCTTTTTTAAAAAAAATTGATTTATAGTTCTTAGAACAAAAAAAAAACACTTTTAAATGCACACTGTCCTAGAAGACACTCTGCTAATGACAGATGACCAGGCCTTCTAAGGGAACATTAACTGTCTCCATCATAGTCACCTTTACAAGTACCACTTCTAATCACCAGTACATTACCACTTTTATTTTATTTTTTGATTGGTTGTTATAATGTTCTTTTAATTAATGAAATACTTGTAACACTAATATAAAATGTTGTGAATTTAACTCATGTAGTTGTTATTGCAGCGGACCCCCCTTTGGCACACTAGCCTCATGCTCCTCAAGACATGAGGAGGAGACATGTGTTGAGATCATAAGCATTAGAGGAGGGAAATGACATAGATATTGATGCTCAGCTTAGCTATTTCCTTAAAAAAATGAACAAAAAAAAAAAGAAAAAGAAATTATTGTAATAAACCATTTTTGATAATGAAAGAATGTTGTCTTAATGAATGTAATTTTGTGCTAGTAAATGTTGATGAATGATGTGTTAATGAATTATTGATGAATGTTGTGTGTTAATGAATTTTATGTGTTAATGAATGTTATGTGATTATAATTATTGAATGTTATATTTTAAAAATGGATGAATGAATGTTATTAAATGTTAATGGGGAATTTAGAGTGATGTTAGGGGGGGGGGGGGGGGGAGGGTCCAAATGAGCTTCCACCTTCACATGCTTGGCCTTGTTAAGTAGATAATATTAAACTATTCTCGAAACCAAGTGAAGCTCAAACTAAACCAATGATGTAGATTCAATGGTCAAAATCACCTACTAGTCCTATTCCACATGGATCAGTACCCCTTCTTAGGTATAGACAGTTCACTAGATACTTCATGTACTTGGAACATTCCTCTTGATCCAATTGAACTTGGATTCTTGAAGGGAATTCAAGTTGTTGATTCTTTTGCCCACTTGTAGCCTTGATATATCGTTTGGTTCTTTGATCTCTATCTTCATGTTGCCATTGAGTTTTGCATCCCCACCTTGATTTGCAACCTCAAGCCACCTCCTTGTTTGTCCATTTTGATGGATGGTTGGACATTTATAGATACTTGAATTCTTCATGTTTCATTTTCTTTAAGTCTTGGAGTGGAAGTCGCCTATGTTTGGATTCTTGCAACAACCCCTCTTTCTCTAAGAAATCTCCTTCTTTCAAAGTTACCTTGTAAAACAAAGGAGGCAATTGTATTAAGTTTGTAAAAAGGTGAGCATGGACAAGATTAAAATAGTGTCAAGATGATTTCAACATGAGGCCTAGATGAAAGAAACTTTTACTTATAAACCAACTTAACAACAAACAAACATAATTTTCAATTTCACACCTATTGGTAGTTGAAAGAGTACGTGAGTTTAAAAAAAAAATTAAATTATATCATATTATATAATTTTAGAGCCCATCTTGTGATGTCATTATATGAAAAAAAATATCCAAGAATTATAGACGATGATTCTCAATAAAATCTGAAATGATTTGCATTCTAATTTTTATCACTTTGGATCTGATTTCTTATGATATAGAAGCTTGATTATGATAAAAATGGCCAAATTCATGAAGAGAAGAAACCCAAAATATAGATTTACCTAGTAGTAAAGGGGGGAATTTAAGAGTGCGTCAAATATATGTGGCCAAGGATAGTGCAAATTCCACACTATCCTTAGACAGGGTTGTCCAAGGATAGTACAGAATCTGCACTACCTTTGACAAAGCTCCAAACATGCCTTCCCTAAGTTTGCTTCACTTTTTCATCTCCATTTTTTAAGTTTGATCTTTTTCCTGATAGAATTAAGGTGATCTTGATGATTGATTTTGCTCTAAAATTTGAGTTTAACCATGTAGGGGTCTAATCAATGGTCTAATAGACAATTTTAGTCTTTTACTCCCTTGAGTTGAACCCACTTTGAGTGGACAAAATTTGGTTGAAACCTTGAACTGCTCATATCTCAATGATAGAAGCCATTTAGGGTCAAGAATTTTTGAAAATGAGAGTGCAGAATTTGAATGTTCTTTGGACATACTTGTCCATGAGGAGTGTGGATTCCACACTCCCCTTGGAAAGCCTTGTCCAAGGGTTGTGTGGAATCTACACTCCCCTTGGATAGCCTTGTCCAGGAGTAGTGTGGAATCCATACTACCTTTGGACAAGCTCCAAAGAGTTGCCTAACCTCTCCCTTCTATTTATACAATAGCTTTCAACTTATTCTTTCAAGTTCTGACCTCCAACTTGTTCACTTGGAATTTGATTTCTTCTACTTGAAAAATGCAATTTTATCTTAATCTTTTCAGATCTGATTAGAAAAATATTCATCCTTCATACTACTATGCTCAAATTTTACCCATACCTTGTTGATTGCTCACTTCAACTTCATGAGACACCTTCAATCCTCTCTAATCAGACCTTCATTCTCTCTCAATAATTGGATAATAATACTTAAGTACTTTTTATTCAATAATAATACTTTCCTCCCTAACATTCCTTCTTATTTGGCAATCTGGGACCATCTTTAGCATTTTATGTTGAGCGTTCACCATTGGAACAACAAACTCAACATTGAGATGAGAACAAAACAAATAGCATAGTTTTGTGTTGCCACCTCTTGCTTTCTTGAAAACTATGTGTCTTTCTAATGCAGATGATATGATTTGGTTTGGAAGTATTCTAATTTGTCTTTCACACTTGTAGCTTCTGCTACTGGTGGCACCTTTGTGAAACTATTTGTGGGACATCTACCCAGAACTGCCACAAAGGATGATGTTATTTTTTTCTCCTAAACAATGTTAGGTCCTCTAAGCATGTTATTGATTTTTCAAAGTTAACTCTGACTATATTATTTTACTCTATTTTTCTTGATTCTTACCTCCTTCCCATTTATAGGCATTGGATATTACTCATGGATCTCATATTCCTAGATATGGCACGTATATCATATATAATTGTATCCATATATGGGCCTTTAAATGCATAAATAATTGAACCAATGTGTATCTTTATAAATTCCATATCTAATCATATATGTATGAAAATTTTCCATATATGTATATGATACTGTGTACATATCTAGCTGTATCTTTTTCCATGCAACTCGGAGTTTTCTTGAAGTCTCAATTCTTAGTGATTCTTATTTAATGCAATTTTGAATGAAGCAAAGTGAATTTTTAATTGTGATTGGATTAGAATATAGGATATCTATATTTTGAAATTCAAACCTTCAAAAATTATAGAATATAGTTCAAATATTCTACAAAATCCTAATGTTTTTAGATATCCTTTCTTCTTTGTAGACCTCCAAGGAATCCTAGTTCAACTCAAGGGTTCAGAATAACTTGGCACACCCATAAGGAATATAGGCACATCTCAAAGGTTTTAACAAAGAACTATGACTTTAGGTAACTCAAAGGATATCTACAACTTTCTTTTAAACAATTTCACTTCCATTCACCATCCAAACCAACTCCTCAACTACCATCCTTGGCTTCAAACTTCATTCTTAAACTCGAGCTCAATCCTTATCCCCTTGACTGGTCAAATGCTTAACTCCAACTCCAATGGATAACTCTAATCCTTATAAGTGTGTTAACATACCCCAAATATCATGAACATAAGACTCCTAGACATCTATCTCCTTGTTTTCACTCCCAAGATCGAATTACTATTCTACGCTTGCCCCTAGTAGCCCTCTCCAACTAGTAATTTGCCAATAACTCTTGAGACTCCCAGCCAACTTGGTAAAAAAACTATGGTTTTAAATACCCTTTACAAAGTTACAAAACATATCCCAACCTCAAATTATTACACTTTGACTAGTGAACAAATCCACCCCCTTGTAACCACCAAATTAGGCCTAATTAGCCCTACTATTACAAAGCAACTCCTAGTTCCTTTCACTTCCCAGCCACCCAACCAAGAAACAGTCTTGTATTAAGGTTAGAAACAACAAATTTTCAAGGTTTTGTAATATCAGACACTCGTCTACTCTTCCTTGTGTCAAACCCTCACTTTAAGGGTCATTAGGCTATGGCTTCTTCAAAGAGAATACAATTTTATTGATTTGAACTTTAATACATTGCCACCATAAAATATAGTTTGAAAATAAGAAAATTCAATGTTCAATGCTTGAAATTATAAAATATATTTTGAAAATGAATATAGGATTATAATTTCAAAATGAGAAAAGTCTCTAGAAATATACCGAAAAATATAGTTTGAAAATGAGCTAGTGGTATAAGGGGATGAAGAGTGTATGTAGAATCCATATCTTGGGTTTGGTGAGTTGGGTTTAGGCTAGGAGAGCTAAGGAATTTAAGAAAGGCTAGTGGTAGATATCCTTTCTTCTTAGGAAACTTACTCATTCCTTCTTTGTTTTGTAACACCCTACTCACTCCTTCCACAAGGATCAACTCCAAGACCCAACCCACACTCTAAACATATTAGAGGTCAAATACAACATCCTTAATCCCACTAGACTCCACATCTTTACAATCATCTCCCAACACCACACCCATCTACTCCTTCATTGTTATGCTTCATGACTTTCCATGCTTGTCTAATTGGTTCTTATGGCCAAATACTTGATCCAAACTCCAAGTGAGGATCTATAACCTTCCAAAAACTTCAACACATTGTATTTTTCCTAACTTCCACCCCTAAGCACTTACCTTATTGGGATTTTACACAAAAACCCAAACTGCTCATTCTAGGCTCCTCATTCACTAGGCTTTGTAGTACATGAATGACTGTATTAAAATGTTTTCTCAAAAAATTTCCATACAAATTTCCAAACAAATTAGTTTTCTAAATACCCTTTTGGAAGTTATACAACATACTCAAAGTTCAACCTAGGGTGTTTTGGAACAACTCATCCAAATCCTTATAACATTGTATATATTTGAATTATATTCTAATCCTAGGTTCACTGTGTTGCCTGACTTTCAGTCACCCATCATTTTTTTTGGTAATGTCAAGTCAGATTTAGTCATGTTTGAGTCTAAGTCTAAGTTTCCTTCAGGATAGGTTGTCCTTGCCGGGTTTCCCTGCCATTGCCTTCTTCTTTTCTAGCCAGGTGGGTTATTTGGAAGTCCCTTTACCATTGGGTAGGTTATAGCTCCCAACCCGGCAAGGATAATGTGCTCTTAATTGGTGATCTTTCTCAGGCAGAATGGCAATTGAAGGCCATGATTTCCAGACACTCATAAGGAATCAGAAAAAGGTTCTTCATTTGGATGATGCAGTGACAGAACTGATGTGGACTATTCAAAGAGGTTTATCCCATATGTCAATATGCAGAGGATACATTTCTTTGTATAAGTCATCCTTGCAGATTTGATCCCAGGATTGTTGCAATGTTTCTAACTTTCAATAATGGTAGAGGCAAAAGGTTATTCTTGAAAGTTTTCAAGTCACATTGGATCTAATTTTGATGTTTCCTTTCAGAATAAGTGGTACTGTTTGAGCATGTCGTTAAAACATTATCTTGATCAGAAAATAGTAATGAATTGATTACCAAATTATGGTAAAGGACAATGCTTAATGTTCAGCACCAAAAACACCATTAAGATAGAAAATATGGATAATGTGATTTGTATCATGAGGTGAGCAAAAGATAGAAAGGAAATCAGAAAAATGAATCGAAAGTAGTGACTGTGCACTTGAATAAGTTTTCATTTCAAGCTCGGGGCTTAGCCTTTTTCGAGCATTGAATGTATCTTTTACAAGTAAATCAAAGTCATTATTTTTCATATTAAAGATGTATTGATCAATTTTTGGTGATCAGAGTAACTGAAAATAGTGAATGTAAAAATGGTTTAGTTTCTTTTAAGTTCGGGCATGTCTTTGATACACAACAAAGCCGAACTTGTATGCACTCAACACATTTTTTACAGTCGATTGAAATTAATGTTATGCATGTTTTGGATACATATATTGATTCTCTGATGTTCCACGATCCTAGCAGAGAAAACCGCATTCAATTTGGTGTTCAAATAACAAAGATATGGCGCGGCGGGAAAGGGGGATTATTACACGTGTAAAGGTGTTTCATGTTCACTGTGCTGGTATCTCTGCTGATGTAATGATTAAGATTCCAAATCGACAATCACCGCTTTCCCTCTATGATGTTGAAGATTCTTCGAGGCAAAGCGGGATCTTGCCACGTGGCTCTATGGGTCCAAAAGAGTTTGTCTACGGTTATAATATTTATGAGATGCTAGATCTATGGTTCAAGCTTTCCCTTGATGGGAAGGAGTATGCTTTGTGGAAAAGTAGGATTGTGCCATGTGTTGTCAACTACAGACCAGCGCACATCAAATGAAGAGTGATTTAAATATTATTATTTCAAAATGCAGTTAGCATGTGCTTTAAGTTACATAAGCACTTAAAGTTGATGGGTGGAAAATGGTTAATCCACTACTCCACTATTACAGATTTTGCACCTATTGTATGTATTTTCCACCATGAACATTCAAACAATAACACAGTTGGTTGCATGTGGTATCGAGAGATGGATTTTTCAACAGTGGATCGGGTTTCTCAATCAAAACAATTGGACACAATTTCAATATTGAAGGTGATCGAATTCTTATCAATAAGATTGAAGTGACAGTAAGGCAATCTTAAAGCCATTAATTACAAACCATTGAAGCCTCTGCACATCCAAAAGTAAGATGAATTGTTGGTATCTCTGCAGGAAAATATTGCTTCCAGTACTTAAAAAGAGCAATAAAGACTTACTATATCAGTCACGGTCAAGGGAAGAGTAACAGTCTAGGATATGTCAAGCACAGTGTTCTTATTGGATATCTTTTTATTTTCATGGTGATAAGACATGACTCACCATTAATTCAAATTGTAACCAGAATTTTTTATCTTCTATGAGGTCGACTTCTTATGAAATAAAGAAAAAGAAGAAGTTTGACACAGTGCGGTGGTTGAACATTTATAAACAAGGAATATGTCACTATGATCAATGGGGTCAAACAGTTTGAGTTATGTCAGATTCTCTTCAATTACATAGAGAAAGGATGATGGCAATGATATTCTTTCATGGATACAAGCTGGCAGCTGTTCATATGACATCTTCCACTTTATGTTTATCAAATTTGATATGTTATATTAAATTATATTGGTTCGATGAGGATCTGTTCAGTTCACCTTTTTCAGATGAGTTAGATGAAAGGACAAAGTCGTTTCAGTTCTTCCTTGTTGTGATGGTGAAACACCTATCTTCAGTCTTTTCAAATTCTAGAGTTTGAAACACTTTGCATTCCCATGAAAGGGCGTATGTTGTAAGCTCTATAAATACTGATGAAAAAATAAATACAAAGGTCGGCAAATTTTTGGTGTAAGATACTTGATGTTGCAGAGATAATTGAAAGTGTTTTATGTCAATTATTTTCTATTCCAGTTAGCTGATAGTTGTTAGTTATATGATTCTTTCTCTTAATTTGAATTGCAGTAGGAAGGAAAGGATGTTTCATTCCTTTGTTTTGAAGATGTGAATAAACCCAGTAGGATGTGTTGTGGGATATTCAGAGAAGGATTCATTAGAGGTTTTTCATCATTTCATTTATATCTCTGTTAATAGTTATTGTAGATTACTTAATGCTAAGTGTATGAATTCATAGGATTTGTGAGTTCTACAGCTTGGTTCATAGATTAGAAAGCTCTCCTTGCCTGGATTAAGTTCTGTTTAGGCTTAATTCCGTTTGCCTCTCCTATTCTCAGGTTAAGAGCATACCCTGTGTTAGTTTTAGGATCAAAACATAATTCATTGCATATCATTCCAAAAGGGAGCTGTACCTACCAATTCAGAGAAAAGCCAGTAATCAGAAAATGGCTTTTCAACTATTGTAATCAGATATTGTTTATAATTTGGGCACTAAGAGTCATATTTGTAAGAAGCAAGAAAGGACAAATCTATTTACTAACACACTGCAATGTATAGGGATTATAATTCAAACTTTATTTTTTAAAATGAGAAGATTATAATTCATAAGGTTTTTGTTAGAAGTTGTAATCTTTTCTTGGTGTATTTATAAACCAAGGTTAGACTTTTTTCTTTTCTTGTTCTAATATATTAGGATATAAGCCAAGGTATCCTAATATATTTATTTTTGTCTTCTTTCTCCTTCATTCTATTTTGTCCTCTAGTAGAATTTGTGAGGACAAATATTTATTTTGTAATTTAGTTTATTCCTCCTTATGAGGAATCTCACACTTGGCCTCACACACTTATGAATAGTGGCATTCATTCTCATGGGAGTTACATTTTGAACTCTTTCTCTTATCTCTACATATAGAGATATTTCTCCTCTCTTCTCATTCAACACTTCTTCTCTTCTCTCTTTCATTCTTCAAAATATTGTATGATCTAAAGCTCTCTCTCTCTCTCTCTTTTTGGCTATTTTGCCCATTCATAATTCACAGGGGTTTTTTTACGCTTTTCCCCCTTTAAAACTTCTTGTCTCCTTTGTTGTTTCATTTTTGGTGTATGCTCTAAGGATTAGCTTGATTCATGATAATCTTCCTTTTTCCTTACTCAATTGGATTAATTTGTTCCTAGCTCAAATTTATTTTCCATTTTAACATAGTATCAGAGCAGGTTTAATCCATTTTGAGTTCATAGGTTTAAGCGGTTATCATATCTCGGAGCACTCCAATTCGGAGACTCGTTTTATTATTTTGAGAGAGTTTTTTAGTTCATGCAATTCCATTGTTTTCAAAATATAAATTTTTTTAACCTTGTTGTATTTTATGCAGGTTGATTGCGTTTCTACAAATTTAAATTTATCAAATTTTAATATTTTCACATTAAAATTTGTTTATAATATTAGATCCTATTTTTCAATATTTTACTCTAAAGTTTAAATCGTTTTCCTTTTTTCTCTTATTCTTATATTAGTTGTATAGTATTTATTTCAAATTTAATATCATTGTTTTTAAATGTCCGTTTACACCTCTGTTCAAATTTTATCTTAAATGCCATTTGCATGCATACGTTTTTGTTCATTTATTATTATTGGCTTGTTTTTCAATTACTGCAATAATTAGAAAGATTCTAAAAAAAATGTTTCCTTCTGCTTTATTTTATTCTCTGTCATAACAGTTTTTTTTATTAAAAAAAATGTCTCTGTTTGCCTATTCTTATTAAAAAAACCCTAACCCTGGTCTTGACCTCTTCTCTTTAGCTCTCGGCAATCTGGTTTTTTATGATAGCTATAGTTCTTAACTGTTCATATGCATGCATGATAGATTTAGTTATTTTCTTCATTTGGCTATGTAAAAGATCGGATCGGTGGTACTGCATGCATTCATTGCAAAGTTTTATTATACTAACATTGGTAAAAAAAAATTTCATTTTCATTTCTGCCTGTATATTCAACATAAGAGGTTGCATGAGTTATCTTTTTGCATAGATATTTTCTGCATCCTTGCTTGCATTGGTGATAGTTTTGCTTTTGCATGTGCTTTTCCCTTATAGTTTACATTTTTTCTGTAGTTATTTGCTATTTTCCTCATTGCCATATAAGACGTTAAGGGTTAGATATAAAAAATTTAGTTTATATTTGTTGTTCTCTTTTTGTCGTTTCCAAGTGTCTCATCGCCCTGCATTTGTAGAGTTTTTTCCACCTTTTGTGCAACTTTGCAACCAAAGTTTTAGCTCTGGCTTCTATCCCAAATGTTTGGAAAGTTTTCATGTATGGCTGTATGAAATCTTATAAGAAAGATAAGTTGTCGATGATATTGAATTGAAATATTTTCAATCTCTTGTGTTTCTCAACCCTCTACAAAAATATTGTATTTAGTTTACATTCGGTTTAGTTTACATTCGTATTTAGTTTTCATAAGGTTTTAGTTTTCTATAAATTATAAAATCATTGTAATTCATTTAGTTTACATTTATATTTACCATTTTTTTATAACATTTTTATAAATCTGTTACAGTTTTGCATAAACATTTTTTAAAGGATATAACACAATCTTAGATAGGCGTTTCAAAATTGAACCACTACAAGTAGATTTAGTTATATCTTGAATTGTTAGAAAGTATTTAATTTCTATAGCATATAGATTTATACTTAAAATAACCCCTTGCATGTTCTAGATCGCTTTTTTTGTTTGCATGCACTGTTAATCTCCTTGGTTTACGCTTTAATTTCTCTGCCTTCTCTTTTTTTTTTTGCAAATTTCTTTTCCAGCCTCTCATCGCGGTCTGTGGATGTTGCATGCGGTGATTCTTTCTAGATTTCTATTAAGATTTTGTTATCCATTTAATGTTTATACTTCATACATTAATAAGTTTTTATCATAAGAGATCATCCTTTTTTTAATTAGTCACAGTGATACGCTGTGATACGATGTATTAACATTTTTTAAGAATCTGCATGTACTAAGTATCTTTTTCATCAATAATTGGTTTGTTTTTATTCAGCTTTTTTTAATCAGTTTTTTTATACTAATATTTGCTGCTATATGTTTCATACATTAACATTTTTTTGCAGGTTTTCTTATACTAACGTTTCATAAACTAAAGTTTCATATATTAACATTTCTTGATCGGCATTAAATCTACATTAAATCTGTATTAAAATTAGCCTTTTTTTGCAGGCTTTGTCTTTTAAAAATAATCATCTCTGTATTCAATTTGTTTTTAGCTTTGCATGCTTGCTTATATAGAATAGAAGAATAGTTAGTTTAGTTTTTGTTTATTCTCCATTTTAATTTGCATACTTGACATTGAGTTTGCATGCTTAGCATTCCCTATTTTAATTTTTTATTTGTTCTTTCTTAAATTAGTTCTTTGTTAGCTTAGTTCTTAACAGTGTGTGCTATTTTTTAAATAAAGTTTATTTCATTGCTTAAGACATTTATTTTATCTATATTTGTTTAATTAAAATTCTATCTTTAACTTAGTTCTATCTTTAATCTTTTTAATAAAAGGAGATTTATTTAAAGATTAATGTTGTAATAGAATTTTGATTATATTTTATTCCTTCTTTTAATTCTATTTAAAATATTAAATCTTAATTTTTTTTATTATAAATTCTTATTTATATTTTTCTCTAAGAACTAATTTAGTCATAGTTTAGTTTTTTATATTCAAAGGGTGTTTATTTTAATTTATTTTTGGAAAAATTGATTATTATTATTATTCTTTTTTTCAATAGGATCTTAAAAGTGTTTCTCTAAAGTTTTTTTTCCAAACTCCTTTCAAATAAGGGGAATTTTTTTTTTCTGGCTCTATTTTTTTTGTAATCATATTTCAATTATATTCATTTCAAAATAGGGATCTGGTTGATCAAAGTAAATTAAAAGTAAATAGGTTCACATCTAATAATCGATATTAGTTTTTCTAAGTTAACTCGCCTAGTTGTTTATTCTGTAGCTTTTGTATTTGGCTTAATCTAGCAATCCGTTTTAAAGGGTTTGAGTTAGATTCTAATCTACCTATATATTCAATTTTCTAACCTTTTTTGCAGGTTTATTTTTTGAGCATCTCTCTATTATCTGTTAAACCATAATAGATTAACCAGGATTTCTCTGCTCTTATAAGTTTTTTTTGGTTGTCCAAGTGTTTTCCCTTCCAGCTTCCCTATCCATTCTGCTCTATTCCTGTATCCATCATGTCTACCCTAATGCCTGAGATAAAATTAACCAGCACCAACTATCATGCCTAGAAAACCCACATGACTTGGATATTCAAATTCTGCCATCTGTTAGACGTTGCCACTAATGCCAACACTAAACCTGCTACCACTACTTCTCAAGCTGACCAAGATGCTTGGCAAGCTAAGAATGATGAAGCCCTTGGTTTAATTGGCATATCCTTAAGCCCTGAATTATATGTCCTTATCTCATCCTGTACTAAAGCCCATCAGGCTTGGGACATCCTGAAAAACACCTATGACAGTGTAGATGAGACCCGTAAAATCCAACTTCAAGACCAGCTTGAAGATCTCAGAAATACAAATTTTAATTCTATTGATGATTTTTTACTTAAATTTGATTCTATTAGAGTTTTATTAAATGGGTTACAAGTTCCTCTTTCTGATTTAAGAATCATTCATATTATAATTCGTAAATGTTTACCTAGGTAGTTTCAGCAATTTATTACAAACATCTATTCTCAGTTAGCTATTCCTTCTTTAGCAACTCAATTAACTTATCCTATTTTTCAAACTATGTTGCGTCAAGAGGAGGCTAAACTAATTCAATTTGGTATATTGAAATCTCATGAACATGCTTATGTTTCTCAATCTCATAATAGAGCTAGTAATAATTCAAATAACAATCACAATAATCAAAGATCAAACAATTCTAACTGCAATCAAAATCATCAAAGACCTAACACTAATAATAACAACTATCAAAGATCTAATAACAACAACAACAACAACAACAACAACAATAATAATAATAATCATAATAATCCTTCAAATAGGCCTTACTGCACTTATTGTGGTAAAAATGGTCATCTAGTTCATAATTGTTCCAAGGAACAGAAAGATGATCAACGTAATTCTCAAAATAACTCTAACAATCAATCTCATTCTGCTTTTACTGTTAGTTTTAATGCTTCTAAACCACTTGAATGGATTGTTGATAGTGGTGCATCTCAACATGTAACTTCTCATAAAGAAGTTTTTGATTCTCTGCAACCTAATTCTTTGAATGTTCCTGTTTCTTTAGCTGATAATCACTGCTGTAAAGTTGAAGGAACTGGTAATGTTTCTGTCCCTAATGGTAAATTGCATGATGTTCTATATGTTCTTGATTTAAAAGCTAATCTTATTTCTGTTCCTCAATTATATCAAGATTATAAGATTGAATTTCATAAAAATAACTGTCATATAATTGATCCTAACACTGATAAAATAGTTGCTGATGCTAAGTTAGATACTGATAATCTTTTTAAGTTTTACCAATTTTCCTCTCCTAGATACTCTTTTCTTACTACCATTGATTTTCATATTTGGCATGAGAGACTAGGACATTTAAATTTTGATTATATTTCATTAATGCAAAGGGAAAATATGGTAGAAGGACTACCTAAGTTTACTACTTTTAAATTAGATTGCAATGGTTGTATGAGTGGTAAAATGCATAGAGACTCTTTTCCTCATAAATCATCTTGGAGAGCTAATAATAAGTTAGCCCTCATCCATAGTGATCTTCTAGGTCCTATGCAAAATACTTCACTTTCAGGATCTAAATATGCTCTAACATTTGTTGATGATTACTCTCGTAGAACATGGATTTATTTCTTACATAGTAAAGATCAAGTTCTTGATACTTTTGCTGAATTTCATGTTTTTGTAGAAAGACAAAGTGGCTATAAAATTCAGGTTCTTAGGACTAATAATGGTACAAAATATGTTAATCATGCTTTTCATAATTATTTAAGATCTTTTGGTATCAAACATGAGCTTACTATTCCTTATGCACCAGAACAGAATGGTGTGGTAGAACGTAAGCATAGAACAATAGTAGAAATGGCTAGATGTTTTTTGCATGCTAAAAATATGGATTATAAATTTTGGGTTGAAGCCATGGCATGCGCCACTTATATTATTAATAGAACACCTACTAAAGCACTTCCAAATAAAACTCCTGAAGAAGCTTGGTCTGAAAAAAAATGAAATCTGTCTCATTTACGCATTTTTGGATCCATTGCTTATGTTCACACACCTAAACAGAAAAGGAAAAAATTAGATCCTAAATCCACACCTCACATTTTTGTTGGATATTCTAAAACTACTAAAGGTTATAGAGTTTATGATCCTCTTACTAATAAAGTTAAGATAGTTAGAGATGTTTGCATTGCTGAAAATGGTGTTCATGACTGCTCTCAAATTTTAGATTCTGATTTTAGCAATATTGTTCTTGTGGAAGACCAACCTGCATCTCTCAATCCTATTCCTAAAGTTTCTGCTCCTAATGTTTCTGTTCCATCTATTTCTATTTATCATAATCAAGATACTAATAATGAGAATAAAGATAGTAATAACACTCATAATGAGCATAAAGATAGTAATGATACTCCTCCTAATCCTTTTGTTTCTACTAGCAGTAGTAGTAGTGATGATGATGATGATGGTAACAATTTATTTACTCCTCCTAGTAATATTTCTGTTAATTCTAGAAGAAACCCTAAATGGTTTACAGATTTACTTAATGAAGGGGATGATTATATTGCTAGAATGGGTGGACTTAAACCTAGAAGGATAAATTACTGCAATTATGCTCTTATGTCTTCTTTATCTAATTCTAATGATCCTCAAACATTTTCTCAAGCAAAAAATCAACCTCATTGGCAAACTGCTATGCAAGAAGAATATGATTCTTTACTTTCTAATAATACTTGGGATTTAGTTCCATTACCTCCTGGTAAGAATTTAGTTTCTTGTAAATGGTTATATAAAACTAAATTAAACTCTAATAATGAAATCAGTAAATTTAAAGCAAGACTAGTTGCTAGAGGATTTTCTCAAATTGAAGGAATAGATTACAATGAAACCTTTGCTCCTGTTGCTGAAATGCCTACCATTAAAGTTGTTATTGCTTTAGCTGATAAAATGAATTGGCCTATTCATCAAATGGATGTTAAAAGCTAATGGTGATCTACATAAAGAAATCTATATGTCTCAACCTCCTGGTTTTATTCAAGAAGGAAATGAACATTTAGTCTGCAAATTAAAAAAGTCTATTTATGGTTTAAAACAATCTCCTAGAGAATGGTATGCTAAAATTAATGCCTTCTTTCTTTCTCAAGGTTTTGAAAAAAGTAAAAATGATCCTAATTTATATATCAAACATAGTGAAGATAACATTATTATTATCATTTTGTATGTCAATGATTTAATTCTTACTTCCAGCTCTAACCATTTAATTTCTGATGTTAAATTTCAACTCAACCAGAAATTTTAAATGACAGACTTAGGATTATTACATTATTTCTTAGGAAAGCAAATTTGGCAAACTTCTAATGGTATTTTTATCTCTCAAAGTAAATATGCTAAAGATTTGTTAGATAGATTTCAAATGACTGATGCTAATCCAGTTTCAATTCCATGTGACTTAGGAACTAAATTAATGGTAGATATGGAATCTCCTTATATTGATGCTACTCCTTATAGAGAACTAGTAGGTAGTCTGATTTATTTAACTCTCACTAAACCTGATTTATCTTTTAGTGTTGATTTAGTTTTCAGATTTATGTCAAAACCTCAACAAACTCATTTTAAAATTGCTAAAAGAATATTACGTTATATTAAAGGTACTATTAACTTAGGTCTTTTTTATGATGCAAATTCTGATTTCTCTTTAAAAGGTTTTACTGATTCAGATCTAGGTGGAGATCCCAATGATGGGAAATCTACTTTTGGATATTGTTTTTCTCTTGGTTGAGGTTCTATCTCTTGGAAAAGTAAAAAAGAACAATCTGTGTCTTTATGTTCCACTGAAGCAGAATATAAAAGTTATACTCGTGCCTCTAAAGAAGCCCTATGGCTTAGAAGAATACTTGAAGATTTGGGCCTACCTCAACAAGAACCAACTCCTTTGTATTGTGATAATCAAAGTGCAATAGCATTGGCAAAGAATCCAGTTTACCATGCAAAGTCAAAACACATTTCTCTCCACCACCACTTCATTAGAGAGCACATTGCGGAAAATAGAATTTCCCTCATTCATTGCAAAGGAGAAGATCAAGTTGCTGATATTTTGACAAAGCCTCTTTCTAGGGAAAAATTTGAATTGCATTGTAAAAATTTGGGATTAATATCCCTTGATGTTATAACCCCAAGTAAAGATTAAAGGGGGGTGTTAGAAGTTGTAATCTTTTCTTGGTGTATTTATAAACCAAGGTTAGACTTTTTTCTTTTCTTGTTCTAATATATTAGGATATAAGACAAGGTATCCTAATATATTTCTTTTTGTCTTCTTTCTCCTTCATTCTATTTTGTCCTCTAGTAGAATTTGTGAGGACAAATATTTATTTTTTAATTTATTTTATTCCTCCTTATGAGGAATCTCACACTTGGCCTCACACACTTATGAATGGTGGCATTCATTCTCATGGGAGTTACATTTTGAACTCCTTCTCTTATCTCTACATATAGAGATATTTCTCCTCTCTTCTCATTCAACACTTCTTCTCTTCTCTCTTTCATTCTTCAAAATATTGTATGATCTAAAGCTCTCTCTCTCTCTCTCTTTTTGGCTATTTTGCCCATTCATAATTCACGGGGGTTTTTTTATGCTTTTCCCCTTTTAAAACTTCTTGTCTCCTTTGTTGTTTCATTTTTGGTGTATGCTCTAAGGATTAGCTTGATTCATGATAATCTTCCTTTTTCCTTACTCAATTGGATTAATTTGTTCCTAGCTCGAATTTATTTTCCATTTTAACAGTTTTGAAGGCCTAGCAAAGTGAATGTTCAATTGTGATTGGATTAGAATATTGGATTTTGAACTTATAATATAGTCTCTAGAAATAAAGTTTGAATTATAAGGTTTGATTGGATCAATATAGGAATATCTTCTCCAGGATTATAATTCAAACCTTATTTTGAAAAAGAATCACGCTCATTTTATGACTTTAGTTAGACAAACTGAATTTAAAAGTTAAATTTATTTTGAAAGTTAACTTTAGTTAGTGCATGTTTCTTTTTGTGTATTCTTTTGAAAGTTAAATTTCAAATGTGCTCATATACTGTCTCATTTATAGTGATTTTGAATTTTTTATATGTGCCATGTTTACCTATGAGTTTTATTTCATTAAATGTGTAATCTATTTAAGAAGTGCACCAAAATTCAAGCTACTTGCAACAGTAATACTCATGTTTACTGTTTAACATAAGGTCTTGTCTTTTATATTTATTTTCTTTAAGTTTTATTGTCTTCCAGAATAAATGAATTAATTTTGAAATGCTCTTATGGTCAGATACGTCAATTATTTGCACAATATGGGAATTTTCTTGAAGTTTCTATCGTTAGAGATCAAATAGTTGGCCAGCAACAACATGTGTGCTTTGTAATCATTTAATAAGCTAGCTTCATTTCCATGTTTTATAATTTGCACCAATGGAGTATCTAGTGACTCGTGTCATTTGGTTTTGGTTTGGGAAGTTTGTATTTCTTTATTATTGATTTAGCTAGGAGGTTTCCATTTCTTTATTATTCATATTCTGAAACAGTGATCATACCTCTTGAAACCTCTATAAGACATCTTTTGAGATAGTCAAACAACTCCTAAACATAGTGAAATTGCCAATGTTGAGTCATAATCTCATCTAGAGAAGTAGATAGGTGGATGTCTAATAAAGAACAGTCAAAGAGCACTAAAAAAAATTATATCTCTTCAAGAAAACAATGATACCCATCAAGAACAATCATATCTCCTAAAAGCGTGAATGAATTATTGGAACAATCAATATTTTTATTGAAGAATAGAAAAATGATACTCTAGAAATAGAGAATAGATGATATCAAGAAAGACTAGTGAATAAATTTCTCTTATGCTAGTGATAACCTCTATTTTCAGTAGCAATATATATCGTCTCTCTCTCTCTCTCTCTCTCTCTCTCTCTCTCTCTCTCTCTCTCTCTCTCTCTCTATTTAAAAAAAAAATTCTTAATGATCTCAAGCATTCTTATAATCTCACAACAGTTGAGAAACAAAAATGTAAGCATCATGGTCACAAATCTTTGGAGACAACATAACTGAGTGGTATACCCAAACGATGCAATGCAACCACTACTCTTTCAGTTCTAAGTTAAACTTGTATTATTTTGGTCGTTATGGGCCTCCTCGACCTTTGCTCTATCAATTTATTCCTCCCCCTCTCTGTTGTATTCAACTTAGCCATCATTATCTATGGTTTTTGGATCCTACAGTGTTAACTTAGAACCAGAGGATTAGTGGCTATGTTGCATTGTCTGGGGATACCACTCATTTATGTTGTGTCTCCAAAGATTTGTGACCATGATGTCTACCTTTATGTTTCTTATCTATTGTGTCCCAGGACCCCTTATGACCTCTTATGACCCCTTATGACCCTTTATGATCCCTAAGAATACTTCTTAGAGGTCTTAAAGTGTCGTAAGGGGTCATAAGATGCTCCTAGGAGGGGCCAGATGAGCTTCCACCTTCATGTGGTTGGCCTTGTTAAGTAGAGAATGTTAAACTATTCTCGAAACAAAGAGAAGCTCAATATTAAGATCCGAATAAAAATTTAATTTTAAAAAAAAAAAAAGATGTCATCTTTATTTTGACAAACATGAATGGTGATTTCGATGCAGATTTTGTACAAGCAATGTACATAAACGTCGATTTATAGTTGATTTTTTATCAATTGGATATTGTATTTCGATGAAAATGCTATACAATCGATGGATCATTTGGTCGCAAGTGATAAAGGGTAGGTTGTTTGATCCATGACCATTCTAGACCACCCACCTGTCCTTTTTCAATGTTGGATTGGTAAAAAATACAACCAATCTGGTAGTCAAAACTTTGACTACAACTACAGTTGTAGAAAATATGACAAGAAAAATTTGACATCAACAATGGTCATTTGGTCGATGATTTCGCATTAAAAAATAGACAAATCTGCGTCGAAAATTGGGCTAAAATTTACTAGTGTTTCAATCAAAATCTCTCTCTCTCCCAATCTCCACTCTCTCTCTCCCAATCATTTAGTACACAATATTTTATTTATTTCCATAAATTCCTCCAAATTTAATTGTTAATTTTTAAACTATTCTCCAATAACTAAGTGTTATAACTATACCCATTTACCAAATTATCACTCAAATGGTAGTGACACCATCTACAACTAAATTACATAAAACATCAATAATTCTCTACCAAGGAAAATGGATCCTAAAACATGGTTAGGAGGGCTTGGTTTAGATCTAGACTTGGTAAGATATATCCAGAAATTGTCTAATAATCATATTTATATTTCCTTACATTATGTTCTTGTGGAGTAATTCAAAGTAGAAGTGTATATTGGGGATTCTAAACATTAGTTAAAAGGGCTCATATTGATCACAAGGATGCTCTGATTAATAAGAAAAGCAGGTTTTAAAAACCTGAAACCTTATACATAGAGGATAAAAGATATAACATCAAAGACTAGCTAGACCAGAAAAAAGATAGCTAAAACAAAAGGCTAGCAACCAAGGCCAACAACCCAAACCGATAGCAAACAACAAGAGACAACAAGTGGAAAAGTAGAGAAGAAAGACCCAGAAAACAAAAGACCTATAGAGACTTGAGAAGTTCAACTGCCTAGATGACCAGAAGGTCAAAGTTCATAGTAGCGCTTTTGAGTTCTTCAATTTTCTTGTTTGTCTTTTTCTCCTTCTTTCCTCTAGTCCACGTACTCGGTCCTTAAACCTCGACCACTCCCTCCATTTTAGCTTCCTTCTCCAGGGAACCCTGGTTATGCTCCAGTTTACTGATCAATATTTTCATGTTGTCAAGCCTTGAGGATGTTATAGCTATGCTTAGCAATGCATTTGAGACCATTTTCAAATTTCTTAGTTTTGTTTTTAGCATCCAGCAGTCTTTGGTCTCTAGAGAGTCATTGTTTTGGATTTCCTTCAAGGCCATGTCCATTTTCTCAAACCTTGGATGGAAGGCATCCCTAATCTCTTCAGCTTTGGCAATGGATTTGCTCAAATCTTCCACATGCTCAACCATAGATTTACCTTTACCAATCCCAATAGTCTCTAGGATTTGGATCCTATGGTTCAAGTTCTTACCTTCCTCCATAGCTTTCTTGTGACTATTTATTAGCCATTCAAATGTGTCAAAATACCCCTTCAAACCCTCAATTGATGGGTATGTAGGGGATGATTTTTCACCCTCATTAATCTGAGCCTTGGTACGGTCTTTACCCCCTATGTTCTATTTAGCATTACCCCCTGTATTCTAATCTACATCACCCCTACCATTCTGATCAAAACCACCCCCAATATTTTAATCAGTCTCCCCAATATTCTTCTCCATATCCCTGTCCTTTTTTTGCTCCTTGTCCTCGATCTCCTTCCCTTTTTTGTCAAGAATTTTTCGCAAATTCCTTTTCTGAGGAGGTGACATTTTGGGTTTTTTCTTCTTTTGAAGATCATCCTCTTCAAAGTCTTTAGAATCCTCCTCCTCTGAGGAAGAACAAGAATGGTCGAACTTCTCCTTGCTTTTTTTCTTGCCCTTGGAAGAAGAGGATGGCTAACTGCTCTTCAGTTTTTTCAGTTTTCTTTTTTTACCCACCTCAATCTCTAAGTCCTCTAGACTCTCTTCCAACTCACTATCCCAGTCACTAATAGAATCCTCACCCGTTGAGAACTCAGAAGCTGACTCATCCTCCTCAGAGTCAGAGAACGAAATCCAAGAATGAGCAATTTGGTTCACTTTGAGGTGCTCAAAAATAAGAACTATCAAACCTTGATGCATCGCCAAATCCCCCTTAGGGTTTTCTTTGTGGGCTTTGAGAGTTTCTTGCATCGAACAAGTCAGAAAGTAGGGTATATTAACTTTGTATTCATACCTAAAATGAGTCAGCAGCATGAAGTGGTAGCCATAAACTTTCATAAATTTTCCATCCAGGGTGATGCAGTCCATAATAGCAAAAGGAACCTCCCTCCATTGCTCAACAAAGGCCCTAGGTGGGAAATAGGTCTTGCTAAGCTTGACCAGTCTCTTCTTCTCCTTGCGAGTTTCAGGGTATCACTCAATAACCTCCTTCCTTAGCTTTCTATCCCTATAAAAATTTCTTCCCTCCCTATTGAGGCTAGTAATGTGAGCTATGAGATCTTCGTCAATGGTAATGGTGTAGTCTCCCATTTCTAGGGTTCCCTTCTTCTAATTTTTGGTGAAAAATTTAGTGATTTTGGCATCCTTGCCATGGAGTCTCTCCATTTAATTGGTAAGACCCCCCTTCTGCAAGATCCTCCAGGTCTCCTCCTTTTGCTTCCACTCTTTATAGTTGCTAGGATCGTATTGTTGCCTTTTACCACCCATATTTTCTTGGCTCAAATTAGCAGATGCTTGAGAGTTGAAAGTGTAGAGAACTAATAAAAAATGCCTCTAAAAGTGACACCAAATAACTAGAAAGCATGGGAAAATGTGACATTCATCTTATCATTGAAGATACTGACATGACAATCATTGCTATTCATCCTCCTAGTCATGTCACACATAATGTTGTAATC
>BSBK01007334.1:0-210000 GCA_027943335.1 Chamaecyparis obtusa | reverse complement strand
ATTGAAGAGATCATTTATGTGTCTTAAGGGTTCTTAAGGGGATTTCCAATTTGAATCATCCTACATCATCATCTCACTATAATACATATAACATGATCACATAAACATTATTTCCTTCATATATTATTGTTCCAATTATACTTGGTTTATTAATTCTACCAAATGTAGCAAATGAACTACCAGATCTCTCTCTCTCTCAAAATCAACATAATTTTAAAAGTCATTCACGATATTTAATGATACATTATTTAATGGGCATGTCAATACAAGTTTGTAATGACATTGAATTTTTTTATGGGTTAGAAATAGGAAATTATATCAATGATGATACAGAATAATATATAGGCATAGTGAGCATGATTATGGTAGGTAGAGTTTAATTTTATTCAATCATAAAAGTGGTTGAAAATAAATTTATCTGACAAAAATTATATTAGATTTTTGTAAATCTTGGCATTCATTACAATTAGTGTCATTTTTCTTTTTTACTATTTGATTTTATTGTTTGCATTCAAAATCCACTATATTTTGTAAACAATTGATGGATTCCTAAAACATGTGTGCTATATTTTTTAATGAAGTTACACTTTTTGATGTTTAATATGCTTCAAACATGCGTCATTCATATATTATTTTTTCAACTATGTGTATATTTCATTTGGGGTTTCAATTTCAATTGGGGTTTGATTTAAAATATTTGTTGTAACTCTATTTTCATGAAGAAAATCAATTTCTTTTAATGAGTAACCTGCTCCTAGTAAATCAACAATTTGTTCATGAGAATAAACATTGGCTTGTGAAGACATACCTGTATCCAATAATGGATTAGAAGATTGACCTAAATTTGGTTCTATTGTGTTTCCTTCTTAAATATTTATGGTTTCCTCGATGTTATTTTCTTCTGAAATGATTGTTGAACTTGAAGATCCAATATTGTTTAAATCTTTAAATCTTCCTCTTCTTTCTCATTGACATTTTGCCTCCTCTCTATTTGCTGCAATTTCTTCAGTTGTAAGAACCTTCATTGGTCTCTTTCTATGTCGATTTGACCCCATGTTTGCACCAAAATTTGAATTTGAATTGATCAAATTGTTAAAATGACAAAAAAAGGAATGTTTTACTAAACTATTCTGCTTGCACATCGTACTAGTTTGTTGATGATTGAATAATCATTCAATCATTAAAATTTGGCCTTGTGGGCCATTTCTGCTACCCAATGGATCTATTAGAAATGGGCACCCATTATTTGAATGAAACGAGCACCCATTTTCAAATCAGACACCCATTTTTTAGAAATGGGTCCCTGTTTCGCTTTCAACGGTAAGAAGCAAAATGGGCACCCATGTTTTGAAATTCAAATAATGGGCACCCATTTCATAAAAATTGGAGCATGACCAAGGCACAGCCTTGATTTTTGCTCTAGGTTAGGCTTGGTGGGACAAAGCCTAAGCTTGGACCTACAAAAATATGGGTAAGGCAATCGAATATAAAATTTATGTTTTGTCGTAATTTTTTGAAGGCCTTCTTGATCGTATTTTTGGATGAAATGAAAACCCATTTGAGGTTGCATTGTCCTAATTTCAAAAATGTAAACTTTGTAGTGACATGATTATTTTTACTATTTTTGCATTATTTATTAATGAGAAGTGGCACCTAAACATAAAATAGTGAGGTTCGGTAAAACTTTAATAACTTTTTTATTTTTATGGTTTTTGGGAAAAAAATTATATGAGACCAATACACATACAATTCTTTTGATTATTTAAAAAAAATTTAAAAATATGATTTTTTTATCAAATTATGGTGTTCGTACACCAAGTGTTTTGAAAATGTACTTTATAGTGAATTAAAAATTAATAAAAAAAATATATTCATTAAAAAAATAAGAAAATATATTCTGACTAATATTTGGTGTCTTAGGTATCTTTTGCCAAAAGGATCTTAAAAAAATCACTTATTTATGTCAAAAAATGGTGTTCGTACACGTGTGGTATGGTCCTAAAATGAGCATTTTGAAAAAGTGAATTTTAAACATGCATACTAAAAAGAAATTTTTACCATGTGGGTATTGAAACACATTACATATTTGAAAAGTAGACTCTGAGCACTACATTTTCTATTTCTGATTTTTTTTTTAGATTCAATCTCTAAGTACCTCAAATTTTGAGATCAATCAACAGAGAATTTCAAAAATAGGGAAAATACTTCCACTTTTTTTCAAAAGTGGGACTCAACTTCTTGCAGCCACCCTAGAATTGCACCTCTGGTTATCTAAGTGTCCATCAAGCAGACCCAGTGGTCAATAGTCATAGTGCAACCATCTATGATGCATCATCTTCTTCTATTCATTCTCCATGAGCACTGAATATCAATTTTTTGTCTTTGGCAATAGCAACCCTTGTCCCGATTTGTGTTTTGAACACATCTACATCTCTCCACCGGTCTACCACCCAGCGATTGCACCACACATCTATTCTATTTATCTTTCACCTTGTCTAATATCTCATCACTAGGTTGAATCAGTGACAACTCTCTATTCAGCTGACTTCAGCTTCTTCCAGTGCCATATGCTTCTATAGTAGCCTCGCGAATGTATCTAGCAGCATCCAATATCACCCTTCTAACTTGTGCAGCAACCGATCTTCTCTACCTTTTCTTCTTCTTAATCAGGGGATGAATGATATGATCATTATATAACTCCCCCTGAGGTCTTGTATCTCCTCAAGCCTTAGGAGATTTCATTTGTGCACTGATTGTATAATATAGTTTTGTAGACATATCTTCTTACTTCTTTCTCCAAACTAGTCTGCTCTCATTCTTCTTCTTCATCGTGACATCAGGAGAAAAAATCTTCTTCATTTGTTGATTATGTCTGGTCTTGTGAACTTTTTCAGTATGATCAAAAGTAGAACTATAAAAGCATACTTCATTCTTGCCTCTCTGATTGTGAGGTATTCTCTGGTCTACCTGTCTTGTACCTCTTTTCCATACACTGTCGGTGTAACCTACAATTGGTACCACTTATTTTCTTGATTTGTCGGTGTGCCTCATTTTGTTCCATATTAGTTTATGATTGTAACCTCTTTCAAATTGACTCTGACTATTGTACCTCACATTTTTGTTGATGGAGGAAGAAGGGTGGTTGTCATATGAGTGGATATTTTTCTTTCTGCACTCATAGCTTATGTGGCCAAGTTTATTACAGTTATAAAAAAAATTATTTGCATTCCTTTGGGCAACAAATAAACTATTCTTATCATATATTAGGGAAGATCTATGCATATTCTTACAACCTGAACTTGTGTGTCCATATGCATTGCATCTATGGAAAACCACATTGTCATACCTAGGAATAATATCATGACTTTTCATAGACCTTTTTTACATTCATCTTCTTTATGTCCATATACATTACATGAAAAGAAGTAACCAGGAAAGGAGGGCTTATTACTTACAAACTTGTTTTGCCAGACATGAGGGGATTTAGAAGACTTGTTCTCACCATTTCTTCTCCTCCGGTGATAGATCTTGGGTTGTCCACCAGCTATTGTTCTTCCTTCATTACCCTTTGGTATGCACACATGCTTTGACATGTGTGCAGCATATCATAGTCTTCTACTAGTATGGGGTTTATCAATCTATTTTCTTGTAGCAGTATTCTTTCTCTTTACATCTTTAGTAGTTGTATGCAGATCTATCTTCTTCCTAGGGGCATTCCTGACAGTGAAGGTCTGTCCTTTACCCTTTTCACCTGAGGAAACAAATTTGATTTCCCTTTTGGCTCCATTAGTACTTGAAGGTCATTCACTGGCATCACAACCAATTCCACTGGTATACTTGGTGTGCTTTTGTCTACTCAATTATTTGTCCAAGGCTTCAGAGCTGCCTTCATATCGGATTCTTGTCTTAAGCTCATTCTACCTTTTCTCAAGCTCTTTTATGAGATTGTCCAGTTCACTCTTCAACTTCTCACATTCCTCGTTCTTTACCTTCAGATCTGAGATTGTCTTTTCTCCTACCTTCTTGGCCTCTTCTAGTTGTGTTCTCAGATCCGCAACACATTCCTCAGATTGTTCAAGACCTTTGTTGAACCGGTCTTGTTCTTCTATAGCTACCCTCTTGAACTAATTGTACTGTCTTCTTGTCTTGCTAAGTTCCTCAAGTGCATCAACCAACTTAGCCTCAAGATCTACTACACCCTTAATTTCGTCTCATCTTCTACATCACTGCCAAATACATCTTGATGGTGGCTTGATCCTCATTGTCACTCTAAGGTGCTGGTGTCCCATCTTGTCATTGTTGTGCCATAAAGAGATGAGATCTTTCTTCATCCTTATTGCACTAGTTGACGTATTCATGCTTCTCATCTACAGGTTCATTTGCTTCATTCTTCTTCTTGCCTTCACTAATTAGTTCTATAATACTAGGCCCATTTACATACAACTTCTCCAATCTGTCCCAAATACTCTTTGTCGATCTACATCTGTCAACTTCTATATAAACATCTTTGATTAGTCCACTCAGAATAACTTTCATGACAACAACATTGCAATCATATTTCCTTTTTAGCTTCAGGATTTGTTGGGGGACAAGCAAGGAAAAAATAACCATTTAAGACTAGCATCCAAACATCAAAACCTAAGGCAGAAAAATATACTTCCATTCTACACCTCTATAGTACCTCTTCCGATTGCAGACTTATATGATACATTATTGATACTATATCTATGTGTGTGTGATTTATTTCAGTACTAGATGATACTATGTTATTTGTTTTGATGTTGGATTATAATTGATTATGCAAACTATTGATGTATTTAATGATGTTAGAAATATTAATTATTTTGCAATTATGATTAATGATAATTATTCATGTTTATGAGATATCTGACATTGTTGTGTTGATATTATCAGGTGATTTGAAAAGGGAGAAATTATCATTACAAATGATAATTAAATATAAATTAGTAAATATATGTTAATTTAAATGTTTCAAATAGTTTATTAAATTAAATTAGAATAATAATTGTTAATTAAATGTTTATTTCAATTTCGAAAAGTAATAAAGTTTATTAGAAAATAAAAATATATATTTTTTAATTATGCATGAGAGAAATTTATATTTTAATTGTGCATAGTTAATTAAATTAATTTAATATCTTAAATTGAGAATTGAATTATTTTAGAAAATGTAATTGCTTTTCTAAGTTGAAGTTGCATTTAAAAATTGGAGTTGAATCTTGAGTTGTGCATTAGAAAATAATATTTTAATATTATTTTAAAATTATTTTCTAAATATGGACTGAAAATTAACTCTTTGTACTAAATTGTTGAAGGCTTTCTTTATTATGAAATTTTGGGAGTGATTTATTATTATTCAGAATTTGGGAAATTTTGTGCATTCTGGCGGAGAATATTTTTGCTTGGAATCTGGTGAATTTGATTTGAGGTTTTTGGATCTTGGATTAGCGCTTCGTCAATTTATCTTCCAAGAAATTTTGCTTTAATCCGTTGGTTCAATTTTGTTCTTTGAATTATGAATTGTGTTCTTGATTGATTATTTTAATGAAAGATTGAACTCAATTGTCTGTTTGTGGGATTTTGAAGTTTGAGGGAAATTTGATTTATCTGATGTTCTTGAAAATTGGATGAATGAGAAAGAAAATTGTCCCTCTTTGTTTCTTTGTTGAAATTTTGTCAGATCTGTTTGAGAATTGGAATATAGGGATTTTCGTAGGATCTCCAATTTGAGTATTTTGAAAAAAAAGATAATACCCTTATTTTTGTTTATTTTATTTCAATAAAATTAGAGAAATATAGAATAATGTATTATTGAAATTTTTTTATGGACTTGAAATTATAAGAAACCCTAGTTTTTTGGATTAACTTATTTGAATATTTTCAAATTTTGAACTTTATTGCTATTTATTTTTATTTTTATTTTAAATGCCACGACAGTCATAACTAATTAATCATTGGCTAGGGTTATCGTTTTAATTAAACGTGAGTGTTTTTATTTATTTATTGGCCGTCTGTACCTTGAATTAATGGTGTTTTTTTTTACTTTTATCTAACTGGCCGAGACTATAATTTTATTGGCTGAGGTTGATTTGTTTTAACATGGTGATGATATCATTGGCCTACACATTATTTAATTTTCCTATGAATTATATTGTTGACCTGTGCAATAACAAATTGTTAGGTCGTAATTATTTTTGTACCTAGATTTCACCGTAAACCGTGTCAACCAGGCGATTATTTAAATTTATAAATATTATTATTTTTAGATTATTTAAATTGAAGTTTATTAAAAAGTGTTTTATAAGATTGATTTGTAAAAGGGTTACGTGATAATGTATTGTGTTAGTAATTTTATAAGGATTTTAATTGCTTGTATTATTATTTGTTAAATGTGATCAATTTAGAGGGAATTTTGGATAGGAAATTTTTGATCTAGGAAAAAGAGAGCTTGGTTATTTTTTTGGAGGGATCTTATATGAAAATATTAGAGCAATTGTTCCAATATGTTAAATGTGAAATCAATTTGAGATTATGGATGAGGTAAATTTAATATAGTGTTATTGTTTAAAAGTCAGGGTTATTGGCATTTTTGTAAACCTTGAAATACCTGATGTTGAATTGTTGTGAAATTGAAATGAAGATTTTTTGTGAAATGAATTTTCAACCTAGAGATGTCATTGTCAAATAAATAGGTCATCGAACCTCTAATGGTCAAACCTTTTCTTTTGGTCAAACTTTTTGAATGTATGTATATGGGATGGGAATTTTGGTTATCTTTTGATATTATTGTTGATGATACCTATAATTTTACTTGATTCCTCTTCTCTACTATCGAGTCATCATTTTTATGCCCATTGAGATTTTGTTTATTGTTGCATTATGTTGCACTTTATTTTGAGTAGATGATGCCATGGGGAATATTTATGTTTAGGATGTAACCATGTGATGGTCTTGTGATCCTATTGTGATTAGTTTGGCATAATCTAGGTTGTGGTTAACTAGGAGGAGTGGCTTTCATTTTGGGGGCCCACACCCTAAGTTGTGTGATGAGAAACCCAATGAAAGTTTTTTATTAACAAGTGAAAACTAAATTAAACTTTGGGATGGGATTACACACTAATAAGACTTAATTTAGCCCCGTTCATAGTCTAAGTGCTAGTAAAGACTTGACAGGCGAAGTGAGGAAGGCTTGGAATGGCAAACCACATATTCCTTGTAAATATGAGAGGATATGATGGGTCTTCATGGTTATGGGTGAGTAGCACATGCTAGGAGAGAATGCTAAATAAGACCTAGTTATTTCATATATGCACATATGTTTGGCAAGGTATCCCATAGGCCCTGGTAATGGACTGCACCAACCCATGTGATGACACTCCTACCTTAGATTACCATTATGTTTTGTTGCATCATCTAGAGTTTTTATGTGTATCTATTTCTATGTTTGACACATGGATGTCATGGATTATTGGATGTATTCTTAGTTTAGTCGTGGACTCAGTATTGCATCATATTGTATTCTTTTGGATGAGTCATGGACTCAATTCTGTATCATATTGTATATTTTTGGATCGTGGATCCATCTTTGTATCATTGCTTATCAGAAGTTGACGACAAGTGTTCATTGGCTCCACATGTTGGCAGACTTTTGAGATGTTGATCCTTTTGTTTATGGATCACTTTGTACTTTGATTATTTATTATTTGATGATCTTAAGGATCTTTTGTATCAGCAAGATATTGTACTTCCCTAGAGGAATGTTGGAATTGTAAACTATCATGGAGGATAATCTAGATTGATGGTCGTCCTATTTCGCAGACCTGGAGATGTAGCCTTGTGTGGTGAACTCCGAGAACATATCATGTGTTATGGTTTCTTGTGTACTTTACTTTCAACATTTTACTTTATCGTGTGATGATTATTTATGTATCATTGAAATGATTTGCTTAAGTGTATGATTTAATTAATCATACCTAGTTGAAGACCTATGGGAAATGTGTTAGTTGCTTCCGCTATTATAAGTTATATCTCATGCTAAATACATGTTGGAACTATTTATCTATTTAAAATAAAAATTATTACATGCTTATCCATGTTGAGTTATGTGATTTTCCCTTGGTCTTTGGCGAGGCATTACAACCTCCATACATAATAGTTTGACCCATCAAATACTGGTGCAGGCATCGACTCAAACCTAACCATTGTGCCAAAGACAAGATCTACCCAAGCAAGAGAATTCCTTAACAAACATGGTACCTATGTTCTAAAACTAATTGTTGGACACAATGGATCACTGAGACGGGGGGTGAATGAGTGATAACTAAATCTTTTCTACTTAAACATACTACTAGTGAGGTGAATAAACATCTAAAGTTGTAGACAGGTGAACAACACAACACCTAACTTAATATACCGGTAGGATGTCAACAATGAGAAATACACATACACAGAAGGCACATCACATAAAATTGATTATACGAGGAAAACCCATGATTGGAAAAACCTTGGTGAGCAATGTTGTTCGAGACCTTCTACTCCAATCTAGCCCTAGAAATAAATTTGAATACAAAGTCTAGGGCACCAACCCAAGGAGCTACAACCCCTGCACTTTAGGGCACTGACCCCTAACTGATTTATGGGCTATAACCCAAATGAGAACCAACCCCTATAATTTAGGGCAACAACCCAAGGAGCACCAACCACTAACTGATTTATGGGCTACAACCCAAAGGAGCAGCAACTCTTACATTAAACTCCAACTTAGTGTTACAAGTCATAAACTCAATGCAAAATTAATAACCTTGTTGCAAATGAGTTTTGCAATACTTACATAAAATTTTCTCAACTGGTATGAACTCTACTAGTCACTCACACCACCTCCTCTGCTACTTGGCCTCTTTTGTTGGATCTCTTTCTTTGCTAATTCTTCTCATTCTTTATCTGCTGGATTCCACTTCTCAATATGCTACCTCTTTCAATTTCCTTTGTCAGTCCTCTCTACTAATGTGGACCATTCACACACTGCATGCTACTCTATCAGTTTCCTATATTTCATCTATCTACCTTAGATTTCTCTACCACACTCTCCTTACACATGCAAGATCTTCTCCCTCACTCTGCACTATGATATTAGTGTGATCTTCTATGTGTTCTATCACACTCTGCTGGTTGATTCTTTACCGGTTCACATAGTTACTCATTAGATTGATCTCTTCACTGGTAGAGGATACTCACTCCTTTTCTCTAGCAACCACATTGTTGATATTTAGCGACTGATCATGCAAAGTATTGTTCATTCTTGGCACATATCCTCTCCAGGATCCGTTGATGGAAACCAACATTGTAAAACACCCTAAAAAGGCAGACTTTGTTTTCACCCTAAAATGCAATGTTATAAGCGGTTGGGATTTGTAAGGCATAGTAGTGTTGATGTACTATTTTGTTGGATAATAACAAAGTTGGATGGCTATGTATGGTGGATGTAACCCATGTTTGGTGAACCATGTTAAATGTGTGTGTTATCTGTATTATTCGTTATCTCTTCATTTATTTGTATTTAATCTGCATATAACTATTTAATCTTATTTTGCTTTGGATCTGCATAATCCCTAACACACATAACTCTAGAGAATCATCACAAATCATCAATTTTGGTTTTTATATTTATAAGTCGGTCTTCCTGCCAAAAACCAATTCAAACTTTCCCCCCTAGGGTTTTTTTTCATTGACTTGATGTACACCAAATCTGATCCGGATATGATTTGATCCTATCTTGGATCAATCTCCTACCTCAAGATGAACAAATCACCATTCTTGTATGCCTTCCATAAACATTTTTGCTAAAAATAGAAAATCTACCTTGTACGAGATCATGAGGTCTGTTGAATGAATTTATGAACCAAGTGTTCCTTCTCCAGGTTTAATCTGGTCTTCATGCATCAATCATGGTGTGAAAAACTTTTTGGTTTTCCTCTATCATATAATCTTCCTCGACCTGCAGATCTCTAAGAACATCCATGATTTTCTCCAATCACATTTAATTCTTACATGTCATACCTACCTCACCGTCTTCTTCAGCTTTGCCACCTGGTATTCCATGTTGACAAAAGGACCTAGCAACAATTGTTCAGTTCTAACTTGATCAACCAATGCAACATATTATAGCAGTACAAAAACCTTGGTAGTATAACCTTTAAACCCTGACCAGTATGTTCACCAAACTATGAACATTTGATTGCAACCAGTGTACTACTTCACCCTTGGCATCGAGTGTTTGTGATCATCTTAAGATTCCATCTCTTCATCATAAACAATGTCCAACATACCTGCAATAGTTTCCTATGGTCTATATTGCCTTTTCTTCTTCAACATAACCAAGCAGTCAAATTTTATCACATATCAGGCTATGTGCAGGATCATGAGGGGCCAAAAAGTGGCAATGTTCTGACTTAAGTGTTACTAATAGGCTCATTGAAAAATATCTATAACTTTCAAACGATATCACATTTTTTTAATATGAAACATGTGTCACATTCTATGCTTCATATAATATTGGATTAAAAAAAGAAAAATTGAATTTCATAAAGTTTTGACCAAGTTAAGGTGGTCGGGCATACAAGTTTTTTATTTATTTAAAAAGATGCAGTAAAAAAATCATAATTAATTATTTATTTAAATGAAAAATATAAAAAAATGTGTCACATCAAGACATGAGTCTTCTACTTATATTTAAAATCTTATTAAAAATTATTATGATTTGACTATGATTAGGGTGGTCAAACAGACACCTACTTCTTATCTTTTTCCTGAAATTTAAGTACTACTGCATTAGAATTTTAATTTTCTATCAAATAGATTTATTTTTTTCAAAAAAAAAAACTAGTAGCTTAGAAACTACATTAAATTTTCTATAGATTCTATTGTTACATATTTTTGAAATAACGTTGGTAACTTATTCAAATTTTAATGTCAAGTTTCATAACTATGTTTTCTTATTTTCATTGCCACTTAGGGGCCTGTTTGGCCCACCATGATCCTACACATACCCATCAGTGTGATGCCTTACCAGTTTATCTTCACTATGCAGCAATTTATCATACACTAATGACCTCATCTTTTTTCATCTAACAAATCAACTTAATCTAGTCAGCCATACAACTACTTCTGCAATTTGCATCTAGTTGTAGTACATTTTATCCTCACTACATACTCATTGCATGTTTTATGAGTTGGCACACTTCATGTTGCATTGTACTAGTTGACCTTATCATGTCAACATTCTTCGCTGACTCTACTTTACAAGTGATACCATCATGCCAGTTATTTGCTGCCATCATTGATCACTGATAAAAGTATTATCAATATGTTGCCACCTCAGCATGCTTGGCTGACTCATGCTCTCTCTACTCTTGTTTTCTTACTTACTCATTGGTGTTGTCTTGTCAATTCTTCATCACTAGTTGCTTTTTCGATGAGCTTCTCATCGGTGGATCATCTTCATATCTGCATATCCCACTTCATTGGTAACTCTACTCTACTGATGCAATCTACAATCTCCTTTATCAGTGACAACTATCTATATATCAGTTCATTCTTCTATAGCTATTGTTATCAATCACAAATCATACCCTAGTGGTCTCTCTATATCGATTGACATCAATTGATAGCTTGACCATGCACTGCTTGTCCTTCTCCATGTTGGTTATCATTCCTTACCAGTTAACATCAATGACAACATAATACCAACAGTATAAGCCTCCAAGGGCCCATTCACTCCTCATTTGTGCACTTGGCTTGTAGAGATTGGAGCTTGGAGAGGAGAGAAGAGATGTTGCCTCCCTATCGTCATCACCAGTTTGAGTGAGTTCGATGTTATGAGCGGCCTCCCGAGTATGGTCCATTGGTATGTTATGTTTTCTAACCCTCGTGAATTTTTTAGCCTAGATTTTCCTAGATTTAAGTAGATTTTTGAATTTTTTGTGATTTTCTAGGTCTTTTGCATTTTTTTCATTTTTTTTTCATTTTTTAGCACATACAAAAAAATTTATAGCGCATACAATTTTTTTCATTGCACATAGAAAAATTTCCATAGTGCATATGATTTTTGTCGTATCTCATTTGAACAATTGTGCAATGCATTTGAATAATTTTGTCATGCATATGAATGCGTAGCTAAAAATCAGTTTCACCCATATAATAAATTGTGAAGTGCATTTGAACGACAAAGTAGTGCATATGTAATTGTTTTAGTGCATATGAATCAAAGTGCATATTTTTTATTTTTTGAAAATTTTTGACGTGTAAATTGAATTTTTAGGATTGTTATGTTGGGATGAAATAGGAAAGCTAATGTACTGAGAGGGGAGGGGTGAATCAATACTTCTAAAACTTTTCACTTTTGATTCTTTTATTGTCTTACAAACTATTATGATAATCGACTTCATAAACATGCATATAATAACATAAATAAGAAAAACAACAAATCAACAAAAAATAACTCATAACACCATGATTTTAGGTTACGCAGAAACTCTTGGTTAGAGAGAAAAACTATGGTGGGGATGGCACCCACAACTTCACTACTGCACTGAGAGGGGAGGGGTGAATCTCAACAGACAAGATCTGATACCAATTTTTGGGATGAAATAGGAAAGCTAATGTACTGAGAGGGGAGGGGTGAATCGGTACTTCTAAAAATTTTCACTTCTCATTCTTTTGTTGTCTTACAAACTGTTATCATAATAAACTTTATAAACATGCATATAATAACATAAATAAGAAACACAACTCACAAAATAATAACTCATAACACCATGATTTTTGGTTACATAGAAACTCTTGGTTAGAAATAAAAACTATGGTGGGGATGTCACCCACAACTTCACTATTGTAGTAATCAAGATGCTCGGTTAGAGCTACAATGTTTAGCTATTTCTGATAGATTGCCTGGTTAAGAGTACAAAAAGGTTGTTAAGTCTACCTTGCTAAAGGATCACTAATCTAAGTATTGCACTTGGTTAAAGGATTTTACATTTATAAACTAATTAAAGTCTTCCTAGTCAAAGGCTCTTACAAAATCTGATTATAACAACAAATACCTAACAAAATTGTTTGAACTTTTGCATCAATATGCTAAAACAAACTCTGTGTGCTCATTACATTGTTTACCTCATACTGATATATCTCTATTAATATGTTTCTATTGGAATTGCCAAAATTTTGCTAAATCTTGCCCCTAAAAATAAGCTAAAATGGCCCTGCTAGTTGTAAAATTGCTTAAACCCTAAGCCCCAAGTTATGCCTTTGCTTCATTATAGTCTTTTAGCTAGTTTTGGCTTTTTGGTTATATCCCTGCGTTGGACCTTTTTCACTTAAGTCACCCTTTTCCACACATGCTCATTAAAAATGGGTTGGCATTCAAGTTGTTCCCCCCCACTAAGTCTTTTCCTAGGTGGGGTGCACCTTTTATTTTAATTCATTTGGCAGCTTTAAATTTTCCCTAAGTCTCGGCTTTAATTTTTCTTAAGTCCACCATGAAACTTTTGCTAACCCCGTCGACCATTGGATGCAATGTATGATCAATCCAATGGCTAGTGTAATCACACTGCATCCAACCTGCTCGAATCTTATCTTCAAGGCTTCACATTTTGATGCCATGTGTCCATTTGTGACATCATAGTGCACTGACCTGTTAGTAAACAGATTTGTCCTTTTTTACTTCTTCTGAAAATAACTCTTAATGCCCAAACTATGAACAATATTTGAATACAACAGTTGAAAAGCCGCTCTATGATTGATGGCTTTTCTCTGAATTGGAAGGTACAACTCCCTTATGGAATGATATGCAATGAATTATGTTTTGATCCGAAAACTAACATAGGGTATGCTCTTAACCCGAGAGTAGAAGAGGCAAACTGAATTAAGCCTAAAGAGAACTTAATCCAGGCAGGGAGAGCTTTCTAATCTATAAACCAAGCTATAGAACTCACAAATCCTATGAATTCATACACTCAGCATTAACTAATCTACAGCTACTGCTAACAGAGATATAAATGAAATGATGAAAAACTTCTAATGAATCCTTCCTCGAATATCCCACAGCACATCCTACTGATGTTTATTCACATCCTCACAACAAAGGAATGAAACATCCTTTCCTTCCTACTACAATTCAAATTAAGAGAAAGAATCATATAATTAACAACTTCTAACTAATTGGAACAGAAAATAATTGACATAAAACACTTTTCAATTGTCTCTGCAACATCAAGTATCTTACACCAAAAATTTGTCGACCCTTACATTCACTTCTGCAACCCCCTTTATAGAGTTTACATACAATGCTTATAGCCACTGTAAATGATTCAACTTCCAAAATACATAAAGACAAAGCATAAAACAGGGACATCCTCGATGAAAGAATTTGAAAAGCCAATCATAGACTTATGACACTTCAATTTGAGACCTTTCATTTCCTCGAACAACCCCTGTCAAGCCAAAGTCCATTGGGCTTTTCAGAGTCAAGTTATCTTTCAAACTCTGGGTAATTCAATAGCAACAGTCAATCTGATCTACAACTGGCATTCAACCTTTTTCAAATGTCTCAGAGATATTTGGCACGATCTTATTTGACATAATAGCTTTACCATCACCACCACCTATGGCAACCCATGTTGCATCTACTGGATTGCAAGCTACAGCATACAAGACATTTTTATGACCATGCAAAGCGTGTACAACACTATTAGGATTGTCTTCTTCATTATGTTCTTGCATGTGATCTCAGTCGAGAGGTCTATCATAACATTCTATCGTATCAATGTCCATCTCTCGATACCACATGCAGCGAACTGTGTTATTGTTTGAATGTTCATGGCGGAAAATAAAAACAACAGGTGTGAAACCTACAATAGTGGAGTAGTGGATTAACCGTTTTCCACCCGTCAACTTTAAGCTCATAGATAACTTAGAGCATGTGATCATTATATTTGACACCAACCGAGTGAGCAGGTCCACGTGGCGAAATCTCGCTTTGCCTTGAAGAATCTTCAACATCATAGAGGGAAAGCGACGATCATCAATTTGGAATCTTGATCATTACATCAGCGAAGATAACAGCACAGCGAACATGAAACACCTTTACACGTGTAATAATCCCGCTTTCCTGCAAAGGCAAAATGACATTATCACGAGAAAGCGACATCTGTTGATCTAACCAAACAAGCCAGCTGGATAACACTTTGGAATGCGCAGAGCAATGCTGAAGAATACAACAGGTGTCAACATCTGGCTTTCCCTTGAAGAATCTTCAACATCATAGAGGGAAAATGAGAGCCGTAGATATGGAATCTAAGGATGCGCTTAAAACACATAAGAACTGGGGAGGCCCACATGAACACGTGGACGGATCCCGCTTTGCCTCGAAGAATCTTCAACATTATTGAGGGAAAATGGGAACCGTCGATCTTTGAAACGCTTGCCATTTGTCGACCATTTTGTCTTTTCTTTCATCGGATTCAAAACACCGCTACGTGTCACCATCCTGCTTTTCCGTAAAAGCAAAATGACATCATTCAGGGAAAGCAGCAACCGTTGATTGAACAAAGTTGTGAGCCATATCTCTGCAATTTCAACACAAATTTGCACACGGTTTTCACCAATAGGATCGTATAACAACAGAGAATCGATCCATGCCTCCAAACAGTGAAAACTATCAATTTTTTATAGACTATGTAAAATGCATCGAGCGAGTATGAGTTCGGTTTTGTTACACTGATAAAGGCACAGCTCGAGTTCAAAAAGAACTCATCTCAGTCGCATGTTCACTGTTTCCAATTACTTCTAAACACCATCCTTGAGCTCTTCTCTATCCTTTGTTCGCACCTTCACTTCAATTTGTGTAAACATCTTTCTTAAAATGTGCCACAATCGATTAGAAGAATCACCAATATACTTATTACTGTGATAAAACCAACCCATTTTTGGTAAATCAAGCTCATTACTGAGTTATTCATAAGTATATAATAATGCTCTTCGACTGTTTCAGTCAATGGATTTGTTCAATTAACCAGCTGATCAATCAAAATACTCATAATAACTTTCGGTTGTTGTAATCAATGAACCTGTGCCATCACTTCAAAAGCTGGTCGAAAGATAAAATTGAGTTCCTTATTCATTGTAATCATATTGAACCTTGCTTGATGACTTCAAATGAACTTAACTACAATCCAATTCGTGATTGTCCAAGTTCTGCTTTCTGAAGGTTGAATTAAACCAATAGATATAATGATGACACATGTTTGATGTTAGGATCAACAATGTATTATTTCCGAGTAAACACCCTTTATATCTGGAGCCTTGAGATCCCCTTAACACTGTCATATGGAGTGAAATTCTGGATATTTCAATGCCAGCCCTGTCAATTCATCATCCATATGAAGAATCTTCTCTAGTTTCTTTTGAATATCTGAAACTTATGACTCCCAAACATCATTCCATCTGCTGAAAAAGAACACCAATAGGAGCATATTATCTTTGCCGGGTTGGGATCTATAACCTACCCAAAATGGAGAGACTTTCAAGACAACCCACCCGGCTTAAAGCAAGAAGGCAATGGAAGGGAAACCCGGCAAAGATTTCCTATCCTAGAGGACTTAGACCTAGACTCCAACAAGACCAGACCTGACTATGAGATCAAAATCTTCCACTTTTAACAGCATGGTTATGGGGTGAAAAGTGGGGCAACATGACCCAGTAAAAGGTAAAGCGATAAAGGTAAAGATCTAATGGTGTGCACTTATTCAGATCGACGGCTAGCGCAATTGCGCTGAAGGAACTTGCTCGGTCGATAATCTTTGAGGGAATGCGCTTGGCCACCATGTGTCCAAGTGGTCCCTACTTCTGGGCTTAGCCATTGCTGAGTCAAAGATAGAGATGATTGAAGCTCAACGATTGGCGTGATCGCGCCAGCCCGAAGGTGCTCGAGCTTAAACTTCAAGGCATTGCGCTTGTGTGCCACATGTCCCATGTGATGTCAGCTGAGGCCCACATTTTCAAAGGTTTTAAAAGAGTTTTAAGGTTCAATCTCAGTCGTTCATCTAAGTTTTAAAATTTTATCGATGGCCAAGTTTTAAACAGGAGATTTTGGTGGCAACGTTAGTGATTTGATAACCGTTGCAGATTTTCTTTAAACTCACCATTTATGGTGGTGCGTACTACAAATATTTTTATCTGATTGCATTGGTCAAACCGTTTAAATGCAATCATTCTTTATTTAAGGCATATTATTCAAACATTAAGAATTCACAAGAGCTAAAGTGTTTCATATTTGCAAAGCTGCAATACAGAGTTCAAAAAATTGCAAAGATTTCTAAGCGATAAGCTACCGTAGGATTTTTCGGGTACTGTTTCTTATCTTTCCTAATTTGTAGCTGTATATCATTGCTTAATTTGATCATCAGAAATAAGGTGTTTTATAATATTCATAAATTGAACCCTGATGGCACCAAGAAGAGAATTTAAAGGTGAAGTCGATTATCTCAAGAGCAATATCCACGATGACTTCCTAGAGCAATTCCTCGGGTCAACAAATGACAATAGTAAGAAGAAAGAATTGGTTCCTATTAACAAGCCTATGCTCAATGTCGCCAATGGTCTATTTGATAGAAATGGGTAGATTCATGATGCCAAATTCACCAAGGTCACAGGGCTAAGCTTGTTTAGAAATGCCTACTCACAGAGAAATGCCGACAGCCCCCATTCAAATATGTGGTAGCTGGATGTAGGGAAGTTGGTAGTCCCAACTGTCTTCATGGACATGGATATCCTGCTACAAATAGAAAAAGTCTATGATGCAAACACAAGGAAAATAAAAGACATCCTTGCTTAGACTATCATAACTATCACCACTTAGGAAATAAGAGAAGTCTTCGACCTAAAGGATGATGTGGACTTCATGGACCGAATAGATTTCAAGGAATTAACTGATATTTATACGACTCAGAAAAGATATCTGAGGTCTCGTCCTTTGAGGGAGTATTGTGAAAAGGTAGGAGGATTGTGCGTGGTTGGCCCAGTACTAAAGAACCTTTCAAGACCGTGTACATTGACCAGAGGGGCAAGGATTGCTATGGTTGCTTATGCTAGATCTTTGGAGAGGATCCCCTGGAATTCATGCCAATGCATTACATGTACATGATGATTAAAATCCTACACCATTCCTTGTCAATCACTTTTGACTTCGCTTCTTTCTTGGCTGATCTGATCCACGAAGGATTGGTTAGCATCTAGGCAGGAACACTTAACAGATAGTTCAGATGGTATTCCTTACTGATGCATATGATTTTGTTCAGAAGGTCAGACTATTTTGGAAAGACTATGACCTTGGACATCAGAAGTCAGGATGAGCAAATTCCTGTACAAATGTGGAGCCCTTGCTTGTCTTGGGATAGAGAAGAGGCCAGCTTTGTTGAGTTTGACAAATATTTTGTTGTGCCCCTAAGAAAATTGTTGTTTATTGATACTCCCAGAATCCCCAAGGCATTGCTAGATATTATAAGACCCTTGCAATATAATAAGCATTTCAAAATTGCACATAATTAGGGAGATGTTATCCCATATCAGGTATCTACTGTTCTCAAGGTCTATGGTTTTAGAGGGACCCCTTATGTTTTTCCATTCAATGTCCCTTTCAGGATTGGATTGGAAAAAATTTTGAGACAAATTGGTGGCCTCCAAGACTATTCTTTTACTAGCAAAGGCAATGGAACCCTTTTCCCTTCAATAATCCTGGCATATAAATTTGTCATCACAGCTGGGGGATGGTCTTCCTTTGATAGCATTTTAAAGCCATATAGGATGGGAACTGCCATACCTAGGATAGCTGACCCTAAAGGGTTTTACAAAAACCAGCTGCAAGTTAGATCAAAATGAATTAAGATGGAGCATGCCTTCATGTTCCCTGAAGATGTGATAAAAAATGAGTACAATTTGGCCAAACAAGAAGAAAGGAAACAAAAGTGGCTGGTCTACAAGAGAACTCTGGATTTTGTAAGGCTTTTTTATAAGAATTATGGTCCTTTGTTTGCTTTCTCTTCGCCTTACAAAAAGATTGATTCTCCGATTGCCTTTAATGAGGGCATAATGCAAACATTGGTCCAGAAAAAGGATCTAGAGATATAAAAGGACCTAGACAAGGATAAGGTCTTATTGAGTAGGCCTATGTATCAGAAGATGCTTCCACCAGGAAGATATGTATTGCAACAAAGGGCAGGGTACTCGATGGTTGTACCAAAACTAGTGGAGATTAGGCCTCGAGCTGAAAGGCCAGAAGATTTTCCTCCATCATCTTAGGTCATTGTAGCTGAGGAGCAGGTTGTTAACCTTGAAGATGCAAAAGGAAAAAGGCCCATCGTAGGGGACCCTGCAGATCAGCCATCACCCAAGAGGCAAAGGGTTGAGTAGGGAACACAACAGGCATCACTTCAAGAGGAAGTATATTCTCCCTCATAGACTCCCCTCAGAATTTTTGATGAGTGAGGGGCTATGGAATGCTTAACTGAACTTGTGACCATAGGGAAAATCTGCATTTCTTATGCAGATTTAGAAGAAAATGTACCTAAAGTACCTACACCCTTGTAGGGGGATTTGATGGTTAAGGAGATTGTCGGCAAGGAGATTAATCCTCTTGTGGTGAAAGCATGCAATCAAAAAAAAAAATTATGATAAATTCATCAAGGACCCTGCTTTCCAACAATTTCTGTGGAAAACTCATTTAAGCAAATTCCAAGATGCTTGTGAGAAAAGAAAGGAGTATCCTGATAAGGATATCTCTGACATTGAAGTAGAGGTGAAGAGTGAAATGACCCAAAATTTTGAAAGATTGACTATTGATCAAGGTAGGGAGATGGTTGCAAAGTCTAGGATTTTGGTTTTGCCTGAATGGGATATTGTTGATGCAATAGTTTTTGATTTAGTGAGGAAACCCAAGCAGCCAATTTTGCAAGAGGGCCAAGAAACTAAGGAAGCCAGAAAGGGCATCTTGTTCAATAATGACCACTAGGCCCTGGTAATGTGGTCATTAAAGAAAAATACAGACAGAAGGAACAAGCAATTGGATACTTCTGGTTATTTTGGTGGCTTGATAGTACAGAGGGTATATGATACCTCTGGGCTTCAAGTAATGGACCAAATGGAATAGCAACTGAATTTTGCCAAAGTTGTTGTCACCAAGGAAGCAGGGGTAATGTAATCATATCAGGACAAGTTTTAAAAGTTGATGAATGTTGTCAGAGACACAAATGTCATCATTGTTGAGCTAAAGAAAAAGCTAGCTGAATTAGAGTGGAAATCCTAAATGTCACAATTAGCTCTATCTGATACCCCTGCAGCTCCATCTTCCTCTGAGCTGATCATTGAGTTCCCTCCTCCTCCTTAACCTGTCCAATTGTAGGCCCAAGATTTAAAATTAGAAAAGGAGATCCTTCAAAAGGAGAAAGAAGATATGCAAGGAGAAAAGGTGAAGCTATTCAGAGACAAGCTTAAGTTTGAGCTTGAAAAAAGGGAGTCAAAGGGCAAGATGGCCCAGTTCATCAGAAGAGTTTTTTGGACATTCTTAAATAGTGCTGACTTAAGAGGGGCTTGTAGAACTAGAGATAGATTGGTTTTCTACCTACAAAAATTAGAAAAGGACAAAAGTGCCTTTGAACCAATTGTCATCAGATGGACTTTGAGAAAGGACACCTTGAAAATTATCCATTCAACTTCAAAACCTGATTCGGCTGCTGATCCTGAAATAGAAAATACATATAGGTTTGTCAAACATCTAATTGTTTTGGAAATCACAGTATAGAACAAAAGGTGGCGCATATAAAAGAAAGATTATCCAAGCCTATCCACGACATCTTTCCCAGTATATTGAGGCCTGATGGGAGTGCGAAGAAAAAGGAAGACTGGCTGAACATAGTGGAAACTAAATTGTTCTCTAGAATCAACAATATAGAGAATGAGGAAAATGTCACCCAATTTGTCCAAATGATTGAAGCATTAGAAGATGCTAAAACTCACTTTAAACATATAAAAGATGAGTTGGAAGGCCTCATAGCAGAATGGAAGGCCATGTATAGTCAGATGAAGCAGGCTATCAGTTTCCCTTGGCCAAGTGAGGAAATATATAAGGTATGGGAAGACAAGTTCATAGAAGATGATGTGGAAGAATAAAAGTATTGCATTAGGCATATAAAAGAGGAAGGAAAATGCTCGATCTAATAGATATTGTACTTTAGCCATGCTAGCAATCTACAGTTTTCCATCTTTCAAACTAACTATTCTAAATTTTTTCCCGAGTGTCAGTTCATTGTTTTGTAGTACTATATTTTTGGGACAGTATCCTAGGATACAGTTGACAACACTTCTCATGCTTGTCAGACCTGTAGTCTCTTTTTGATCTAGTGTTGAATTCTTAGGTTTTGACCTGATGGTCTTATTAGGTACAGTGTTCTATGTAGCAATCCTTTTTGTATTTAATTAATAAGAGTTGGCTTGATTTTTCAGTTCTTAGGTCACTTGATATTTGTGAAGGAAAGTTCTCTCGCAAGATGAGCAAGCTAACAGCAAAGTCCAGCAAGGAAGGTGCAGCCAAGAGTAAGCGCGGCAAAAATAAAGGACAGGATCATGGAGATAAGATGATCACCTTTATGTAGGATGGTAGGGAAGTATCCTTCAAACGAGGCAAACTTGAAGACTGGGACAAGGATTACTTGGCATTATATGAGAAGTATCCAGATTGGTTACCAGAAGAGGAATATTCTGATGAGCAGAAAAATATGGCTAATGAGATTGCAACGAGATGGAAAGAACGTGATCAAGGTAGTTCAAAGGGAGTAATGACAAGGAGTGTCATTGCCAAGCAAGGAAAATAGAAAGGGAAAGGATCCGAGTCCTGAGCTCGCTAGCTATTATTTTCTGGAGTTGTTACATGCCGCCTTTTTCACGCGTCTCTCTCTTTTTTGTTCAAATGATGGTCTTCTAACTGATTTTGTCTTGTAATGCCACCTCGTCACATGGTAACCGAAAGCTTGTTGCATCCCATTTTCCTTTTCAGGATCCCATGGTTACCTATGAGTGGTTTTTCTATATATATGTAATTTGATGTTTTAAAAAAGGTGGTGAAATTTTGTTTCTGCAATTAAAGAATTCTTTTTGGTCTTCTCTCTGGTCTTATGTTATAAGCTTTGTACTGAAACATCTCATGAATATAAATATATGAGTTGAAGGCCCTTCTCGGTGTTACTTGTCTTTGTGTGTTTGCATTGGTTTTCTTGTTTGTTATATTTGTAAGGCAAATTTGATAAATTAATCTGTAAGACAGGTTATGAAACTATTGTTAAGTTGCTTTCAAGGAGGGTATAATTCTTAATAATAATTTCTGAGCATTCAATGTTACATACAGATCTGAAAGTTGTGTTTGAGAATGGGAGGATGATATCTAAGGCATAGCATCTGGTCTCTACTTTTCTTTATATCCATGGATTGTCTAAGTTTTACTAGTTTAACTCTTTGTCCAAGGATAGGCACTGATTTGTCCTTTATTTGTGGTCATTCATCATCAACAAATAATATAAATCAAGTTTAGTTTTACGTATGAAATGTTAAGGTCTTAAAGATATCTCCAATTTCTTTGAAGATGGAAGTATAGGTATACCCGCCTGAGCCTCTAGAGATCAAAGTCGAAGAAGGGTTAAACCCTTAGTGCATTGGTGTTTAATGTTGTTGTAGATGTCGCTGAACATAGTCGAATAGATAATATAATGTATTTAACATCTACAACATTTCACACCAACAAAATGGCGACTCTGCTGGGGAAGATTTGTTCAAATCCTTGCAAATTTCTATAATCCTTTGGTTATTTGTTATAACCTCCATTTTTGTTAAGTTTCGTGTTGGGATTTTTATTTTGAAATAGTTTTTCCCATCTGCATACAGGTGGCGACTCTAAAAACCAATACCAGTGTTTTGAGAGAAAAATTGTGTTGAGATGCCTCAACGAATTACCAGATCTTTTGCCAAGAAAAATCATAAGCAGAATGTATATGAGGAATTACCAAGAACAAATAAGCGAGATTGGTTTAGAAAGGTTGAACCTAGTGATGTTGCTAATTGGAAACCAAAGCCTAGTAGCATTCCTCATGCCCCAGATAGATATGCATCTTTTGGATCTGAATCAAGTTAGCGACCCTTGTTAGGTCACCTGTTTGACACTCCATTAGATGATTCCCCACCAAAAATTATTGATCATACTTCACAAAGATTTACATCTTTTGCAGAAAATAGATGTAGAGTTGAAAGACCTTCAGCCCAACCAGTTAGACATGACCCCTCTCTGAATCTGATGGATTCACCCATTATACTCAACCAGGACCCACGGGTCCAGGATTTAATTAACTTTGACCATTTGTCCAACTCTAAAATAGATCAATACGACTCTAATGCTTTGAGAGATCAAGTGATTTCTCTCAGAAGGAAAGAGAGGGAACAACTAGCACTCTTGCAGAAGAGGCAAAAAGATAAAGAAGAAGAAGTATACCAACTATTGATGGAGAAAGAAGACTTGCTTAGAAGAATAGCTCAGCACGAGCTAAAGGTCAAAGAGGTTGAGTATGAATGCAATACCCTTATAGGGGGGGATGTATTACCAGATAGGTAAGTCTAAAGTATCACCCAAGAAAGATGTGAAAGAATCCAAGAGAAATGAGTTTGAAGGAGAAGGACTTGTTCTTAGGCAGCTAAAGGACTGGGAGATTGAGGAATCCTATAAGAATAAGAAACCATGTGAAGCCATTCCTGCCAAGGAAATATCCAAACCAAGAGATGAAAAGGAAAAGAATAATTCCATCACTATAGAGGAGCCTAAGCCTCAGCCTAATGTTACTTAGGGTATGACTTCTCTGGATATAGAATTAGAAAAGGCAAGAGTTGCTAAAGAGAAACTAGCCAAATAGTTGGAGAAGGTTGAGTTAGATGTTGTAGCTGAAATGAAGAGGAAAATTGCCTTCCTGAGTAACACAATGAATACCAATGTGATGGACCAAGGTGCTTCATAGAATGACCAACAAGCAACTATTGTAAGTTCAGCTCCAAGTTCCAGTTGGACTCAAAAGGTGGTGATTCTGTCTCATGTATTCTTGTAACCTGGAAATGCATCCAAACCTCTAGTTCAAATAAATGGCAACCATAGTCAATCAGGTCCTACTTATGGAATGAATCTTCAGAGGAGACCAATTTAGCTAAACAAGTACAGACCTCTACTCTTTGATGGCATCCCTGGTCATCCAAATGACATCCCAAATACGGCAAGGGAAAAAATCCCTATGTTTACTGGAACAAATGTTATTTCATGTGAAGAACATCTTAAATCTTTTATAGATAAAATGAATGATTATGATATTGAGCGTGAGGATGTTCTTATGAAGTTATTTGTCCAGTCTTTATCTGAGGATGCTAGGGATTGGTTTAGGAGTCTTCCTGAACATTGTATTTCAACTTGGGGGGAATTTGTTAATATGTTTAAAGAGCAATATACAGAACATATAAACTCTAGTTATATATTAAATGAAGTTAACAATATCAAATAACTTCCAAATGAGAGCATGGCCGAATTCAACAAGAGATTTCAAAAGGCTATGAATAAACTCTTCCTAGTATTGAGACTAGATGAAGAGGTTTGCAAGACAACTTACTTCAATACTCTTGAAGGTAAAATGTCCTACTTATTAAGAGATAAGAAGACTCCAACATTAAGGGATGCTTTCAAGGAAGCAGTTGATATTGAAAGTAATAAGAAGGCTTCTGGTAAAAATTTTAAAAGAAAAGATGGTAGGCTCTAGAAAGAAGCTAAAAAACAAGATCCAAAGCAAAATAAAGAAGATAAGATGGATAAACTTGTTAATATTGTTAAGGATTTGTCTACCAAGATTGACAAAAGTGATAAGGGTTTTTCTGATAATAGAAACCAATATCAGAGATATGATAGATTCCCTAAATTGCATGACATGCCATACAAGACCAATTGGAAAGATGGGAAGCCCATATCAGAAACATTTGAAAATAACCATAAGAGAGAAACCCCTGATCCTTTAAGGAAAAATGTTACAAGTAATGTAGAGAACATGCCTTGGTGTATTGCTTGCAACATGCCACATTCTCCTTACTAGTGCATTGTAGCTCAGGCTATGTCTGGACAATTTGAGGGAGAAGATAATCAAGAGGATAGTGAGGAGTCTAAACTAGTGATAAACATGTTTTCCCTTGGGAAAGTATATAGGAATGATTGTTCTTCAGAGGAAGATCAGTCAGGAGATGATGTGGATCGTAAAAGAAGATCATAATATTTCTATCAGCAGCAAATCTTTGACGATTGTGATGAGCACTGTAGTAATGTTCATAATTCTATAAATACTATGGATGGAGAAAATCAACACCCATCTTTTAGACTCCCTACTGATGAGGAAAAAAGGTCTTTGACAATGGCTGCAATTAAAAATGCTAAATCTGCCTATAATTTGAGAAATAAAATTGTTGAGCCAGGACAAGGAAAACCAAGGTCTGTATTCATTAAAAAAAGTCCTAAGGTCGATCCCACCAAGAATTCAGATAAGATAGAACCTAAGAAAGTGACATTTGACCAGATTGAGTCAGAGGTCATTAATAAAACCAAGCAAGCTGAAAAGCTGATTGAGGACAAGAAAATACAAATTAAAAACGAGATTAAAGGTAAGGATCCAAGTGACATCTCTTTTGAGTCATCTAAATTTGACATGAGGCAAGCTCTAACCCAAATGAAGGTCTCTATCCCTTTGACAGAAATGTTAAAAATAAAGGAGCACAGAGAAGCAACATTGTCCTTGTTAAGTGAAATAGATCATACTCCTGTACCTTCCAGCAAGGAGGAAAATAATTGTCAGTCTGAATTACCTCATGATGTTCCAAGGATATGTGTTAGTAGTATAATAACACAAGAGCCTTCTATGACTGATCCCTCTTATGTTACTTTGTTGGTAAATAATCTCCTAGTAAAAAATTGCATGATAGACTCAGGAGCAGCTGCTAATGTAATGCCCTATCGTGTCATGAAGGAATTAGGACTCAAATTTGATGTCATAGGAGGGAAGTGTTATGCTATGGATAATAGAGAGGTTTCTATTATTGGGATGTTAAAAGGCCTTGAGGTCAAAATAGCAGCTTTCCCTGAAGCGACTTTCAAGATTGATGTGGTGGTAGTTGATGCTCAGTCTCACTATGGGATGTTACTATCAAGACAATGGGTAGCAGCAGGAGGAAGTGTCCAATTAGACCTCTCCTATGCAACTATTCCTATGAATGGTTCAGAGGTCAAGTTATATAGGGAGCCATGTTTCTAGTTATGATTGAGATGGTTATGCCTGAACAGTTGAATTGTTGTGTGGATGTGGATATGAACAACTTCAGGGTTGAAGAAATATTACCCAAGTTACAAAATGAAGATCCCATAGTCGAAGAGGTGAAATGTCATCAATCTGGCTTGTGGAAAATGTTTTTTGATGGTGCATGTTCAAAAAGAGGATCTGGGGCAGGAGTTCTACTCATTTCCCCATCAGGTGCTACTTACAAATACTCTTTCTCTTTGATGTTCAGGTGTACTAACAATACTAGTGAGTATGAAGCCCTATTGTTGGGTTTGAATCTAGCTTTGAAGCACGGGATCAAAATGTTAAGGGTCATAGGAGATTCTGAATTGGTGGTAGAGCAAGTAAGATCCAAGTATACCACCAAAAATGATAGGCTTAAATTGTACAGGCATGCTGTATGGGATTCCATTGAGATGTTTGATGCTTTCAATATTCAATGGGTTGACAGATCAAAAAATATTATGGTAGATTTATTGGCAAATGTTTCTTTGAAAACTGATGACATCGCTCTAAATGGGGTATCAATTGTTGAAGTTAAAACTAGACCTGCTGTACCTGATAATGTTTATAATTGGCAGGTGTTTGAAAATGATCAAGATATCCTAAGGTTGATTCACTGTTTGGATTAGTATGATGGGTAGGATATAGATTGTAATGCCCTAGTCGAGGTAATAGATGGAAAATAAACTATCTTTGGGAGTGAGGTAGGTCAATTAGGCTCAAATCAGATTCCTAAGGGATTGATAGAACTAGAAGGAATGTTCAGTAGTAATGATAACTACTTGTCCCAAGAATCTAGGGCTAATACCAATAACTTGGAGGATGTGAACATAGGATCACAATCAACTCCAAAACTTGTCTACATTGGTAAGAATTTGACTCAGAATGTGAAACAAAATTTGATTAGAGTGCTAAGAAAATACAAACATTCCTTTGCTTGGTCTTATGAGGACCTTAAAGCATACAAAGAAGACTTATTTCAGCATGAGATTCCTCTAAAGACAGACCACAAGCCATTTAGACAAAAATAGAGGCCTATTAATCCTATGTTAGCCCCAAAAATGCAGCAGGAGTTGATGAAGTTGAGAGATGTCGGGATCATAAAACCTATCAGACATCCTACTTGGGTCTCTAATTTAGTTCCTGTTAGAAAAAAGAATGGTGACATAAGATTATGTGTGTATTTCAGAAATTTGAATGTTGCATCTCTGAAAGATAATTATTGTTTGCCTAACATGGAAGCTATGTTACATAAAGTGACGGGTTGTGAACTATTATCCATGATGGATGGTTTCTCTGGTTACAATCAGGTGCTCTTTAAAGAGAGTGAGCAGTTTAAGACTGCATTCACAACCCCATGGGGCACCTATGTATATGTGAGGATGTCATTTGGGTTAATCAATGCTAGAGCAACTTTCCAAAGAGCAATGGATGTGGCCTTCAAAGAATTCATAAATATATTCATGGTGGTTTATCAAGATGACCTCACTGCCTTTTCAAAAAATGTTGAGGACCATTGTAATCATCTGGAACAAATCATGTTAAAAGTACTAGAATATGGTATTTCTCTGAATCCTAAAAAATGTTAGTTTGGAGTGGCAGAAGGCAAGTTACTAGGACACATTGTGTCAAAGGAGGGAATTAGGATTGATCTTGAGAGAATTGAAGCAATTCAGAAAGTTGCTTCCCCAAAAAACCTAAAAGGAGTGCAATCCTTTCTAGGGAAAGTCAACTTTGTCAAAAGATTCATTTCAAATTTTGCACAAATTGTCAAACCTATCATCAAGCTATTGAAGAAGGATGCAAAATTTGAATGGGATGTTGAAGCGCAGATAGCCTTTGATAAAATAAAAAAGGCAATCCAAGAAGCCCCTGTATTGAAGATTCCTGATTATAGTAAGCACCCCATTGCACTTTTTAGCAAATCATTGCAAGCTGTAGAGCTCCATTATGAGTCTATGGAAAAATAGGCATATGCATTAGTAAAAGTAGTAAAGGCATTTAGGCCATACTTGGTATGCGCAAAGATCAATGCATATGTCCCACATGCCATAGTAAAAGATGTGTTATCCCAATCTGAGGTCACAAGAAAAAGTTGTAAATGGATAAATAGAATTCAAGAGTTTGATTTGGAGATGCATATCACTAAGTTAGTAAGAGGCCAAGGATTGGCAAAGTTAATGACTAAGGATAATATGGACATTGTGCATGTGCATAACATGGAGATTCAAGAAAATGAGATAGCAAGCATTGAAAAGCAACTTTGGTATGCTGATATTTGTTATTACCTTAGATATTCTAAATGTCTTGACCATTTGATTGAAAATTAGAGGAGAACTATCAAGTTGCAATCCCAGAGATATGTTATGATTCAAGGGGATCTGCAATGGAAAAATAATGAAGGAATCCTATTGTTTTGTCTAGATGAGTGGCAAGCCAAAAGTGTGCTAGTTGAAATGCATGTTGGTATCTGTGGAGGACATTTTTCTGCAAGGACTCTCATAAAATCCTGAGAGCTGGTTATTATTGGCCTACTTTATTCAAAGATACAAATTAGTTTGTGCAGAAGTGTGAGGCATGTCAAAGGTTTGCAGCAAAAATGAAATTCTCAGGAGCCCTATTGTTAAATTCGGTTGTTGCCAAAGCACCTTTTGCCATGTGGGGAATTGATTTTATTGGTGAGTTCCAACAAAAGTCTAGTGGTGGACATAGTTGGATTCTAGTTGCAATTGATTATTTTGCCAAATGGATTGAAGCTATTCCAACTAGAAGCTCTACCAGTAAAGTTGTGATTGACTTGCTCATGGATAATATCTTGACAAGATTTGGGGTCCCTATCAAAATTGTCATGGACAATGCCTGGTCATTCAGATCAAATGAGATGCAAGACTTTTGTGATGAATATGGGATAGTGATGTCTTACTCTTCTCCTTATCATCCTCAAGCCAATGGAAAAGCCGAGTCCAGTAACAAAATTCTATAGAAAATCTTAAAAAAGACATTAGAACAAGTAAGAAGGCTTGGAATTCAAAATTGAAGTTAGCATTATAGGTTGATAGGGTAACAGTCAAGAAGGTTACTGACAAATCCCCTTTTGAGCTGGTATATGGGACACAAGCAAGGATTCCAATTAACAACCTATTACCAATTTACAAATTCATACAACAAGAAGGACTTGAGCCCTCTGATTCTTTTCAGGAAAGGATGTTAGATTCGGTTGAATTGGAAGAGAAAAGGACAGAAGAGGAATATCAAGGCTCAGCAAAAAATGAAATATTTATTTGATAAAATAGCCACAGAAAGAAAATTTAAACCAGGAGATTTGGTGCTGAAATGGAATGCAAGGTCTGAAGATAAAGGAAAGCATAAAAAAATTGAGTCTCTGTGGTTAGGACCATTCATTGTGCATGAGACATTTGGTAAGGATTCTTATTTCCTTAAGACAATGGATGGAGAAGTGCAAGAATTGCCAGTGCATGGACAGTTCCTAAAGTATTTTTATCACTATGCTCTTTTCCATGCATAGTAGGTTGTACATTTTTAGGTTCTATAAATACAGGTGTGTTTCCTTTCTACTCTGGTTTTGGTTTTTTGTTTTGTCTGGTCTGCTCTCCCAATTGCTTCTGGGATCCTTGTCAGGAAATGGATTTCTACCATCCTCAGTCAGAGCCACTGTTGGAACTGCCAAAAAATTGCTAAATCTTGCCCCTAAAAATAAGCTAAAATGGCCCTGCTAGTTGCAAAATTACTTAAACCCTAAATCCCAAGTTATGCCTTTGCTTCATTATAGTCTTTTAGTGGGTTTTGGGTTTTTGGTTATATCCCTACGTTGGACCTTTTTCACTTAAGTCGCCCTTTTCCGCACATGCTCATTAAAAATGGGTCAGCATTCAAGTTGTTCCCCCCCACTAAGTTTTTTCCTAGGCGGGATGCACCTTTTATTTTAATTCATTTGGCAACTTTAAATTTTCCCTAAGTCTCAGCTTTAATTTTTCTTAAGTCCACCATGAAACTTTTGCTAACCCTGCCGACCATTGGATGCAATGTATGATTAATCCAATGGCTAGCGCAATCATGCTGCGTCCAACCTGCTCGAATCTTATCTTCTAGGCTTCACGCTTTGATGCCATGTGTCCATTTGTGACATCATAGTGCACTGACTCAACAAAAGGTAAAGATCTGACAGTGTGCGCTTATTCAGATCGACGGCTAGCGCAATTGCGTTGAAGGAACTTGTTTGACCAATAGTCTTTGAGGGAATGCGCTTGGCCACCATGTGTCCAAGTGGTCCCCACTTCTGGGCTTAGCCGTTGCTGAGTCAAAGATAGAGATGAATGAAGATCAACAGCTAGCGCAATTGCGCCAGCCCGAAGGTGCTCAAGCTATAACTTCAAGGCATTGTGCCTACGTGCCACATGTCCCATGTGATGTCAGCTCAAACCCACATTTTCAAAGGTTTTAAAAGAGTTTTAAGGTTCAATCTCGGCCATTCATCTAAGTTTTAAAATTTCATCAACGACCAAGTTTTAAATAGGAGATTTTGGTGGCAACGTTAGTGATTTGATAACCGTTGCAGATTTCCTTTAAACTCAACATTTATGGCAGCGCATACAGCAAATATTTTTATCTGATTGCTTTGGTCGAACCGTTTAAACACAATCATTCTTGATTTAAGGCAGATTATTCAAACGTTAAGAATTCATAGGAGCTAAAGTGTTTCATATTTGCAGAGCCGCGATACAAAGTTCAAAGAATTGCAAAGATTTCTAAGTGATAAGCTACCATAGGCTTTTTCAGGTATTGCTTCTTATCTTTCCTGATTTGCATCTATATATCATTGCTTAATTTGATCATGAGAAGTAAGGTGTTTTATAATATTCATAAATTGAACCCTAATGGCACCAAGAAGACAATTTAAAGGTGAAGTGGATTACCTCAAGAGGAATATCCACGATGACTTCCTAGAGTAATTCCCTAGGTTGACAAATGATAACAATAAGAAGAAAGAATTGGTTCCTATTAACAAACCTATGCTCAATATTGCCAACAGTCTATTTGATAGATATGGGTGGATTCATGATGCCAGATTCACCAGGGTCATAGGGCTGAGCATGTTTAGAAATGCCTACTCACAGAGAAATGCCGATAGCCCCCATTCAAATATGTGGCAGTTGGATGTAGGGAAGTTGGTAGTCCCAAGTGTCTTCATGGACATGGATATCATACTACAAATAGCAAAAGTCTATGATGCAAACACAAGGCAAATAAAAGACATCCTTGCTGAGACTATCATAACTATCACCGCTCAGGAAATAAGAGAAGTCTTCAACCTAAAGGATGATGTGGACTTCATAGACTGAACAGATTTCAAGGAATTAACTGATATTTATATGACTTAAAAAAGATATCTGAGGTCTGGTCCTTTGAGGGAGTACTATGAAAAGGTAGGAGGATTGTGCATGGTTGGACCCAGCACTAAAGAACCTTTCAAGACCCTATACATTGACAAGAGGGGTAGGGACTGGTATGGTTGCTTATGCTAGATATTTGGAGAGGGTCCCCTGGAATTCATGCCAATGCATTACATGTACATGATGATTCAAATCATGCACCATTCCTGGTCAATCACTTTTGACTTCACTTCTTTCTTGGCTGATCTGATCCAAGAAGGATTGGTTAGCATCAAGGCAAGAACACTTAATAGACAATTCGGATGGTATTCCTTACTAATGCATATGATTCTATTCAAAAGGTCAGACTATTTTGGAAAGACTATGAACTTAGAAATCAGAGGCCAGGATGAGCAAATTCCTGTGCAAATGTGGAGCCCTTGCTTGTCTTGGGATAGAGAAGAGGCCAGCTTTGTTGAGTTCGACAAATGTTTTGCTGCGCCCCTAAGAAAATTGTTGTTTATTGATACTCCCAAAATCCCCAAGGCATTGCTAGATATTATAAGACCCTTGCAATATAACAAGCATTTGAAAATTACACACAATTGGGGAGATGTTATCCCATATCTGGTATCTACTATTCTCAGGGTCTATGGTTTCAGAGGGACCCCTTATGTTCTGCCATTCAATATCCCTTTCAGGATTGGATTGGCAAAATTTTTGAGACAAATTGGTGGCCTCCAGGACTATTCTTTTACTGGCAAAGGCAATGGAACCCTTTTCCCTTCAATAACCTTGGTAGATAAATTTGTCATCACAGCTGGGGGATGGTCTTGCTTTGATAGCATTTTTAAGCCATATAGGATGGGAATTGCCATACCTAGGATAGCTGACCCTGAAGGGTTTTACAAAATCCAGCTGCAAGTTAGATCAAAATGCATTAATATGGAGCATGCCTTCATGTTCCCTGAAGATGTGATTAGAAATGAGTTCAATTTGGCCAAACAAGAAGAAAGGAAACAAAAGTGGCTGGTCTACAAAAGAACTCTGGATTTTGTAAGGCTTTTTGATAAGAATTATGATTCTTTGTCTTCTTTATCCCTGCCTGACAAAAAGATTGATTCTCTAATTGCCTATTATGAGGGCATAATGCAAACATTGGTCAAAAAAAAGGATCTAGAGATACAAAAGGACCCAGAAAAGGCTAAGGTCTTATTGAGTAGGCATATGTATTAGAAGATGCTTCCACTAGGAAGATATGTATTCCAATAAAAGGTAGGGTACTCGATGGTTGTACCAAAACCAGTGGAGATTAGGCCTCGAGCTAAAAGGCCAAAAAATTTGCCTTCATCATCTCAGGTCATTGCAGCTGAGGAACAGGTTGTTAACCTTGAAGATCCGAAAGGAAAAAGGCCCATCATAGTGAACCCTGCAAATCAACCATCATCCAAGAGGCAAAGGGTTGAGTAGGGAACACACCAGGCATCACTTCAAGAGGAAGTATATTCTCCCTCATAGACTCCCCTCAAAAATTTTGATGAGCAAGGGGCTGTGGAATGCTTAACTGAACTTGGGGCCATAGGGCAAATCTAAATTTCTTATGCAAATTTAGAAGAAAATGTACTTGAAGTACCTGTACCCTTACAGGGGGATTTGATGGTTAAGGAGATTGTTGGCAAGGAGCTTGATCCTATTGTGGTGAAAGCATGCAATCAATTTCTTTCTGATGATAAATTCATCAAGGACCCTACTTTCCAACAATTTCTGTGGAAAACTCATTTAAGTGAATTCCAAGATGCTTGTGAGAAAAGAAAGGAGGAGTATCCTCATAAGGATATCTCTAACATTGAAGTAGAGGTGAAGAGTGAAATGACACAAAATTTTGAAAGATTGATAGCTGATCAAGGTAGGGAGATGGTTGCAAAGTCCAAGATTCTAGTTTTGCCTGAATGGGATATTGCCGATGCAATACTTTTTGATTTGTTGCCCCACTTTTCACCCCATAACCATACTGTCAAAGTGGAAGATTTTGATCTCATAATCAAGTCTGGTCATGTTTCAGTCTAGGTCTAAGTCTTTCATAGGATAGGCTATTCTTGCCGGGTTTCCCTGCCATTGCCTTTCCTTCTCTAAGTCGGGTGGGTGTTTTAAAGTCTTGTCATAATGGGTAGGTTATAGATCCCAACCTGGCAAGGATAATGTGCTCTTAATTGGTGATCTTTCTCAAGCAGAATGGCAATTGGAGGCCATGATTTCCAGACACTCATAAGGAATCAGAAAAAGGTTCTTCATTTGGATGATGCAGTGACAGAACTGATGTGGACTATTCAAAAAGGTTTATCCCATATGTCAATATGCAGAGGATACATTTCTTTGTATAAGTCATCCTTGCAGATTTGATCCCAGGATTGTTGCAATGTTTCTAACTTTCAATGATGGCAGAGGCAAAAAGTTATTCATGAAAGTTTTCAAGTCACATTGGATCTAATTTTGATGTTTCCTTTAAGAATAATTTATGAAGTTATGAAGTGGTACTGTTTGAGCATGTCGTTGTTAAAACATTCTCTTGATCAGAAAACAATAATAAATTGATTACCAAATTATGGTAAAGGACAGTGCTTAATGTTCAGCACCAAAAACACCATTAAGATAGGAAATATGGATAATGTGATTTGTATCATGAGGTGAGCAGAAGATAGAAAGGAAATCAGAAAAATGAATCGAAAGTAGTGACTGTGCACTTGAATAAGTTTTCATTTCAAGCTCGGGTCTTAGCCTTTTTTGAGCATTGAATGTATCTTTTACAAGTAAATCAAAGTTGTTATTTTTCATATTAAAGATGTATTGATCAATTTTTGGTGATCAGAGTGACTGAAAACAGTGAATGTAAAAATGGTTTAGTTTCTTTTAAGTTCGGGCATGTCTTTGATACACAACAGAGCCGAACTTGTATGCACTCAACACATTTTTTTACAGTCGATTGAAATTAATGTTATGCATGTTTTGGATACACATATTGATTCTCTGATGTTCCACGATCCTAGCAGAGAAAACCGCATTCAATTTGGTGTTGAAATAACAAAATATGGCATGGCGGGAAGGCGGGATTATTACACGTGTAAAGGTGTTTCATGTTCGCTGTGTTGGTATCTCTGCTGATGTAATGATTAAGATTCCAAATCGACGATCACTGCTTTCCCTCTATGATGTTGAAGATTCTTCGAGGCAAAGCGGGATCTTGCCACATGGCTCTATGGGTCCGAAAGAGTTTGTTTGCGGTTATAATATTTCTGAGATGCTAGATCTACGGTTCCCGCTTTCCCTTGATGGGAAGGAGTATGCTTTGCGGAAAAGCGGGATTGCGCCACGTGTTGTCAACTACAGACCAGCGCACATCAAATGAAGAGCGATTTAAATATTATTATTTCAAAATGCAGTTAGCATGTGCTTTAAGTTACATAAGCACTTAAAGTTGATGGGTGGAAAACGATTAATCCACTACTCCACTATTGCGGGTTTCGCACCTGTTGTATGTATTTTCCGCCATGAACATTCAAACAATAACACAATCCACTGCATGTGGTATCGAGAGATGGATTTTTCAACAGTGGATCGGGTTTCTCAGTCGAAACAATTGGACACAATTTCAGTATTGAAGGTGATCGAATTCTTATCAATAAGATTGAAGTGACAGTAAGGCAATCTTAAAGCCATTAATTACAAACCGTTGAAGCCTCTGCGCATCCAAAAGTAAGATGAATTGTTGGTATCACTACGGGAAAAGATTGCTTCCAGTACTTAAAAAGAGCAATAAAGACTTACTATATCAATCATGGTCAAGGGAAGAGTAACAGTCCAGGATATGTCAAGCACTATGTTCTTATTGGATATCTTTTTATTTTCATGGTGATAAGACACGACTCACCATTAATTCAAATTGTAACCAGAATTGTTTATCTTCTATGAGGTCGACTTCTTATGAAATAAAGATAAAGAAGAAGTTTGACACAGTGCGGTGGTTGAACATTTATAAACAGGGAATATGTCACTATGATCAAGGGGGTCAAACAGTTTGAGTTATGTCAAATTCTCTTCAATTACACAGAGAAAGGATGATGGTAATAATAATTCTCTAATGGATACAGGCATGCAATTATTCGAGTGACATTTTCCATTTTGTGTTCATTAATTTTGATATTTTAAATCATATTGTTCTGATGAGGATCTATTCAGTTCACCTTCTCCAGCTGAGTTAGATGAAAGGACAAAGTCTTTTCAGTTCTTCCTTGTTGTGATGGTGAAACACCTGTTTTCAGTCTTTTCAAATTCTATAGTTTGAAACAATTTGCATTCCCATGAAAGGGCGTATGTTGTAAGCTCTATAAATACTGATGAAAAAATAAATACAAAGGTCGGCAAATTTTTGGTGTAGAATACTTGATGTTGCAGAGACAATTGAAAAGTGTTTTATGTCAATTATTTTCTGTTCTAGTTAGTTAATAGTTGTTAGATGATTCTTTCTCTTAATTTGAATTACAGTAGGAAGGAAAGGATGTTTCATTCCTTTGTTTTGAGGATGTGAATAAACCCAGTAGGATGTGCTGTGGGATATTCAGAGAAGGATTCATTAGAAGTTTTTTTTGTTTCATTTATATCTCTGTTAATAATTGTAGATTAGTAAATGCTAAGTGTATGAATTCATAGGATGTGTGAGTTCTACAGCTTGGTTTATAGATTAGAAAGCTCTCCTTGCCTGGATTAAGTTCTGTTTTGGCTTAATTTGGTTTGCCTCTTCTGGTCTCGGGTTAAGAGCATACCCTGTGTTAGTTTTAGGATCAAAACATAATTCATTGCATATCATTTCAAAAGGGAGTTGTACCTACCAATTCAAAGAAAAGCCAGTAATCAGAGAACGGCTTTTCAACTGTTGTAATCAGATATTGTTCATAATTTGGGCACTAAGAGTCATATTCCTAAGAAGCAAGAAAGGACAAATCTGTTTACTAACATGATTCACTAAGGAAATCTAAGCAACCAATTTTGCAAGAGGGCCAAGAAGCTAAGGAAGCCAGAAAGGGCATCTTGTTCAGCAATGACCACCAGGCCCTGGTAATGTGGTCATTAAAGAAAAATACAGATATAAGGAACAAGCAATTGGATACTTTTGGTTATTTTGGTGGCTTGATAGTACAAAGGGTATCTGATACCTTTGGGCTTCAAGTAATGGACCAAATGAAACAACAACTAAATTTCGCCAAAGTAGTTGTCACCAAGGCAGCAGGGGTAATGCAATCATATGAGGACAAGTTTGAAAAATTGATGAATGATGTCAAAGACAGGGATGTCATCATTGTTGAGCTAAGGAAAAAGCTGGCTGAATTAGAAGTGAAAGCCCAAATATCACAATTAGCTCTATCTGATACCCCAGTAGCTCCATCTTTCTCTGAGCCGATCATTGAGTTCCCTCCTTCTCCTTATCCGATCCAATTGTAGGCCCAAGATTTGAAATTAGAAAAGGAGATCCTTCAAAAGGAGAAAGAAGATATGCAAGGAGAAAAGGTGAAGCTAGTTAGAGATAAGCTTGAGTTTGAGCCTGAAAAAAGTGAGTCAAAGGGCAAGATGGCCAGTTCATCCGAAGAGTTTTTTTGAAATTCTTAAATAGTTCATAGAAGATGATGTGGAAGAATAAAAGTACTGCATTAGGCATATTAAAGAGGAAGGAAATTGCTCAATCTAACAGATGTTGTACTTCGGCCATGCTAGCAATCTACAATTTTCCATCTTTCAAACTGACTATTCTGAATTTTTTGTCGGGTGTCAGTTCATTGTTTTGTAGTACTATATTTTTGGGGCAGTCGAGGATACAGTTGACAACACTTCTCATGCCTTTCAGACCTGTAGCCTCTTTTTGATCCAGTGTTGAATTCTTAGGTTTTGACCTGATGGTCTTATCAACTACAGTGTTATGTGTAGCAATCCTTTCTATATTTAATTGATAAGAGTTGGCTTGATTTTTCAGTTCTCAGGTCACTTGATATTTGTGAAGGAAAGTTCTCTCGCAGGATGAGCAAGCTAATAGCAAAGTCCAGCAAGGAAGGTGCAGCCAAGAGTAAGCGCGGCAAAAATAAAGGAGAGGATCATGGAGATAAGATGATCACCTTTATGCAGGATGGTAGGGAAGTATCCTTCGAATGAGACAAACTTGAAGACTGAGATGAGGATTACTTGGCATTATATGAGAAGTATCCAGATTGTTTACCAGAAGAGGAATATTTTGATGAGCAAAAAAAGATGGCTAATGAGATTGCAGTGAGATGGAAAGAACGTGATCAAGGCAGTTCAAAGGGAGTAATGACAAGGAGCATTGTTCCCAAGCAAGGAAAATAGAAAGGGTAAGGATCCAAGTCCTGAGCTCGCCAGCTGTTATTTTATGGAGTTGTTACATGTCACCTTTTTCACTCGTCTCTCTCTTTTCTGTTCAAATGATGGTCTTCTAACTAATTTTTTCTTGTAATGCCACCTCGTCACATGGTAACCAGAATCTTGTTACATCCCATTTTCCTTTTTGGGATCCCATGGTTACCTGTGAGTGGTTTTTCTATATATATGTAATCTGGTGTTTTAAAAAAGGTGGTGAAATTCTATTTCTGCAAGAAAAGAATGCTTTCTGGTCTTCTCTCTGGTCTTGTGTTATAAACTCTGTACTGAAACATCTAATGAATATAAATATATGAGGTGAAGGCCCTTCTCGGTGTTACTTGTCTTTGTGTGTTTGCATTAGTTTTCTTGTTTGATATATTTGTAAGGCAAATTTAATAAATTAATCTGTAAGGCAGGTTATGAAACTATTGTTAAGTTGCTTTCAAGGAGAGTAAAATTCTTAATAATAATTTCTGAGCATTCAATGTTACATACAGATCTGATAGTTGTGTTTGAGAATGGGAGGATGATATCTAAGGCATAGCATCTGGTCTCTACTTTGCTTTATATCCATGGATTGTCTAAGTTTTACTAGTTTAACTCTCTATCCAAGGATAGGCACTGGTTTGCCCTTTATTTGTAGTCGTTCTTCATTGACAAATAATATAAATCAAGTTTAGTTTTACATATGAAATGTTAAGGTCTTAAAGATATCTCCAATTTCTTTGAAGATGGAAGTATTGGTATACCCACCTAAGCCTCTAGAGCTCGAAGTTGAAAAAGGGTTAAACCCTTAGTGCATTGGTGTTTAATGTTGTTGTAGATGTCACTGAACATAGTCGAATAGATAATATAATGTATTTAACATCTACAGCATTTCACACCAATAGTTTCCCTGCTCAGTATCCCCTCTATTCTTCACTTTTTCTCTTTGCAATTCTGTCCTTTGAATTCTGCAGCACTTTGTTGCCTTTTTCTATCACACACATTGTTCTATTTAGATCTCCCTCTTTATAGAACATTCAGGTAGTGGACAATCTTCTAGATCTTGCTTCGAGCATGAAAACATAATCCATCGATCATACAAACATATCATTTTTCTTATTGGTGCGTTCACCTTGGAATCATACAAAACTAGCATTTACATTCCCTATGTAATAAATACAATCTATCCTCGATGATTGTAACATGTTTCCAATCAAGTGTCCAGGTTCAATGTATCTAATAAAATGTTTGTGTTGGCTCTGTGAACTCAGTGATCTTCTCCTGTGAACTTGGTAGCTATATTGCATGCTTGGTAAATTGCCTTTTGTTTACTTGGTAATAACTATCACTGTGTAGCTCGGATACATAGTATATACAACTTGGTGTAAACTGAATCTCGGTTGCAACCTTCTTTTCTAACTTGGATTCCTCAGTGTGAACTAATTGGTTGGACTATACCAACTTCACTAAGCACTTGCAATAGCTTAATATATACCGAATGACTTCTTCACATACCGATATGACTTTGACAAAACTAAGGACAACCAAAACTATTAGGAGTAACATGTTAGGGTGTTCTGCACCACATCAATGTGTCAGTGGGGTTGACATTTTCTCTCAATATATCATACTCAATTTGATATGATACTCTGACATTTTCTCTCGATATATCATACTTAGTTTGATATGGTTCTCTAATAGTTGCTCTCATTTGATGTTGCTTGGATGTGATGCACTTTTATTTATGATATCCATGGTCTTTGGATGTTTGTCATTTCACAGATGATTTTCCTTTGATATGTATCATTGATTTTCTTTTGGAGTAGCATGTAATGCCCGCCAAAATACCCTAGAGAAATATACTAATTTAACCAATAATGGAACAATGTTTTTTTTTTAAAACAACCAACAAAGTACATTTAAACTCACTTAATGCAATGTGTTACAATAAACATTTCATAACAATCCATTGAACTTAACATTAAACCATAATCATATACATATACGCAACACATTGCATCTTTTCTCTAAGGCATTTCAACATCATTACTTAGGAACCACATAAATTTCTCTTAACTAACTACATATCATTGATCATAAATGTCACAAGAATACAACATGCATAAGCCTCAATCCAATGCATCACCTAACCTATATACATCATAATGAATGCAAAAATATCCTCATAAGAGCATAGCTCATCATCTACTATCTCAACTATGGTCCTACAAATATAATTTACATCTCATACAAGATAGCCAATACATAAATTTGTTGCAATAAGATCCATAATCCATAATGAAGAATAATCCACATCCACACAACACGAACATCAACATAGAGAACATATCCCAATGATGAAAGCACCAACCTCTTGACCATGTGGAACCATAGGAACCACCCCTCATGCTAGGACATGACACAAGGTCCCAACACACACTCTACATCTAGGCTGATACTAATACCAATGAGACATGAAAACAACATACTAACATAATTCACAAAGAACTCCCATAGGCCAACAAACATCAAGACATGAAAATGAAAAATCAAAGGGACACATGTAGGAGTGGAGTTTCATCACATGCCATAATATAAATACTATTGGTATTTCAGTTACTAATGTTTATATTGATGATTAATGAGGATATTGAGAAGGTTGTTGAAGATTATGGATATAACTGGTTAAGGATGTCTACTATCTTAACTATATTATTTTGTCATTGATGTCAAGTATTTGATTTCTAACTCAGTATTTTTTTGCCATATCTTAAGAAGAATGATTTATGAATGATAAATATGTTGGTAAGTGACAAAGAAAGAATGATAAAGATGTCGGTAAAAGACACAGAAAGAATGAAGAATGGAACTGGAATAAGTTATTCACCGGGCAACTATTACCGAGCTAAACAATGGTAAAATCATGTGGTTAGATTGTTTTGATGTCTTACATATTTTATTGTTTATAAACTTTATATTTTACTATGTTACCGAGAAAAGCCTCAGTCGGTAAACACATAGTCAATATACATCGAGTAATGATTTTGGTTAATGAAGTCCAGTATAAACCGAGTAACAAAGGCCGGTATCTATCGAGTAATGTTTAGTGTTAACCGAGTAACAACCGAGTTGTAACAGAAAGCATTGGATGAATAACCATTTAGCATTGATTGGATAAATGTATTATTTAATGAAGGATGCTAATGAATTAATATTATTGGTATGCCATTCATGAAGTTAATTAAAAGATCTACGGCAAGGAAAAATCAGAATGAAGATCTACAGCACAAATTAAACCGCGTTTTACCTAGCACAAGTTCCAAGATGGCAGGTAAGATAAATGTTTTTCTAATCAGAGGATACATTGAATTTAGTCGATATTGAAGATCTGATGGCTATGATTAATCATGGGAAATGTGATTAAGGAGATTAAGAGGTTAGCAAACAGATTGTCTATAAAAATGGAATTATTGATTAACAATAGAATGCGGGCAGAATAAGCACAGAGGGATGCTACAGTATAGATTACAGATTACAGATTAAGCACAAAAGATTGAAGATCAAGTTTGGAGAACAGAATTGAGAGCCCAGCAGAAGGACAAGATAAGTCATGATGACAATTTATGTTTTGAGCAAATAAGAAGCTACTTTAACATATTAGATGTGAAGTTGCAGATATATATTTTCATTACTATTATTTTGTAAAGAGTGACAGAAAATCTCTTAATCGAGTGGACTTAACAGTCTTAATTGTAAATCCTCTAGCAAAGTGACATTCTGATTGAGTGTTCTAAATCCTTTGACAAGGTCACTTCTAACAAAGTTAAGATCCTAACAGATCTGAGGGAAATCCCTTCATCGGGTCACATCTACCAATGTGTTTGTAATCTTTAACAAGATAAGCTTTTAACAGAGCATACTCTAGAAGAGTATATTTTCTTAGTGGGTCCGAAATCCCACAATGGTTTTTCCCTATTTGGGTTTCCACGTTAAATATGGTGTTATGTGATTTATTGTTGATTATTTGTTTATGAGTTTGAATGGTTTATATTCAGTTATATATTTCTGATAAGGTTACCGAGGTTGAATCAGTTAATGTTTGAAATAAGTAAAGTTGTATGATTCATCCCCCCCCTCTCATTTGGGCCTAACATTTGGTATCAGAGCTATGGACTCCAGAAAAGAAAAAGTCTGAAGGCACTTGAGTAAAAGATCCGAAAATGTATAAGAGGGAAGCACCAAAGCTGAACAAGTCAAGTTTCTCTACATGGTAGAAAAGGATGAAGCTGCACCTATCAGGAATTGGAGAACATGTTGTTTATTATTTGGAGAATGGTTACGTGCCACCTACTACCAATCCATTGACATTAGAAGAGATAAAGCAAAAGAAAGAACATACTCAAGCAATGATTGAAATAACAACTGCATTGACCGACTCAGAGTTTAATGATCTAGAAGGCTGCAATGATACAAAAGCAATGTGGGACAAGCTTACATCTGTGTATGGAGGTGATGTACATGTACAAAGAGCAAAAGTGGATAGTCTAAAAGGACAACTGGAATCTATAAGAATGAATGAAGGTGAGAACATAATCCAGTATAGTACAAGGTTGAAAGACATTATAAATCAAATCAAAGGAGTAGGTGGAACTATTAGTGAAGAAGAAGTAACAAGTAAGTTGTTGAGAACCCTTCTACCAGCTTATACCATTCAAGTTTCTGCAATTCATGAATTGAGATCTGTACCCAATATGTCAGTTTCTTTGGATGCTACTGTCGGTAAGCTACATGCATTTGAGTTAAGTAATTTTGATCACAGTGGGGCTTCGGTAAGTAAAGTTGAATCTGCATTCAATTCTTTACACATTGGTGAAACTAATGATTACAATGATAGAATGACTAAGTATCCTAAAGGAGATCACAGTGGAGCAAGTGAAAGATTTAAGAAAACCATGGAAGGAGTATACAAACTATATGAGGAAATCGAAGAGCAAGAAGAGTTTGAAGCACTATTAGCAAGAAGACTACAAAGAGGAAGAGGTAAGTATAAAGGCAAACTACCTTTGAAATGTTTTAATTGTGACAAGATTGGACATATGGCTTCTAACTGACCTGATAAAGAAACTACTGAAAAGAGAGATTACCGAGATGACAGACAAAAAGATAATTACAGAGGACACCGATATTTCAGAAGGAGAAACAAGAAGACATGCCTAATAGCTGATGAAGAATCAAGTGATGATAAATCTGATGAAACTGAAAATGAGGAAGTTGTTTATATGCTATCAAAGATGGATTAGATGAAGAAAGGTATGAAGAAAAAGCTTTAATATCTCATGTGAATACTAATGATTCTTGGATTATAGATAGTGGATGCTCACATCACATGACAAGTGATAAACACAAGTTTGTTAAATTAGAAGATTATGATGGAGGCTATGTAAGATTTGGTAATGAGGCACCATGTCCAGTAAAAGATAAAGGATCCATAGCACTTCTTGACAATACAAAATGTGATGATGTGTTTTGGGTTGAAGGTTTGAAATACAATTTGTCGAGTGTAGCACAGTTGAGCAATACAAGATACCGAATAGAATTTCTGAAAGGAATTGTGAAAGTTCATGATAAACATGGAAAGTTAGCTGCTACCGGGATACAAACAACAGGTAATACATTTCATCTTGACACAACTTTGAATAACTATCTTTATGCTAAGATAGAAGATACCTGGTTATGGCATAAAAGGTTTTGTCATGTAAATTTTGATAACCTGATCAAAATAAGTAATAAGCATCGAGTAAGAGGGCTATCGAGTCTAGAAAAACCTGAGAATGCTATGTGCCGAGGATGCCAGATAGGCAAGATGACTAGATCGAGCTTTGCAAGTAAGTCCTCTACCTCTAAAGGAATTTTAGATCTTGTGCATACTGATCTTTGTGGTCCTATGAAAGTACAAAGTTATTATGGTGATAGATATTTCATATTATTTGTGGATGACTTCAAGAATGATGTCAATTGTGTTTTTGAAAGAGAAATCAAAAGCTTTTCAGATGTTTAAATGGTACAAGGCAAGAGTTGAAAATGAAACAGGAAGAAAGCTAAAATGTCTTAGATCTGACAAAGGAGGAGAGTTTACTTCTGATGAATTTAACCTATTTTGCAATGATAATATTATAAAGAGACAAGTATCTACACCGAGAACACCCCAGCAAAATGGAATAGCTGAAAGGAGGAACCGATCTATTGTAGATTGTGCAAGAACCTTGATGATAGAGAAGAAGGTACCCCAAACATTTTGGAGAGAAGCAATAAGCACTGTAGTTTACAACCTGAACCGAGTACAACTGAAGAAAGGAACATTGAAGACACCTTATGAAATCTGGTATGACAAGAAACCTAATGTAAGTCACTTTAAAATCTTTGGAAGTAGATGTTATGTTTACAAAGATGATAGAAATGGAAAGTTTGATAAAAAAAGTGAAGAAGGAACATTTCTTAGTTATTCTTCTAGAAGTAAAGCATATAAATGTTTGATCAAATCATCTAACAAAATAGTGGAGAGTGCAAATGTGAAAATTGATGAATTTCCTGAAAGAAATGATGAAGGAAATTCCAAGGAGCCAGAAGATTATGAAGAATTTGTCTATGTTCAACCGATAAGGTCTACCGAGCTATCTGTAGAAGGAAATGAAGAAAATATCCAGTTACTGAGTGATGAAGAAGATCATGAAGAACCTACCAAGCCTGTGTTAGCCAAATATGTCAAAAGAAATTATGCATCAAGTCAGATTATAGGAAATAAAGATGATCCAGTGATGACAAGAAGCAAACTGAGACAGAATACATGCCTGATATCTGAATTTGAACCGAGAACAGTAAAAGAGGAATTTAATAGTGAAGATTGGGTAAATGCTATGAAAGAAGAAATTGATCAAATCAAGAAGAATGACACCTGGAAATTGGTCGCAAGACCTAAGGACAAAAATGTAATAGGTACAAAGTGGATTTTTAGAAACAAGCTAAATGAAAAAGGAAAGGTCATTCGGAATAAAGCAAGACTAGTTTGCAAAGGTTATGCTCGAGAAGAAGGAATAGATTATGGTGAGACTTTTGCACCTATGGCTAGACTTGAAGGAGTAAGAACTTTTTTAGCCTATGCTGCTTATAAGAATTTCAAGGTATATCAAATGGATGTGAAATCTGCATTTTTGAATGGAAGATTATAAGAGGAAGTTTTTATTGAACAACCTGAAGGATTTGCTGAAGATGAAAATAAAGATAAGGTATGTAAGCTAAACAAAGCACTATATGGTCTGAAACAAGCACCGAGAGCATGATATGAGAGATTGCATTCATATTTAATTAAGATTGGATTTATAAGAACAAGTGAAAACAGTAACATGTATATGAAGCATAATGAAGACAATAAGATATTGATCTCAGCCATATTTGTTGATGATATAATTTTTTGTGGAAATGACTCTTTATGCAAGAAATTTGGAAAAGAGATGTGCAAAGAATTTGAGATGTCATTAATTGGTGAGATAAAGTATTTTATAGGCTTATAGATACTGCAGAAGAACAATGAAATTATCATTTCTCAGTCCAAGTACATAAAGGAAATCTTGAAGAAATTTGGAATGGAGGATTTTAAACTTGTAAGTACTCCTATGACTACCAACTATAAATTATCAAAGAATGATGAATCTACATCTATTGATCAGACACTTTATAGATCTATGATTGGAAAGTTACAATATGTTGTTCACAGCAGACCAGATATAGCACATGCAATAGGTATTGTTGCAAGATTTTCTGTTGATCCTAAGGAAACACATATGACAGCAATTAAAAGAATTTTCAGATACCTGAAAGGCACTAAAGATTATGGCTTAGTATATAAGAAAGGAAATGGTTTTGATTTGCAAGTATATACTGATTCTAATTGGGTAGGTAACATTGATGACAGGAAAAGTACAAGTGGAGGAGCTTTCTTTTTAGGAGAAAGATTAGTAAGTTGTCTTAGCAAGAAACAAGGATGTGTATCACAGTCAACAGCTGAAGCTGAATATGTTGCTGCTGCATTAAATTGCACTAATATAGCATGGATCAAACAACTGTTGGAAGGAATACATGAAAAAGTTGCCGAGCTAGTAACTATATTCTGTGATAACAATAGTGCAATAAATATTTCAAAAAATCCTAGTATGCATTCCAAGACAAAGCACATATCAATTAAGTATCATTATCTGAGAGAAGAAGTTCAAGAGAAGAAAGTGGTATTGGATTACATCATCACAAAGGAACAAATTGCAAACATCTTCACCAAACCACTACCAAAGGACACTTTTGAGTATCTCAGAAGTCAGTTAGGGGTCCTACCCCTATCCCCCATTCACTGATAGAGTTCGATGAAAGCATCAATTCGGTGACTCAACAAGAATATCTTTATGAGTTGATGCTGAGAAGGATTTCTAAAGTTGTACAGGAAATAGACAGGAATGATTGAAATATAACAAGTAAAATGGAAGAAATTATGTTTTAAGTTCTTTTTCTTTTGTTTGGCATTGTTGTCAAAGGGGGAGAAGATTACTGTAAGGGGGAGAAGCCTAATGATTTAGAAAAGATTTATTCAGCACAAGACTAATGACAGGGGGAGAACTAAGAACAGTTTATGAGAACTGTTACAGAGAACAGAGAATAGTTAATGCTATCTGAATTAGAAATTGAATCAATAAGGAAATCAATTGGTTTTGGTGTTGCCATCAATGCCAAAGGGGGAGATTGTTGGTATTTCAGTTACTAATGTTTATATTGATGATTAATGAGGATATTGAGAAGGTTGTTGAAGATTATGGATATAACTAGTTAAGGATGTCTACTATCTTAACTATATTATTTTGTCATTGATGTCAAGTATTTGATTTCTAACTCAGTATTTTGTTGCCATATCTTAAGAAGAATGATTTATGAATGATAAATATGTCGGTAAGTGACAGAGAAAGAATGATAAAGATGTCGGTAAATGACACAGAAAGAATCAAGAATGGAAGTGGAATAAGTTATTCACTGGGCAACTATTATCGAGCTAGACAATGGTAAAATCATGTGGTTAGATTGTTTTGATGTCTTACATATTTTATTGTTTATAAAATTTATATTTTACTATGTTACCGAGTAAAGCCTCAGTCGGTAAACACATAGTCAGTATACACCAAGTAATGATTTCTGTTAATGAAGTCCAGTATAAACCGAGTAACAAAGGCCAGTATCTACCGAGTAATGTTTAGTGTTAACCAAGTACCAACCGAGTTGTAACAGAAAGCATTGGATGGATAAATGTATAATTTAATGAAGGACACTAATGAATTAATATTATTGGTATGTCATTCATGAAGTTAGTTAAAAGATCTACGGCAAGGGAAAATTAGAATGAAGATCTACAGCACAAATTAAACCGCATTTTACCTAGCACAAGTTCCAAGATGGCAAGTAAGATAAATGTTTTTCTAATCAGAGGATACATTGAATTTAGTCGATATTGAAGATCTGATGGCTATGATTAATCATGGGAAATGTGATTAAGGAGATTAAGCGGTTAGCAAACAGATTGTCTATAAAAATGGAATTGTTGATTAACAATAGAATGCGGGCAAAATAAGCACAGAGGGATGCCACTGTACAGATTACAAATTACAGATTGAGCACAGAAGATTGAAGATCAAGTTTGGAGAACAAAATTGAGAGCCCAGCAAAAGGACAAGATAAGTCATGATGACAATTTATGTTTTGAGCAAATAAGAATCTTGTTTAACATATTAGATGTGAAGTTGCAAATATATATTTTCATTACTATTATTTTGTAAAGAGTGATAGAAAATCTCTTAACCAAGTGGACTTAACAGTCTTAATTGTAAATCCTCTAGCAAGGTGACATTCTGATTGAGTGTTCTAAATCCTTTGACAAGGTCACTTCTAACAAAGTGAAGATCCTAACAGATCTGAGGGAAATCCCTTCATCGGGTCACATCTACCAATGTGTTTGTAATCTTTAACAAGATAAGCTTTTAACAGAGCATACTCTAGAAGAGTATATTTTCTTAGTGGGTCCGAAATACCATAGTGGTTTTTCCCTATTTGGGTTTCCACGTTAAATATGGTGTTATGTGATTTATTGTTGATTATTTGTTTATGAGTTTGAATGGTTTATATTCAGTTATATATTTCTAATAAGGTTACTGAGGTTGAATTAGTTAATGTTTGAAATAAGTAAAGTTGTATGATTCACCCCCCCTCTCATTTGGGCCTAACAAATACAACATAGCACCAAGAATAATCCTGATGGGCATGTGAAGCCATCTCAACCTCTGATAGAATCAAGGGAGATTGACTTACCATCTTCATGGCCTTCTCATGCCTAAACTAAAACATCCTTCCTAGGATTAGGACATGAGGCACACATTTTATTATCTTTTTAATTATCTAAGTTACCGAACCCATGAGTTACTTATTAAGTTATCACTTGCATTACAACAATATGGTAAACTCCCAATGTTCCCAAGCAATCTAGACTTCATGCATCCTTACAAGGAACCTCATGCCAACCTATCTCTCATAACCCTGATCATCACAAGAAAGTGCACTCCCCTTATAACATGGTCTAACATAAATAATAACTCAAGAGGCTATAATACATCATCAAATCTAAATCATAAAACATATGAATCTGAAACCACAAGCATACCAAATACATCCATAAACAGGACACAATAACATGAATATATGAAGGCTAAAAAATCAAACAAAATGAGTCCCTTGGGAAATCATTAAATCAAGGCTATAAGAAGAGCCACATAAATCTGAACATACTCAGCAAAAGATCTGATCAAGGCCAATTCACTCGCTGGACTAATATAACATCAAAACCAATCACTCGCTTGGTGCATCAACAAGGAAGGAAGACTAAGAGCACATAGAATTTCAATAAGACATAATAAAAACATCCATGGTAAAATCTCAACATCAGATAACCTAAAAATATTCAACAAACAACCTCTAGTACAAACTGAAATCCATCGGACCTCAAACATAATTCAAAAATTGTCAAAAACAACAAGAAAAGGTAGACTAATGCATTTGACAGAAATGATTGCGCAACTGACCAAACAAACAACACATATAAACTGAAGGCTAGTACATTTAAGCCATAGGTTAGCACAGATGGACAAAGGATTGTGCATACGATACGTAGGGAAACACATCTAATCAACAGGGTAGCACATTTAACTAATTGTTTAGCGCTTTTACCATAAAACATAAAATACACAGAAAATGCATGACAAATTACTAAATGCAGAAAAATGATAACTTAAAAACTACTGAACCAAAAGTGATGAGACTAGGCTTAATGAAAATGACTTGAAACAAGCTATTTAATGTGCATAATATTTGAGATAAATAAAAATCAAATTAAACACAAGGATCAAAACAAACAAGTGTCATATGGAGGAATATACATCTCTAGAACATTATACATTCAACTCTCAAAATCTCAGACTAAATATCCACTTCATAGGATGAATAGAAATGATAAACAACACTGGACAATAAACCAATACTACCAATAAATCCCATACACAAGAATCCAAAAGTGTATACACATAAAACAACAATACTTTTCTAGAAACATTTTCACGACATTGTACAGACAATAATCCAATCTGAGAAAATAAATAATAAACCCAAATGCCCATGAATCCAAAACTAAAAAAATATAGGATTGAATCTAAATTCTTTTCTTCCCAGGCGTGGAAAATGCAGAGAAAACAATCTACAGGAAAATAAAATGCAGGAAAATAAATAAGATAGATCCTCCAACCTGCAACCTAAGTGAAGGAAGAAAATCTGAAGAAGAGCCCACACAAATTGAATCCTCTCCAAACCAAGCAATCCAGAAACCAAACAAAAAAATTTCAATCAAAATCTCCAAGGAAAAATCACGGCAAATTGAACCCATGAAAGAATACAGACATCAATTAAAAGGAAGCAATAAACCTTAAACCCTAAAAATTCAACCAATGAGAAAATTCCATTTTGAAAATATTTCCCTCTAACCCAAGATATTCGAAAATCAATATCAACCAATGGGAAAATAGGGTAGGTATAAAATATAAATCATATCATATAGTTGGAAAGTGGGATTAATATATTTTAGTATCCCAAAGTCAAACTAGGGGAGAGGACCCAGTAGTTGTGCACCCTAACTTCAGGCTTCTCAAAAACCTACGTGGAAATTTCAAATCACTCCCATTTTTTTACAGTAGCTTACTTGGCGAGTCTCCTGCTTATAACGAAGGTTTCAGAGCCACATCATCAAATATGATGCCACTTCAGCATGCTTTTTGCCAAGGTGTCCAAAACAGCCCAAAAAAAAAGTGAGACCAATCATAGTGAATTAGGGACCCCAATAGTTGTGCAGCTGATGTGGCATCACACTATTGGCTGCTTTTTAGAACAAAGGGTACATTTCATTCAATTATGGGTAGTCATCATTAGCAAAAACAACTTTAAAGTCACAACCATTGGTACAATGTTGTCAAAAATATTGGATATTAAATCAACAACTATGGGTATTAAGTTAAAAACTTCTATCACAACTATTGGAACGTGTTCAAGTACTGGGTTCTCTCCCCTATATCAAATGCACAAATATATTAAATAAAAATCAAAGCCTCTAATTAGTTAATAAATAATCACACAAGGGCCTCAAATTAATTTTATTAAATCACAATAAATAGGAAGGCTCTAATACATGCATTAAATAAAATACTTAAATATTAAATATAAATTAAAGCTTAGACTATAGCCAAAATTAAATAAATAATTAAATATCCTTCAAGAAAATATTAATAAATCAAATATAAAATAATCTATAAATCATAAATCAAATAAAAAAATATAAATAAGCATTAAAAATTAATTATTTAAAATAAAATAAGAAAAATGATGCTAAACAACAACTCTAAGCACATTTGACCGAATATCAAATACTGACATACCACAATACAAACTGACAACTAACATCATAATTGTGCCTAGTGACGAACCTAAACCTAGAGTATGTGAAGAATACCCATGTCATCTCTAAAACCACATATTATCATTGGAATTTAAGACATGATCACACATATAAGGCTAGGGAAGCTCACACCTTGTTACCCAAGAGGAACAAATCTCTAGTACCTACAAGTTCTGCAACCACAAAATGATAATGCATTTGCACACACACACACACATATATAAGATAAGGGATAGAATCTCACAACAACACATCCTGCTTGTGATAAGTGATGAGACATTGATTCTCCCAAAGACAGTCAAACAATGGTCAAACACATCATACAAACATCTCATCAAATAAGACCATGAAATAAGGTTATTATATCCATGATAACCATCAAATCATCATAAGTAGCATGAAAACATATGAAATAAGAATATACCATAGATGCACATCAAACATCAAGGAATAATCTATCACCAAAATGGTTCATAATGTCATCCACTCATGAAATCATAAGGGCAATCATAACATAATATCCATGACAAGAATCTAAACCGCATATATTCCCATAATAATCTACTCAAAATATCACAAGATAGTCCAAACTATACTAACATAGTCAAATAATGCATGAAAAGGAAATATGAGTCAAGCAGAGGTATTACATAGCATGTGGTCACACGTATGCTGGATATGTTTCTATATGATATGCATGATGTTATGATATGAGATGTGTTTATGATATGCTTATAGATGTTTTTGTTTCGATGAGTTCTATATGAGTTATGCTTTTGATGATGCAGATGAGTTATATGTTGTGTATGTGATATGCCTATGTGATGATGCAGATGGATAGCTTTATATATGTGATTTGTTAATATGATATACAAATGGATATGTGCATGGATGAAAATTCTTAGCTCATATATGCTTCTAACATGTCTTTTTGTGCTTTTGATTAATGTTGCAGATGGATTGTGATATGGTAATGAAATGTGTGGTAATATGATGGATGTAATGTGAGATGTATCTTGAGAATGTATGTATGAGATGTATCTTGAAAATGTATGTGAAAATGCAACCTAATGATATGATTTTAAGATGATATTAATTTTGGTAATGTAATCTAATGATAGTTAATGCAAGCTAATGTGATATAAATATGATATGGGAATGAAAATGTAATGTGATGCAATTTTGAAAATGATATGAAATGTACCTTAAAAAATGTAACTGAATGTAATCTGAGATGATAATTAAATGCAACTACATGTGATCTAAAATGATATGATAATGATATGAAAATATTCCCTAATGCAATGATATGAAAATGTTGGTGTAATTAAATATTCCTAATTACACTTTACTTAATCTTACTTCGAATAATGCATTGCATAGTAGTTAGTGATTGAGACACCTAGGAGTGTGCACATCTATTAAGCACATGGTGTAGGAGAAATTCCACTTTAGGTGTGATAGTTGTCATCACATACCTCATTGTGTGTGAGATCCACCTTTTGTGCTCTTATCACATTATCATCCTAATCCAATGCACATACTTTATTGCATATTGGAGGATGATCCACATTTGGTGGACATGTGATTACACCTAGCATAGGTGATATTTTATCAACTCCTTATCATTGTCTCTTATCTCCTTTCCTATATAAGGAGGCCTATTATGTACATTTTAATCATGTCCATGATCAATAATATCATTCTTGCATCTTAATGCAATTGTCTTGCCAATCTCTTGTGGAAGTTATCTTGGTCTTGCATTCGATCTTGGGGGTGTTGTAGATTCACCTAAAACTCTAACATGGTATCAGAGCTCTCAAGGTGTGAAGACCTCTTCTCAAGAAGTGCAATCTTGGCTTGATTCAATTGTGGGTGTAGAATAAAGGTATTTGGACATCACCATTGCATAGTCTATTTGGAGAAAATTTGGGGTTTTGTATTTTGTGGCTTTCTATTGCAGGTCAATATTGGTGCTTGTTGGTGCAAATTAGAGGTTGGCATCATATTAAGGAGGTCCAAAAACCCCTAAATTGAATTTTATTTGATCCAAATTGAACACTCGAGGCCAAATCTAGAGCTATTTGAATTTTGGAAGTGCGGCGGCGGCGATTCAAAAAAAATATTTTCAGAGGTGATTTTCAAACAGCGATATCTCAGTCATCTAGACTCTTTTTTTCAAGCAATTTTTTTAATTTTGGGGTAGAATTTCATGATCTACACAATGGTTTAGGTGGTTTATGATCTCTATTCCTGAATTTTTCTAAAAATCACAAATCTCAGTTTTTCCAACTTCCAAGGCCTCATTTGAGCTCATATGAACTCCTTTTTAGGTGCAATTTTTTTTGAAAGTGCATAATTTTTTCTATATTTTTCAGATCTGAAATCAAATTTTAGTGACTATGACCAGAAATTGTACTTTCAAAAATTGGCTTGGTTTTTTCTTTTGTAATGCATAAGCCTTAGCTTGGTCTTTTGCATAATGATCTAAGTCTATTATAGCCTGATTTTGGAGTGTAATAATTTGTTGATCTCAATTTGTAATGAGAGAAGTGTATCATTAATGTAATCATGGGTTACGAAACACATTCTGCAGTAGTACTTTTGACTAAGGATAATTATGAGTCATGGGCAAAAGGAATCATCACACATTGTAGATGGCTTAATCTCTTGCCTCATCTTTATGGACTCATTCCTGAGCCAAAGTCATAGGGGAAGCAATATGTTTGGGGAGAAAAAAATGCTCATATTATAAATTTGATTATTAGTAACATTAGTTTGTGTCTCTTCTATGACATCTACCCCTGATTTAGAGGTGTTCAATGTCCACACATAATTTGGACAATCATTTGGGAGATTTTTGGTGATCCACATGTTCCTCCATTCCTAGATGATCTTTCTTTAAATTGCCTCATTCCTCTTGATGATGAAGATAATATTTCCTATGATGATTATACTTTAGATGCAATTGAAGAATTTGCAGCAATTGAGAGCGAGGATGATCTAGTGGCTCCTCCTGTAGCTCCTACTTCTCTAGTTGAGATCACACAATCATCTCTTGTTGGTGATTCGATTGATTCATTGCAAGAGATATCTATTTGTCTTCTTGATTGGGATTCTTACTTGCTAGATATTGGTTCATTATTTGTGGAGTCTCATATTTCAGATTTGGGAGACATACTTGAGGGGGTTTCTCTTCTCTTTGATGACAGTTTCATCATAGATGGGGACACTTCTTCACATTCTTTGGAGATTGACATTCTTGATTCTTCTTCTTCACTTGGTTTGTCACATGATGTGATAGATTCTTTGAGATTAGAGAGGCCTATTCAGTCTTCAAAGATGCATATTTGGAGACCTTCTTCCTTCTTTCATTTGGATATGGATTGGTCAATGCATCATCATCATACTTCATTTGGATTCCACTTCCTAATTCCTATCCACAATGGGAAGCATTCCTACATTTGTACTTGGTATATCTTCTTCCCAAGGGGAGAAATGTTGTTTGTAGTCATTGGAATATACTTTGTCTTCAAGCACTCACCATTTTTGTAGGAGATTCTACATTATGGGGGGGATATCATGTCTCCAACTATCCTTCTTATGGGAGGATACTTCTTTGTATATACATGATGTATGTAGTTCTTGGGGGGTCTTGAGCACTCCATCCATCCATGCATCTTGTTTTCTTCTCTCTTTTTGGGGGAGGGTTTTTCCCATGAGGTTTTCCCTCTTTCTCCACTTTATGAGAGTTATGCATTTCATGTATTGCATTTTGTACATGGGTACCTAACATGGCCTAATTGCCGAGACCCATATTGCATTGTGAGTTTAAGTGCATTCCCCTAAGTTGCACTTAAAGGGGGGGGGGGGGGGGGGGGGGGGAGGTGTTGGTGTAATTAAATATTCCTAATTACACTTTACTTAATCTTACTTAGGATAATGCATTGCATAGTAGTTAGTGATTGAGACACCTAGGAGTGTGCACATCTATTAAGCACATGGTGTAGGAGAAATTCCACATTAGGTATGATAGTTGTCATCACATACCTCATTGTGTGTGAGATCCACCTTTTGTGCTCTTATCACATTATCATCCTAATCCAATGCACATACTTTATTGCATATTGGAGGATGATCCACATTTGGTGGACATGTGATTACACCTAACATAGGTGATATCTTATCAACTCCTTATCATTGTCTCTTATCTCCTTTCCTATATAAGGAGGCCTATTATGTATATTTTAATCATGTCCATGATCAATAATATCATTCTTGCATCTTAATGCAATTGTCTTGCCAATCTCTTGTGGAAGTTATCTTGGTCTTGCATTCGATCTTGGGGGTGTTGTAGAGTCACCTAAAACTCTAACAGAAAAAAAATGCAACCTATAATGAAATGCAACTTAATGCAAGATTGTAACATGCCAATGTAATTGATATGAAAATGCAACTTAATGCAATATAAGATGATATGATAATGATATGAATGCTCAAAAATGATAATGCAATATAATGCAATATTTTAATATGATAATGATATGCATGCTAAAAATGATAATGCAATCGAGTCCAAACTAAGAATGATAATGAAGTTGAATGTAATATTGTTCTAAAAGGTTTTCATCTTTTTGGATGAAAGTTTCAATAATTCTCTTTTTTTCATCATCAAGCCATGATATGTTGAAACTTGATACAAACACCACGGTATAATTGAACATAATGACCTAAGTACACCTTACATGGGTTTTGATATTGCAAGGTGACACAAGTGTCAAGGTATAATTCAACCAAGAGGACTTGAGTGTTACTTGCATAAAATAGACAAGTGTTAACCTTTGTTCTATACAAATATAAAATGTCCTCAGCAATATGCCAGTGTATTGCTTCTTAGGAAAAATTTGTGCAGTAGAAGGCTTTACTCACAAATAGCAAAAAAAGAAAACATTACATTCCTTCCTTGTGACTCTAGTCATAAAACATCCTTGAGTTGCTCTAGAGATATGATAAGCCAAAATGATAAACAACCATATTAAACATGCATGCTATTCAAAATATATTCTTGTCAAATAAAACATCTTACAAATAGATCTTGTTTGTTTACTCAAAATCAATTCATGTCTTTGATGTTCACTCTCAATCAACATGTTCATATATTGATATGTGCATCATTGGTTGTCTGGATCCTTGTTGTCTCGATATGTGTTTTCTCTAATGTTTAAGACCTAAAGGTGAAATTCCCCTAGTGAGGTCCAAACTTTTCCCCGTAACTATTAATACTACTTTGGATATGGATATGTACATTGATCACCAAGCCATGGTGGGATATGATTTGGATAACTATTCAAATAATCAAGGGCAGTGACTATGCTAAGTATGTCCAAGATAAATGCTGCATGATAAAGTGTTCTTTGATGGTTATTGGTTTCAATCATATAGATGTTATGGATATGATACATGTACTAATAGATAGAAGAGTTAAGCTATCACAAGCATCACCTATTGGCAAGTTTTCACTACTTTCTTTTATTGCAAATTTTGATTTGATTTTTATTTTTTTTGTGATAGAAGGCACCTATTTACTAGGTTTTTACCATAGTGATGATTGTTTTTGAGTTTCTTCAATTTTTATTTTTTTTCAATTTTTATTTTCTTTGATTCTTTTCTTGATCCATGCATTCAATGACTAAAGTGTAGAATTTCTTCAGATGAATGTTGTTGTTAGGCTCTTCAAATACATCTCCTTCTAATGTTGATAACCAATATGCCCCTGATCCATAGGCTAATATGATGACAAAAGGGCACTAGTTAGGTTCAAACTTCCCCTTCTTTTCTTGATCTTGTTGATTGCTAGGATTCTCCTTTAGGACTAGATCATTGACCTTGAATGCCCTTGGTATTAATTTTTTATTGTAGCTACGGCACATTATTTTTTGATATGCTTTGGGATGGTAATAAGCATGTTGTTGGCGTTCATCTAACATCTCTAACTCTTGCAATCTATTAACTCAATACTTCTCATCTAGAATGAGGCCTTTCAAAGATACCCTTATCAATGGAATTTCTACCTCAATAGGTAGGATGGACTCTGATTCATATACCAATGAGTATGGCATAGCTCCTATAGGCATAAAGATTCTCATTCTATATTCTCATAGTGCAAGATTAAGTTGGACATGCCAATCTTTACCAACATCATTCACTATTTTCTTAAAGATTTTTGGTATTGTTTTATTTAAGGCTTCCACTTGGCCTATAATAAGGTGTTGAGAAATGATGTTGGATATGGAATTGTTCACAAAGTTCTTGTACATCATGATTCTTGAATGGGCACCCATTACCAGTGATAATGGAACTATGAATGTCATACTAACAAATAAAATAGTTTAGGATGAATGATGATATTTTCTTGTTGGTAATTGTTGTCAATGGGACTACTTCAATCCACTTTGTAAAATACTTAGTGGCTACAAGATTAAATTTATGTCCATTTGAGGAGGAAGGATGGATCTTTCCCACAAGATCAAGTCCCCATTGATAGAATGGCCATAATGTCATGAATGGCTATAGCTCTTGTGCTAGTGTATGAATGAGATTGCTATGTATTTGACATTTAGGTACTTTCTAGCAAACTGATAAGATTCCTTCTCCATTGTTAGCCAATAATAACCTATCTTGAGAAGTTTCTTAGCTAGGGTAGGATCAGTTGAATGTGTCCCATAGATACCTTCATGAAGCTCTCATAAAGTTCTTTTAGAGTCATTACAATTAAGACACATATAGAGAGTGCCATCAAGACCTCTTTGATAAAGTGTGTTAGCGGTTAAGGTATAGCAGGTGGCTTGCCAGATAAAACTACATTTTTGGTTGTGGGAAAGATCAGTTGGAAGGGTATTGTATTTAAGATAATCATAGATACTTCCATAGAGAGGTGAGTCAGATCCAGTTATGGTGCAAATGAATTGGGATTTAGAAGTATGATAGGCAGGGGAATACAATTGCTCCACTAGGAATTCATAATGATGTTGTTGATCTGGAATTTGCAAGAGTGAAGTGATAGTTTTCACTATTAGTGATATCAGATTTCCACAATCCATATTAACAATTCATGAGCATTTCTGGATTTGATTGTGTTAATTTTACTATCAAATCAAATCCACATCAAATCCAGAAATGCTCATGAGTTTTCACTATGTCAGCTGCTCAGTTGTCAATCCTTGGGATCTAATTAAATGTGATGTGCACAAATTACTTTTTGAAATCCTCTACCATATATTTGTAGGGTGTCAACTTATCATCCTTTATTTAATAGTCATTATTTATTTGATTGATGACTAGTTGGGAGTCTCCGTAGGCTTTTAACTTTGTGACTTTCTATTCTATGACTACTTTGATTCCCATTACCAGGGCTTCGTATTCAGCAATATTATTGGTGCATGGAAACATTAATTTATAGGATCTTGGAAATGCATGTCCTTTAGAAGTGATGAAGAAAATTCCAGCTCTTGATCCATGTTGTGTATAGGACCCATCAAAGTATAGAATCCATTATTTAGGTGTGACAATGAGGACATCTGTATCTAGAAACTCCACCTTTAATGGATATTTGTATGGTAGTGGTGCTTTGGCCGATTGATCCACTATTTATTGCCCTTTGATATCCCTTCATTCTATGTACTGTATATCAAATTCACTCAAAATCATGACCCACTTAGCTAGCCTCCATGTGAGAGAGGCCTTACTGAGTAGTTATTTTAATGGATAAGTTTTTGCTACTAGTTTGATAATGTGAGCTAGCATGTAGTGTTGAAATATTTATGAAGTGAACACTACAACTAGACAAGCCTTTTCAATGAATGTGTAGTTGAGCTTGTACCCATTCAATATCCTCCTAATGTAGTAAATGGCCATTTCCTTTCCTATTGAGTCCTCTTGTGCTAGTAATGCCCCCAATCATACTTATGATGTAGATATGTAAAGAATAAGAGGCTTTCCTTTTGTTGGCGGCACCAAGATAGGTGGATTCATAAGATACTTTTTTAATTGATGAAATGATTCTACACACTTGTCTTCCCATCTGAAAGGTATTTTTCTATGAATTAGATGCTTGAATGGGAGATATATGTCTACTATTTGAGCAATGAATCTCCTGATAAACTATAGTCGGCCTTGTAGAGATTTGATTTGACTGATGTTTCTTGGAGGTGGCATGTCCATAATAGCTTGAACCTTTGTAGGGTCCACCTCGATGCCTTTTGTTGAGACTATATAACCTAGTAGTTTTCTTGATGTGACACCAAAGACACACTTCTTAGGGTTCAGCCTAACATTGAATTACTGCAATCTTTGAAAGATTTTATCCAATATTTCCAGATGTCCTCTTGTAAATTATTTTGCTAAGAGATCATCTACATAATCCTTGATGAAGGTGTTCATAATATCATGAAAGATGGTGGTCATAGCACATTGATTTTTTGCTCATAAACTCTTCAAACTAAAAGGCATGAAGTTCCAACAATAGGTTCCCCATGGGCATGTGAATGTTATTTTGTCCTAATCTTCAGGTGCTATCTTGATCTAGTTGTATCCCAAAAAACCATCCAAAAGGGATAGCATGGTATGCCCTGTGGTGAAATATATGATTGTATGAATGCTTGATAGAGGAAAATCATCTTTAGGGAAAACTTTATTGAGATCCTAAAAATCAGTGCAAATTATGATGCTTATATCTAGTTTGTATATTGGCTGGATGTTGGAGATCCATTATGCATAATCAATAGGTTGGATAAAACTAACATCAAAGAGATTTTTAAGTTGTTCTTTGACTAACAATGCTACATGTGGATTCACCTTTTTGAGTTTCTATTTCACATGCTTAGCTCCTAGAGCAATCAATAGGTGATGCATGATTAAGTTTGGATCAACCCCAAGCATGTTTGCATAAGACCAAGCAAATTTGATCTTCCTTTCTTTGAAAAATTGTGTGAAACTTCGTCCCTCTTGATCTATAAGTGACTCTACTAGATGGATGACCTTCATTTTTTTTGATGTGCCAATGTTTATCGATTGAGTAGTCTCAATCAATATGGGAGATCGATCCTGATAGTATTGTGGAAGGGTGTCAAGTCTCTCATCCTTCAGTACCTCGGAGAGGTTTTCACCATTGGATATGTCCTTTATTTTCAATGTTCTAGGATCTAATACTGCCATTAAATGGTTTTCACCATTATATCTGTTTTGTCTTTTATAAATTTTTTTACTAAGAGAGTTGGCACCCCCTTTCTTAAAGATATCATTATGAGATTCACTAGTGGAGCTTATTTCTAGATTTACTAAGAAAAGATATTGGACAATGGTATCATCATCTGGGAAGGTAGGTGTGTTAGTGCTTGCAGGTTTTTCCCAATCTATAAGCTCTAGGTATATTAATGGTAAAGGATCATTAGGTGGGTTGAGGTCAATGGCTATAAGCGTCATGATAGACACATTGTCATAGTTGTCAGTAGGATTTTCAAAGTCTATGACTAGATTGAGGTTTATGATTTTACTCTTCTCAAGGTCATTTGATTTGTATCATCATTGTTCAGTTTCACTAGCTCCATAGATATGCAATGGTGCAAGTTCAAATGTTCTAGACCACGATCTTTGTCTTTCTTTAGGTGTGGATGCATAAGTACATACCTTAAAGACCTCTATTTCCTTGCAAGGGAAATCTTATGGTGAGAGAGGTTCCAACTCATTTTCATGTGAGTCTATTTTGGAATCACTCTCTAGGATTCTCCTACTATACCAAATGGGAATATCATCTATTGAAAGAGGCTTAACTTTGGTTGGTAAAGAGTATATGTTTGTGTCATAACCAACTTGTGCAATTATGGATTCAGGTTTTGTGTTTACCTGCATATTATGGATTTTGTAATGAGAAGTCTCCTCCATTCAGATAGCGAGTTCCTCTTTTCTTCTTTCATAGTCTTCTTCCATTTGCTAAAGAATGGCTTCTAGAGGTGTTTGTTTCCTTTTTACTTCTTCAGCTACTTGGTGTATTCTCTCTTGCCATGGATCTTCTTGATTTGTTTGTTTGTTCTTTTGTTGATAGGATTTGTGTCTCTAAGATTGATATCCATTTTTCTATTGTCGTACCACCTCTTACAAGGATTGACATTGCGGCCATCTGTCATGTGGATCTTGATATTGTTGGAAAAGTTCTTGTACCAAGAATCACTGAGAGGGGGGGGTGAATCAGTGATTAACTGGTATCAGATATTTAAAACAGATTTATATAAATGCTATCAATAGAATTTCTATACCGGTAAATAAAGATAAAGCATAATAACAGAATTAGAAGTAACACCAATATCATCACACTTAACACAGAGATTTTAATGAGGAAACCCAATGTGGGAAAAACCTCGGTGGGATTTGTGACCAACAAAATTTATTTACTGGCCAATGAACAAATATTACATGAAAGATGGGCCTGCACATGTAGGAAGGCCAACTGCCTAGAGCACACTGCTCAATACAAAAGGAGTCACACTGACTGCAGGATATCTCACTGATATACAAAAATGAACTCTTCAGGGTTGCATCAAAATGCTGAATGAGTTCTCTGTTTTGCTCATACTCTGCACCAGTTGCAGCTTGCCTGAGTCTGCCAGTAGTTTTCTGCTTGTCTGACTCTTACAGACTGATATACCAAAAATACTAAGTCATATGCTTACATCAAAATGCATATGCCAAATACATCCTTAAAATCTTCTTCGCATCAAAGATTCTACTTCTTCTTGCCTTATTATCTATTACATTCTTACTTCTTCTAATGACCTCCAATAGATCTCATATATATAAGTATTTACAAAATAAGGTCAGCTTACAATAAAAGAAAATACATTATATACAATAATTTCACGTCGACCAAGCCTATGCCAGTTAGTGCATATGCCGGTGAACATGTCTGCTGGTAAGCCAATTCTTGTCGATGCTCTGCTGATGGTTTGATGGTTGCCGGTGCCCGTAAAGTCTGGTTCTGTCCTGCCAGTGAGTTGCTGCTGAATTATTGCCAATCAATGACAACACCAAGATCAATGCCAACAATCTCCCCCTTTGGCATTGATGGCAACAATACCAAAACTTTGTGATGCCTTCAATATACATACTCCCCCTAGGATATACAAATCCTATCAAAATTTCAATAGTCTGTACAAACAAAATTTTCTGCTGTACACTACTCCCCCTTTGACATCAATGGCAAAGGTGTACAAAGAATAATGAATCTATATATCTCCAATTACCTTAAAGAATTCAGGCTTTAATACCTTGAGGTTTGCCAACTGCTTATGACAATCTGTGATCTTGACCATTGTGTCATTGAACACCTGAATCATCATATGCATCCTCTCTTCCTTTGTCTTATCCTTCTTCAAATTGGCTTTGACAAGATTGTTCCTGTAATGGAGTAGACTGTCCATCCATGGTCCTGTAATCCCTTTCAGTTCTTTCATGTCCTTGACAAGTTTCTTCTTTTCTATACTTATCTTGTCAATCTGGCTGTTTATACTGGAAATCTGATTTTCAATTTCTACTGATGTGTTTGAGGTCTTTGTAATATCTTCTGTAGTAAGATCTAGTTGCTTTTCCAATTCAGCAATCTGATCATCTAAATGCTTTACTACTTTGTGTGGCTGACAAAGTTTCTGATATATCTTCCGGTAGGAAGCTATAATCTTGTTCAATTCCGGCGCCACTTTAGCCAAATCCTTTGAACATTCTTTGATCTGTTTTGAGAAGAAAGTATCTTTTTCTGTCTCAACTCTACTCTCAATTGTCTTGCCATCAATCTCCTTCTTATGTACATCTAGATATGATGAAATAATTTCCAACCTTTTGTGTACCGGTAAGGAGTCATCTACCTTATAGTTAGGTGCAATCTTTTGCAAAATTGGTAAGGATGTATCTACAGACTTTGACAAATCATCAAAGCATGCTGTCAGTTTTTTAATAGAATCTACCAAAATTTGTGTCATGCTTGATGATGATGATGCTGCCGGTGACCTTATTATCTTTGGTGCTTTCGGTGGGGTTTGCTACTGAGTAGCAGTTGCAGTTACCGGTGCACTGCCCATCTGTACACTCTGGGTCTCTCCTGCTCTTTATGTACACTTTTATCCTTCCTTATTTCCTCTGCATCACTGTCATCCTCAATAATGACTTCATCCTCTATTTTTCTTTCTCCTGTACTTGCCGGTATGTCCTTCTCTGGTGGAGGAGGGGTAGGCTTATCAATAGTTATATTTACAGTATCTGCACCCACATTCACTGAAAAAAGAATGTTTGGGTCTGTATCTTTCTCACCTAACTCTTGCAAAACTGGTGAGTGTACTTCAGGAGTCTCCAAAATCTGAGGTTCCACATGTTCCAGTGGGGGTAAGTCATCTTTGACTGTTATTGCCGGTGGAGTCCCCATTTTATTTTTACCTTTTTCATTCTTCTTAGAATAAACCTGTGGAGTAGAAGTCCTTTGTTCTTCCTTCTTTTTCCGATCCACCAAAAATGCAGCCCATAAGTTCTCTGTTTCTTCTTCCATTTCCTTTAGTCTACCTAACATGAGGTTTACATGCCGGTGACTACTCTGAAAATATGAATGGTTGGCTACAGGGATCATCTCTTCTATTTGTTCTCTCATCAGGTCAGGTTCCATTCTGGTAAGTACTTGAATCTTCATTGTCCTATCTAACTCTATAATAGAATTCTTTCTCGCAACTAACATATTATATAATTCTTTCGGTAATTCATCAAAAATACTTATAAGAGGTGACTTCGTTGCATCTAGGTATAACAAAATTGCATTCTCTACCTGAGCTTTCTCATCATGGTTTAGCTTGGGAAATACCTTCTTTACGAGCTTCAGGGAGTTGTCATTGGTGATTGAGTCCACTAGTTCCTCTATCAGGGATGATGCCGGTTTCTCATCCTTCTGAGTTTTTCTTTTCTTCACCGGTTCTCTTTCAGCTTTCTGCTTAGGTCTCTTGGTGACCTTTATCTTCATCTTGGGATCTTCATAGATCACTCTTCCTTTTTGCTATCGGGTGGCTGGCCTGCTAACTGCCGGTTCAGGGAGTTCTGCCGGTTCTGCTGCCTTGAGCTCTTGGGAATCAATGCCCAACTTCTCAGTCATTTTTTCTGTCACTTGCTCTACAAATTTGTGAGCATCCAGTTCAAATTTCTTTCTCTTTTTCTAAGCAGCCTTCATCTGAGTGTCTGAAGCTATGTTTTCTGCTGTTCCAAAAATTGCAACATTTGGATCTCTTGGTGCACTGATGAGTGCCTGTGCATATGTCTCCAAAATTATTGCATCAACTTCATAACCCATTTCACTTATTCAGATGGTTCTTGGTGTCACAGCCTCCATCCAAGTTTTATCTCTCATGATTACAAATGTAATTTGCTTCTCATACTTGTCTACTATGTGCTGTGGGATTCTCATCCTCTGCCTCATTCTCTTCTGAAAGTCCTTGAAGAAACCCCAGATCTTTTGATCTTTGTCTTCATCTGAGAGAGCATCTTTGATCTGTTTGCCTACCGGTAGATCATAGGCAAAGTCTTTATGTCCAATACCAGGGATGGTCTTCAGGAACAATAGCAATAAACACATGATGAGATTTCCATAAAGGAAAGTCCCCCTCTTATCTCCCTTAATCTTGTGAAGGTTAGCCAGAAGTTCATCCTTTAACCAGTCACAGAGATCAATCTTTTCTTCTGTCATGATCATCCGGTATGCACTGTCAATGCATAATGCTGACACAGAGTTGTACTGGTTGGTACTGCCAATTCTGTAGCCCAATATCATGCTTGCAAATCTGACATTGACATCCTTGATGTCATTCACTCTGAGTGATCTGCTGTCAAATGTAGCACCTGTCCTCAACATAACACCATCCTTTGGGATCTTCTTTGATTTCGATGGTTTCTCGCCGGTAGAGGGTAAACCGTAGATGGCTTTTATTGCTTCCTTTGTAATCTTAAAGACAGAGTCAGCCCATATGAATTCTCCATGAATTCGGCTTAGTACAATCCATACTATATCTTTGTCAAACTGAGGAATATCCAGAATTCCTAGAAACCCTAATTTCTTCAGAATTTCATGACCGGGTTTGACATTTCCATGAGGATCACAGATATCCTTCTCATACATAACATTAAGGTCTTGGGTTCCTAATTCTTCAATATTGCAATGAATGTATTCCCTAGGGTCTTCCGTGAATGCTACGCCAGTCGGGATACTAGAAAATGTGCCTAATGGATCCTCTGTTCTAGCTACATTTGGAATGATCTTAAACTTAGGTCTAGGCCTCTTCAAATCAGTGACAATCTCTGGTTTCTCTATGAAAATAGGAGCAAATGAACTAGCCATTATAACGAATGAAGAATACCTTTTTCGTGCAGATGAAATACCCGTGAAATGATTAATTTCTGATGATAAATGCTGCTGAGATCTTCTTGGCTCTTCTTTTCTCTAGTTTATACTTTGCTCTTCTTCGCTCTTCGTCGCTCTTAGAGTTGCTTGATCACTTGTGAGGAATTCACAAATGATTTCTGAGATATATACCCTAAAACGGTTCATCTACTGCATTTAATGCTTACCAATCCAGCGATGAATGCTTGATACCACTAAGGACTGCCGGTAATGAATGTTCTGAGTCTCTTGCAAGGCTTATTCCTCATACCAGGGGCTTAAGACAAGATCTTCTGATGATATCTACCCCTAAGGATTGCATCCTTAGTTTTGATTTGAAGCTCCTGCCGGTGGAGGATTGATTTGCTCTGCCGGTGGAGATCCAGATTCTCCAGTTGTGTTCTGATCTTTTGGAATCCATTGCTTAGCAAATTGTTGATGAATTTCTTCTACCTTTTGCTTTCCTTTTGTGTCCACAATTTTCTTATTGCCTAATGATGCATTCTTGCTCCTACAAAATTTTGCAATATGACCAATTTTATGACAAGAGTAGCAAGATACATTGTTTTTCTGAATTGCCTTTTCATAGCCAGGGTTTGATGTAGATCTGCAATGATTTGATAAATGACCATACTTTCCACACGCATAACATCTTATGTTCATTCTGCAATCATTAGTGTTGTGACCAAATTTGTTGCATTTCTGACATTGACCGGTAACAACATTCTGATAGATATTTCTAGGATTGATGTTTCTATTCTGATTATTCTGATAAGTCCTATTTCTGCATTGATTTGCTCTATGCCCATATTTTTGACAAACAAAACATCTACCATTGAATTTGTATGCATTAGCTTATCTTATCGGTTTCCTACTTCCTTGGTTTTGAGTCTCTGGGATGTCGGTATGCTGATTTGTTGTTCCTGAGCTTTCTCCTTGTTGATATCCAAGTCCAGAAGAGTCTCCATTTGATCTTTGCTTATCCAACATCTCATCAAGCCTTGCTGAGCTTTTGTTAAATCTATCCTTGTATTTAGTTGCTATAATCAACTCATTTTGTAATGTGTCAACTTGTCTCATGAGTTCATTCTTATCATGTGTTGTCTGCATCAATTCAGTTTTGAGCATATTTGTTTCATGACTAAGTCTCATGCATTCTTCAAATCTATCATTCAATTTTCTGGTGAGATCTTCTTGTTTCCTTTTGGTGTCTTCCATATCTTTGGTTAATTTCATGACTATTCCTTCCATCTCACTCTTCATGTTGTCATTTTCAGTTCTCAATTTTTCTACAATATCATGTAGTTTCCCTTTTTCTTCATTGTCTTGTTTCTGCAATTGTTCAACCAATTCCTTCCTTTTGCTCTGAGCATTTGCTAGGTTTTCTTGAAGTATTTTGATGAAATTTTGTGCAGAAGTCAGTTCTTCTTCCAGTCTGATATTCTTAACTCTTTCACTGTCAAGATCTTCAAGAGAAACTTCCATCTGTTCTCTGAAGCTGTCCATGGATACCAGTGGTAGGATCTTCCTCAAGTTGTTAGAGTTTAAAAAGAGGACCAAGCTTTGATACCAATTGTTGGAAAAGTTCTTGTACCAAGAATCACTGAGAGGGGGGGGTGAATCAGTGATTAACCGATATCAGATATTTAAAACAGATTTATATAAAATGCTATCAATAGAATTTCTGTACCGGCAAATAAAGATAAAGCATAATAACAAAATTAGAAGTAACACCAATATCATCACACATAACACAGATATTTTAACGAGGAAACCCAATGTGGGAAAAACCTCGGTGGGATTTGTGACCCACAATATTTATTCACTGGCCAATGAACAAATATTACATGAAAGATGGGCCTGCACATGTAGGAAGGCCAACTGCCTAGAGCACACTGCTTAATACAAAAGGAGTCACACTGACGACAGGATATCTCACTGATATACAAAAATGAACTCTTCAGGGTTGCATCAAAATGCTGAATGAGTTTTCTATTTTGCTCATACTCTATACTGGTTGCAGCTTGCCTGAGTCTGCTGGTAGTTTTCTGCTTGTCTGACTCTTACAGATTGATATACCAAAAATACTAAGTCATATGCTTACATCAAAATGCATATGCCACATAAATCCTTGAAATCTCCTTTGCATCAAAGATTCTACTTCTGCTTGCCTTATTACCTATTACATTCTTACTTCTTCTAATGACCTTCAATAGATCTCATATATATGAGTCTTTAGAAAATAAGGTCGGCTTACAATAAAAGAAAATACATTATATACAATAATTTCATGTTGGCCAAGCCTATGCCGGTTAGTGCATATGCCGGTGAACATGTCTGCTGTTAAGCCAATTCCTGCCGGTGCTCTGTTGATGGTCTGATGGTTGCCGGTGTCGGTAAAGTCTGGTTCTGTCCTGCCGATGAGTTGCTGCTGAATTGTTGCCAATCAATGACAACACCAAGATCAATGCCAACAGATATTATTGATTTTGACTAGGTTGTTCATACCCTATTCCTAATTTATCATTAGCTTGCTAAGTATGAGCTTGAATGGGTTCAGTGATGCCTTCTTGGTTTTTGCCAATAGGCCTTTTGCCTTTATATCTCATTCTTTGCATGATTTTGAGACTATTTCCATATTGCTCTGTAAGGATAGTTGTTTCAAGTGTTGTTGCTCTAGCTTCTTCTTTGTCTTTGTATAACCAACTAACAACATCCTTGTCTTTTGATTCTTCTGCTAAGGTGCCTGCTTGAATGAAAGTACCATCAAAGTTTTTGTTGGGTTGTGCTTCTTGTTGCCTTGATGTTGAAGGTTGTCCATGTTATTTTGGAGACAGGTAATTGTGAGAGACATAGGGACTCAAAAGAATATTCTCCCATGCCCTTTTCCTTGATTGTTACTTGTTTCTCAAAGTCCAGAGACAAAGACTTGAGTTTATCCTATTTTTTGGATGATGAGGGAGTGAGAGATTCCCTATTGTGTGGTACCAAGGTGTTTTGAGTTACTCTCACAGTTTTGCAGTACTAAAAAGGGTTGGTATCTACTAATATAGAGATCTCTTATTTGTTGTATGGGAACTTGATGCATTGATGGTATGTTGACAATACTTCTTGCATTTCATGGATCCAAGGATGACCCAAAAGGATGTTATATGACAATCCTATATCCAAGACTTGGCAGATGGTGTCTCTTTGTACACGTCCTACCTAAATGGTTAGAGTGATGATGCCTTCTGATGATGTTTCTTCATCATCATATGCTTTGATGGTGATTTTCCTTTTGGAATCAATGGCATTTTTTGAGAAGCCCAATGTAGGGATAAGTTTTAGTGTACATATATTTAGACCAACTCCTCCATCTACTAGTACACATTTTACCCTATGTTTGTGAACAAGTACTTTGATATGAAGAGGGGTGTTATGTGGATGAATCAAAGAAACATAATCATGCTCTAAAAATGATGGGTTATATGGCACAATCATATGTGCCATCATGGCTTCAAATCGATTAACATACAAAGTGTTTGGAACCGTACTATTTACAAGAGCTTGCTCTAGGATATCTTTATGTGCTAGCAAGATTTTGAGCAACTCTAATATTGAGATTTGGGTGGGTGTCCTTTGTAGTTGGTCCACCAAGTTGTATTGAAGTTTAGGGGAAAGAGTTGTTTTGGATGTGCTTCCCTTTAAGATATACTTTTATGCCTTTGTTGCTACATTCATTGGCTCATGTTCATGTTTATCTTTTATCTTTATGACACTCACTTGATTGTCATGTGCTGATATGTGATTGATAACATTTTTATAGACATGATTGATGTTGGCTCCCTTGTTGTTAGATGTTGATGCACCTCCCTTACCACAATTAGGAAGGGGATTTTTGTATGCCTCATGATCATTATTGGTTTTATGGTCATCTATCATTATGTCACCCTTTTCAATTAAGTCTTGAACCAAGTTTTTCAACCTTAAGCAATAATTTGTTCGATGCCCCTTGTTTAGATGAAAATCACAATAGTGTGAATCATTCCACCAGGGTGGTTTGATTTCGGGTTCAAAGTTTCTTATGTTCGGCAACATGATGAATTTGTTTGCTAAGAGTTCCTAAAATGTAGATTCTAGGGTTTGTCCCAAGCGTGTGAATGCTCTTCAATATTAGGGAGATGAATTGTTGTTGTTACTCCTTTGATTATTTCTTCTCTAATTTTTGTTGTTTCCTGGATTGTTGTTGGTGCCTTGATTGTTATTATTTCCTTGGTTGTGCCCTTGAGATCTAGGGCACTGATAATTGGTAGTGTTTTTATTGGTACTCTTTTTATTGTTGTTGGGTGGTGTGACTCCTGATAGATTTAGCATTGGTTGCTTGGATTTTACATTGTTAGCATCAACCACACCATCATTAACAATGTTTTTGTTTCTAGTCCAGAACTTGGATTTGTCATTTTTGTTGTTGTAATTGTTATAGGTGTTGTTTGAGGATCCATCACCTTCTTTAAGAAACTTCAAAATTCCCTTTTTGATCAATCTTTCTTCCACTTGAAGTCTATTTTCTATCAATTTTTGAAAACTAGGAAGACATTGTAATTTTAGTTGAAAACTAATTTCATCACTTAGATTATCTACGAAATTTTCCATTTTCTCTTTCTTAGGTACAATGCATAGATACCTAGAGACCAAGCATCTCCATCTTTGCAAGAATACCATGAAGGTCTCATTGTATTTTTATTTTGTATTGCATAAATCTTACATGGTGATCTCGTGTTGGATGTTGTATGAGTATTGTGAAATAAATTTATTCACTAATGTTAGAAACTGGTTTGGACAACTTAGAGGGGAGGTGAATCAGTTTTCACACATTTATTAACTTTAAACAACTTAGCCAAGATAGTAGATAAAAATAATAGTACTGGTTTAGCAGATAAACATAAACATAAAGAAGTGAAGCATCTACAATACACAACACCAGTATTTTGATGTGGAAACTCGATAAAGGGAAAAAACATGGTGGGAAACCCTACCCACAATAAGATAATACTTTTGCAGTAAGTATGTGATTACAAAAATAGGCCTACACATGCAGGAAGGCACATTGCCTAGAGCTCACTGCTCAAACACATAAAGAGTCTCATTGAATACAAATGAGGTTAACCACCTTCATCAATTTTGGACTACAATCCAATGAAAATGTACTACTGGAATAGCATCTAATATGCCTGGTTCAGTACTAGTTTAGGCTCAATGTTGTGAGGGCTAAACCTCTTCATAAACCCTTAACTAATCTTCTTTGATCATTTGATCCTTCTGCTAATAATGTCTACATGATTCACATTTAGGGCTACATAAATTCACTCTCTAATCCTTTCCACACTCTCCAAATGAGATTTTACAAGTTATTTATACAAACCCTAAGACCTAAATAATTAGGTCGGATTCCTAAAGATATTACATTTAAATCCATTACATAATTTGCAATGCAATAACAAATCATGTTGGCTTGGGGCCAATCAAACATAATACAATCAATAAATCAATTTCCAAATGTGTCATGTAGATTTGGAACACATTTCCTCAAGTCGTTCCATAACCTAGTTAATTTTCTAGTGCCAATATAGGACCTAAACACAAATGTCAGGATCTCCAATCCATCATAGCTCGAATGCGACCATAAAATCCATCCTTGGACCAATCTGGAATACTTCACAATCATCAATTAATCAATATATTCCTTCTGAACTACCCATATAGCTCATGTCAATTTCCCTATCAACAAACTTTAAACATACTGAGATACCTAAGTGTTGGTCTACATCATATTTCCAATAAAACTTGTGTTTCCATCAATGAAAAAACTAATGCAACACATAATCAATTCCTTCAACTTGCCAACAATCTCCCCTTTTGGCATTGATGGCAACACTAGATGTCAAAAACATCTAAGTGCCAATAACTCCCAATGCCAACAACCTACCAACAATCTCCCAAAAAGATTTTGTACCAATTCAATAATGCTATGTACCAATAAAGCTCTGCACCAATTGTTAGCTATAAATCTCTATACCAATTGTGAATAACAAAATCAACTCAAATCAACCAAATCCCCCTGAGGAGTGCATATTTCTTATCATTACATCTTCTTGAAACAAACTATTAGTTTTTCACATGAATACTTCTCCCCCTTTGACATCAATGCCAAAGATGTCAAAAATAGAAAATCAAAACATAGATTTGATCAACTCTAAGCTAACTACTCCTCCTGAATAGTAGCAATGCTTCATCAATCTGGGACAGAAGGAATCTTTTGATAAAGCATACCGGATTGATGTAGAGCTGCATCTTTCAGTTTTCTGTCAGTGAGGTGGTAACCCCTAATCTATCTCTCAGGTGTTAAGATGCTTCTTTGGGTAATGGCTTTGTGAAAATCTCTGCAATCTTCTCTTTGGTGTTCACATAAATTAATCTGACTTCTTTTCCTTTAACCTTTTCTTTCAGAAAGTTATACTTGATTGAAATATGCTTTATTTTTTTAATAAAATATCGGTTTCTTTGATATATATAGCTGTCAATTTATTATAGTGGATAACTACTAGATCTCTACAATTCACTTGTATATGTTTCAACATTTATTTCATCTATAAAACTTGTGTGCAATTAGTTGTTGCTGCCACATATTCAACTTCTATTGTAGATAAAGAAGTGCAAGACTACTTCTTGCTAATCCATGAAACCAATTTCTTTCCAAGAAAGAATGCTCCTCCAGAAGTACTCTTCCAGCCATCAACATCTCCTACCCAATCAACATCTGTGTATACACATAAAAGTGAAGTCATCATTTCTAGGATACCATAATCCATATTTTGTTGTTCCCTGCAGGTACTAGAATATCCTTTTTATTTCACTTTCATGATTTTCTTTTGGATTATATTGATATCTTGATACTATACATATTGTATTGATTATGTCTAGCCTTGTTTGGGTCAAATACAGTAAACCTCAAATCATAGATTTATACCTTGTAGGATTTATAGAAGGAGATTCATCTTTATTTGTCAATTTCTCACTTGTAACCATTGGAGTGCTTACCAGTTTTGAGTTTTCCATACCAAATTTCTTCAACAATTCTTTGAGATACTTAGTTTGATAGATAAATATGCATTTGTTGGTTTGAGTGATCTACAAACCTAAGAAAGACCTCATTTCTCTTGTCATAGATATTTCAAATTCCTTCTGCATTTTATCAAAAAATTCCATGCACAACTCTTCTTCTCCTCAAAAAATGATGTCATCAACAAATACTTCAATAATCAAAATTTCCTCATTAGTGATTTTGTAATATAGGTTACTATTAGCATTACCTTTTGTGTAACCAAGCTTGAAAAGATATTTATCCAACCTGGCATACCAAGCTCTAGGAGCTTGTTTCAATCCATAAAGTACTTTCTTAAAATCTACAAACCATATCCTTGTCATCTGTCAATAGAAATCCATCAGGTTGCTTAATGTAAACTTCCTCTTCAAGTTCTCCATTCATAAATATACATTTTACATCCATTTGAGAGACCTTATAGTTCGTATGAGCTGCATATGCAAGAAATAATCTTACTGCTTCAATTCTTGCTACTGGTGCAAAGGTTTATCCATTATCAATTCCTTCTTTTTGACAATATCCCTTGCAAACTAATCTTTCTTTTTTTCTAACTACTTGTCCATCCTCATTCAATTTATTTCTAAAAACCCATTTAGTTCCAATAACATTTTTTTTTAGGCCTAGCAACTAAAATCCATGTATTATTCTTTTCAATTTGATCTAATTAATCTTTCATAGCTTTCATCCAATGTTCATCTTTGCATGCTTTAGTTACTTAAGTTGGTTCAATGTGAGAAATAAGACATACCTCTTCATTTTCCAATCTCCTCCTTGTCATAACACCTTTTCTCTTATCTCTAATGATTTGATCTTTAGAATGATTTAACTTCACATATCTGGGTGCTTTTTGATTTCCAGTTTCTTCTTGTTGATCTTCAGTTATTGTAGATTTTTCTAATGATATTGATGTGACTGGTTTCCTATCTTGTTCTAGTGTAGGCAATACTTGATCACTTATGATTAGTTCCATTGATGGTTCATGGTCAAGACTTCAACATTGATCTCTAAACTATTCATCTATTTTTATATTTTTACTTATAATGATCTTATGAAATATTTTGTTGTAGCATCTATAAGGTTTTCTTTTAGTTGAATAACCAAGAAATATCCCTTCATCACATCTATGATCAAACTTTCCAATGAAATCATCTCTTTTGATATAACATTTTCTTCCAAATATTCTAAAGTATTTAAGAGTAGGAGTATGTCCAAACCATAGTTCACAAGGAGTCTTACCGATGTCTCCTCTGATGTCAACTCTATTGAATGTATAGACTGTTGTGCTGACTACTTCCCTCCAATAGGTATGAGGCAATTTGGCTTCCATAATCATGGTTCTTGTTGCATCTAAAATTGTTCTATTCTTTCTCTCCACTACACCATTCTGCTAAGGAGTCTTGGGTGTAGATAGTTGTCTTATAATTTCATTCTTCTCACAGTAGCTATTGAATTCCCAAGATGTGAATTGAACTCCTTGGTATGATCTTAGACATTTGATCTTCATTTTTGTTTCCATATCAATCATTTCTTTAAAGATTTTGAATTTATCAAATGCTTCATATTTCTCCTTTAGAAAAGTAACCCATGTCATCCTGGAATATTCATCAATAATTAACATGAAATATTTGTCTCCTTGAATTCTTTTTGTTCTTGCTGGACCACATAGATCTGTATGGATCAAATCTAAAACTTTGTTGGATTTGCCAAGTATGCTCTTAAAAGATGTTCTAACCTTCTTTCCCATTTGACATTCCTTACATACCAGATCATGAGGCTTAATGGTTTTAGGTAAGTCTCTGACTGCCTTGGTTGAGCTTATGTTTACAATGCAATCAAAATTCACATGACACAACCTCTTATGCCATAGCAAACTTTCATCAATATGTGCAATCAGACATGTCTTCTCACTAGTATTTAAGTAAAAGACATTACCTTTGGTCTGAGTATCGGTTGCGATCTCTAATCCAAATTGGTTTATGATTTTGTTGTTTCTATCCTTGAGCTATAACTGAAATCCCTTGTCTACCAACTACCCAACACTCAAAAGATTGTGCTTTAAACCTTCAACATAGTAGACATTATCAATGTTAGTCTTAGCATCCAAAGTAATAGTTCCTTTTCCTTTATTCATACATTCCTTGTCATCTCCAAATCATACTTGACCTCCATTGAATTCCTATAATGATAGAAATTTTCTTTTATCTCTAGTCATATGATGTGAGCATACACTATCAATGACCCATTCATCTTTGTCTTCAATTTTTGCTGCAAGTTCTTTTTCTTCCCTTTTGATAACTAGTTCCGGTTGGTCTTCTTTTCTTGCAAGAAATACCCATTCCTTTTCATTTCCAGTGTCTCATGTTGGATCTTCATCTGAGTCATTTGTTACACATTCTTCATTTGCATAGTAACATGTGTTGGCTTAATGATGTAGAAGAAATTATTGGTATTGTCATTGATGTCAATCATGATTTGATAAAGGTATAAGTTAGAGAATGTGAATTGGTATAAGGAGTTGGTTAACTGGTATACGTGTATTCACATGAGAAGTTTGAATCATGCCAGTTTGAAGGATTCAAAACATGTTGTTGCTGATATGTGTTTGATATGATCTAGAGTTGAAGTCATAGTGACCGCAGGTCAAGGAATATTGTGCTTTAGCAGATATGACTACCGGTTTGTAGTCCCAGTGTAGAATGAGGGTTTTCAGTTTATGTTTGGATAAACCCTGGCTAAACCCTAACTAGTTTACTATCAAGTAGCTAATTGATGGATATTGAAGATTAGTTGTGATGAGTTATGATCAGAGGTTGAAGGTGACACGTATGCACTTCGCATATGAGTGTTTCTAGGTGGATCTAGCACATCAAGCTATGAATATTTTAATGCTTACATCAGAAATGATTATCTTTCTTAGTATTATGTGAAGAACATGTGATGAGTTACATATTTCCCGACACAATGAACAATGAGCGATCCACAATGCTTAGAGATTTGTGATATGATTTTTTTATCCTATGTAATGTATTTGAACGGTCAAGATTGGATCAACTATGTTTGTAATCTCTAAAAGACCTTTAGGGTTTTGTGTTGTATTACCGACCTAATGTTGTCTATAAGGTCAATAATTTGTGATGTGATTCAGGTTGGCAAAGTTGAGTCTATGACTAAGTATTGTTGAGAGAATTCATGCTGAACTAGAGAGAAACTGCAGAGTGAGTTTGTACAGAAGAGGAGCTGAAGTGGATCTTTCTTAGCAAGGAGTGCTACTTACCAGATCAATTTTACTAGTTGTTCTCTAGCCATTACAGTAGTTGTTAAATCCCTTTGCAGGGTGAGCTCTAATAGGCTTGTTACAAAAATCCTCTAACAAGGTGACTCATTAGCTTGAGTTTTAGAAATCCTCCACTGAGGTAACCTCTAACAGGGTTCAAACCTTTAATAGGGTATTATAGCCAATCCCTTAACCAGGTGATCTTTAACAGGATCGGTTCCTAACAAAACCTTATTGTAAAGCCTCTAACTACGATAGGTTCCTAATAAGGAAAACTTCCAAACAGTTCAAAGAAAAACTTGTGGGTCTTCATCCCCACCATGGTTTTTCCCATTTGGGTTTCCACATCAAAATCACTATGTTATGGTTGTTTGATTTCTAGTGATATGGTTTTTGTTTTTATATGTTTATCATGCACAGGTGATGAAGTAGTTTAAGTGGTTGGAGTTAATGATATTTATGTCAATATTAATGTCATTGCAATAAGATTTTAGACTAGATTGTCTAATGTTATGTAGTGTTGTGTTAACCAATAATGCTCTGTGAAAGCAATGGTACTCTATAACTGGTTTACCAGTTAGTCAGTTCAGTTTGAGAAAGTGTTTCTGCTACTACTGATTCACCCCCCCTCTTAGGAGCTCACTGGACCTTAGGTATTTCATCATTTATCATGAATTGGTATCAGAGATTTGTAGGTCCTTTGTGGTGTAAGCTTAACAGCTTGAGGAAAAGATACTAGTGGAATGATGAAGAGAGAAGGTCCTATATTCAATAGAGACAACTATAGGATTTGGAGTGATAGAATGAATATTTATATCAAGAGCTTAGTCGAGTAGTACTGGAAACATGTGGTAGTCAACTATACATTGCCTCAAGGTAATTTAACTGATGATCAAAAAAAGGAGCAACAAGAAAATAGTCAAACCCTTGATGCCATCATCAGTACTCTCTTGGATGCTAAATATGTGGATGTGCATGGATTGGAGATAGCTAAGGAAGTGTGGGATACATTGCAAACCATTTCTAGTGGTTCAAATCTAGTGAAGGAAGAAAGAGAAGAAAGTCTCATAGGAAAGTTTGATGACATGAGGATTAATGAAGGGGAGAACATACAATAGTATGGTCAAAGGATAAAAGAGATAGTAGGAGAGATTAAGAGTGTTGGAGGAAAGATTGATGACCTCATAGTGGTTAACAAAGTGTTGAGAACACTTATGCTTGTATATGCCATAAGAGTTGCAGCCATCTAGGAGTTGAAGGCCATCGACAAAACCAAGGTAACCCTTGATTCCATTATTGGTAAATTAACAACATTGAAATTAAATAACTATTATGGAAGTGTTGTAAGGATAGGAACAAAGTCTCCATTTAGAGTCATAGTTTCTACACCACCAACAAGAAAAGGAAAAGAAGCCAGTTCAATTTATGAAGCTAGATCTAGCAGAGAGATGAATGATGAAGAAGTTCTAATGGAGTTTGAAGCCTTACTAGCCAAGAAACTTCCTAGGGGTACCTGTAAATATAAAGGTAAGCTACCCTTGAAATGCTTTTCATGTAATAATATTGTACACATTGTAGCTAACTATCCGAATAGTGAGAACAAGGAGAAATCTAAGAGATTCAGAAGGTTTAAAGGAAAAGGAAAAAGAAATTTCCTTGTTGTAGTTGATGAGGGTATTACCGATGAAGATTCCAAAGATGATGATAATGAAGACATTGTATTTGTTGTTGTGAAGGAAGAGATATCAGATCAAAAAGCATTGGTATAACATCTTGACAATTCTAATGAATGGGTTATTGGTAGTGGTTTCTCTCACCACATGACCAGTTACCAAAGCAAGTTCCTGACTATAGAAGAATAGGATGGAGTTGTCTGATTTGGGAACAATTCTCCTTGCATGGTTAAAGGTAAAGGATCTATCTTTGTCAATGGTAAAAGTAGTGCAGATAATGTCTACTAGGTAGAAGGACTAAAACATAATCTCTTAAGTGTTTCTCAACTGAATGATAAAGGCTATTTAGTTGAATTTAAGAATGGTGTATGCAAGATTATTAGGAGTGGTGAACTCATTGCCATCGATAAACAAATAAGAGGTAACCTATTCCAATTAAATTCAAATATTAGTCAATGTTTAATGGAAAAAGTTTAGGATAGTTGGATATGGCATAGAATGCTTTGCCATGTAAATTTTGACAACATAGTTAAGGTGAAAAAAATGAAGTCAGTTAGAGGATTGCCACCTCTGGACAAATCAGCTAATTCCTTATGTAGAGAATGTCAATTGGAGAAGATGACATCTACAACTCTTAAAGGTAAATCATTCTCAACAAAGAACTTATTAGATCTTGTTCATACAGATTTGTGTGCTCCAATGAAGATCGGGAGTATTCAAGGAGACTAGTATTTCATGATATACACTGATGATTGCTAAAGAATGATGTGGGTCACATTATTGAAGGACAAATCAAAAGCCTTTGGAAAGTTCAAAGCATTTAGATCCTTAGTAGAGAATGAGAGTGGAAAGAAATTGAAATGTCTAAGAATAGATCAAGGAGGTGAATTTACCTTAGATGAGTTCAATAAATATTGTGAAGCAAATGGCATTAAGAGACAACTGTCGACCCCAAGGATACCACAACAAAATGGGATTACTGAGAGGAAAAATTGATCAGTTGTTGAAGTAGCCAGAAAAATGCTAATTCAAGGAAATGTTGCAAACACATTTTAGAGGGAAGCAGTAAGCATTGCAATCTACATAATGAACCGGGTGCTCATCAAGAAAGGTAATGACAAAAATCCTTATGAGTATTGGTATGGTAGGACACCTAATGTAAGCTATTTCAAAGTGTTTGGTAGTAGGTGTTATATCAAGAGAAGTAAGCATATTAGAAAATTTGAAGCCAAGAGTGATGAAGGCATATTTCTAGGTTACTCTACCAAGAGTAAAGCCTTCAAGTGTTAAAACAATAGAACACAGAAGATCATTGGAAGAATTAATATCAGAGTTGATGAATTTCCTATGAATCTAGAGGAAACTAGGGATAAACAGAAATATGAAGAGCCAAGTCTAGCATTTTGGGAACTGGTTAAGGAAGATACAGAAGATAAGAATCGACAAGCCCTTGACCATCCAGTACAGGAAGGTTCTATAGTAGATCAAGATGAAGAACAAGAAGAACAAGAGCCTATTATTCCAAGGTATATAAGACTAAATCATGATCCTAACTAGATTATTGGAGACAAGAATGCAGGTGTGCTAACCACGAGAAAGTTAAGAGAAAATTCATGTATGATTTATGCAATTGAGCCAAAGAAAGCTAAAGAAACCCTTACAGATAATGACTGGATAAAGTCTATGGAAGAGGAATTGGATCAAATAGAGAGGAATCAAACATGGACATTGGTACCTAGACCAAAGAACAAGAATATGATAGGTAAAAAGTGAGTTTTCAAGAATAAGCTGAATGAAGAAGGTGTAGTGGTAAGAAATAAGGCTAGATTAGTATGCAAAGGCTATGCTCAAAAAGAATGAGAAGACTATGGGGAAACATTTGCATCAGTAACCAGACTGGAAGGAGTGAGAATGCTACTTGAATTTGCAGCATTTAAAGGATTCAAAGTGTACCAAATGGATGTGAAGTCTTCATTTTTTAATGGAGTCATAGAAGAAGTCTACATTGAGCAACATGTATGAAGATAAGGATATGGTGTGCAGATTGCACAAAACTCTTTATGGGTTGAAGCAGGCACCTAGAGCATGGTATGAGATATTGCATTCACATCTTTTAAAGATAAGATTTGAAGACATTTGGAATGGAATAGTGAAAATCAGTGGGAACTTTGATGGTCATAGATTGCAAACTAACAAAATAAGATGATACTATAGAAGTTGATGAGGAGTATTGGTCTATGATCAGTAAAATTCATTATGTAGTCCAAAAATAGACTAGATATTCCTCATGTAGCAGGTATAGTGGCTAGATTTTGGAAAAGTCCAATAAAATCACACATGATAGTTGTGAAGAGAATCTTGAGATATCTAAAAGGAATAGTTGATTATGGATTATGGTATCCATATGCAGGTGATTTTGACCTCAAAGTTTACACAGATGTCGATTGGGTAGGAAATGTAGATGATAGGAAGAGTACAACTGGAGGAGCTTTATTTCTTGGTGGTAGATTAGTTTCATGGTCAAGTAAGAAATAGAGTTTCATTTCCTAATCTATAGTAGAAGCTGAGTATGTTGCAGCTTTCATGAATTGTACTCAGGCAATTTGGATGAAGCACATTTTGAATGGTTTCAAGGTAATAATTTTTTACCTGGTAACTATTTTTTGTGATAACACCAGTGTAGTTAATATCTCCAAGAATATGGTGTTACATGCTTGGATCAAGCATATAGAGTTGAAATATCATTTTCTAAGAGAAAAGGTGCAAAACAAGGATGTGGTATTGGAACATGTGTCCAGCAAGGAGCAGCTTGCAAATATTTTTACTAAGACCTTGCCTAAGACTACATTCACCTATCCGAGAGGTGAATTAGGGGTTTTACCTTTGTTGGTTGTCAAATCAATAGGTCCTGGTTCTAAAGACTTAGCCATTGACTCATACTTAAACACAGGATGAGACTTGAGCCAATGAATGAGATTTATCCCCAAGGGCATGAAAATCTCTTGCACTTTAGGCTCTGCAAGACCTAGGTGGGTTTACCTTGCAATATCTAAGGATAAGGAGATAGGCAAGCTGATATTTCACATATAGCAAATGGTCTCGATGAAAACATACCAAGGAAAAGTCCTATATACAAGATTTTGGCTATGAATCCTAGTATCTCTTGACACTTTCTTCAGCGATTGAGATAGAGAAACTAAACTAAGCCTACTCCTAAAACAGAAAGAAAATAAAACAAAATAGGAAACTAGGGAAATGAAAGATTTTGATTTCTATTTTAAACTTGGTAGCTAAGACTAGTGCCTGATTTTTAGGGCAACAGAGTAAATCCTACATTAGCTCATTCTTGCAAGAACATTTACATTCATTAAAGCACAATGTATATGGTAAACCTTTCACAACATACATAGATAAACCTTTCAAATCCAACCTGAATTAGATATTCATCAAATATAAAATATAGTTACCCTAGTTGCAGAATTTAAATTTCTTCAGAGAAATACCAACAACATAGGAAACACACTACAGAAGAAGGACAAATCAAACACATCCATAAAAAAAGTGGACTCAAATCAAAACACATCCATAGAGTGGACTCAAATCAAACACATTTATAACAAAGTGGACTCATATATTGCATAGAGAAATGGACGAGGCAAGAGAACTGAGTATCTTTATCAATTTTCAACAAAAGAGTACATATCCATGAAAGAAATGAACATCTGTAGAAAGGAAATGTTCATCATATTAATTCATTCACTAAGCTCATATAGACTGCTAGAGATATGAGACCGAGACAAAAGATACTAGCTCTATTACTAGACTTACACTTATAAAATCTTAGAATCCTTGCCACAAAGCCTTGAATTTCCTTTTATATAACAAGAGAGAAAGAAGCTTTGAGCCCTGGGCTACCTAGCAAAATTTAATATTTACATAGAAAATTTACAATACATACTAGACAATCAGATTTACATCTTGATCTTCATGAAGACGTTGGATGAGTAGATGCCTCAAGCTGCTTCAAGGCATGGCATTGTACTGCGTTGTCTTCTTGAACTCTGATGTGTCTTTAATGGTGCATATACTTTCTCTATTTTCTCTTCATGTACCTATGAAACCTTCATGATTGAAAAATTATAATTGTATAGAGGTAGTTAAGGCAATTAACCTCTAAAAAAAAAGTTTTGATTTCCTTGAATGTTTTTGCATTGTCATTGAACACCTACCAAGATCTTTCTATTTATTCTCTATGTCAGACAACCATGTGTGTCTATATAAGACTCTAAATTTTCAACATACCTTTTCAACCTAGGATAAGCATATGACTCTCTTACTTTGTATCTTATCATGCATCATCATGCAACTGTTACCAAAACTAGGAACTTTAAGCACAAATTTCAAAATTCAAATTTTGGAGGGAATCCTATTCCTCCTCCTCTTCTTCCAGCTACTTCATAAGAAAGGCACAATGAATCTAGTGCCATCCTTCAACTTTATCAATTGGCCATTGAAATGCCTTGAGGGCTTCTAGCCTACTCATGGCATCCTTTGTTTTCTGGGGTGGGACGCTGATCGCTTCTACTGTGAATCTATGATATCGAGCATTCACATCTATTACTCTATCAATTATATTTTGATATGCTAACTATTGCTCTGTATCCTCTTTAAAATATTGGATGACCTGCTCTATGGCCTCTTCAAATTCTACATTCCAGGCATCCAGAGCTTTTATGTTCTTGCCCTCTTTTAGAATGGTTGGAATATCCCACTTCTGCAATCCCTTGAAAGAATCAATTCTTTCACTCATTATTATTTTCTCCTCTTCAACAATGGGGAGCTCCTTGGTCATTATATTATAGCTCTTCCACATCTAACCTATCTCCTTGGGAGCCTTTCTCTTATTTTGAGTCGATAGCACAACCTCCCTGAGTGTTTAAGCTTTGGGAGCCCATGCTGACCTTATTGGTCTAAAGAATGAAAGAATAGAAGTTAGTTGAACATCCAATTGGTTCATAAAATAATAAGAGGCATGGACCTTTGGAAGGCCTTCCAAAACCCTCTTTGTTAGTTGCAAAATTCTACCCTTTCGAATCTCAAAATTTTGCTTTGCTGCCTCATCCTTTTCCTGTTGGAGTTCCCTTTGGGCTTTCTCCAATTTCTCTAGCTTAACCCTTCCTGGAGAAATAGTGCTCATCTATTTTACTTTCTCCTTTCTATCACAATTATCAATAAAATTTTTATTTCTATCAGCGTGTAGAGCAGCATTCCAAGATTTCATCTGAACAAGATTTCCCTCTAAGTCATCAACTACCATTTTTGTGAATTGAGTGGCATGAGTGACAATTGTTACTGCCTCTACTACAGTTGTATCTTCCAAGGTTCTTATTATAGCCTGGCCTTCTACTTTCTCTACCCCCCTTAGTAATAGAGGCTTTTGTGTATTATCAGCCTTGCTCCACATAGGAAAAGCCTTGGCAGTTAGGCTTACGCCTGATCCCCTTTCTTTATATTCTTAGGTATATGTGGGGTCTTCTTGCCTCATTATTTGGTCCAATATGAATATCTCTCTATAATCATAGCTAGGGACTAATAGACAATAACTTTTTCTTAGAATCTCCTTGCCTTCCTCAGGGATACAAGAAAAATTTTCCTCATCAAAATTATTGATCTCTTCATCAGACATATCTTTGAGCTTCTCCTTGACCCAAAATGACTTAAACTCAGGGGTATTAACAAAATTATCATTACTGGCAAACTGTCTTGAAGCAACTACTCTTTCATCTTCAATTTCCTCCAAAGGAGTTGTACTAGAGATAATCATCCTTTCCCTTGAATCTAATCCTTCTACTATAGCCTCCTCTTGGAAAGTGTCTCTTGGAGGAGAGGGAGGGGGAGCTATAGAATCTGTCTTTAAGGGGACATCCTTCAAATCAAAGAACTTAACTTTGCCTCTCTCTGATCTCCTCATGTGGGCATGAGGTTCCAACTACCCCTTGGTGAAACCTTGAGAAGAGGTTTCCTTGGGTCACTCTTCATCTACCACTAGTGCTTTTCCTTTTTTCTTGGTTGTGGAAGAAGAATTAGGGGAGTCATCAATAGGTTTTTCTTCAAACATTTGCCCCTTTTCTTTAGCTTCTCTCCTTTGAAGCTCAACATCAATGATCTCACCAGCCTTTCTTACTAAGAAGAGAATCCTAGCCATGTCACTCTTAAATCCCCTACAGAGGCCCTCTTATTGTGGATCCTCTTTCTTTCTTTCAATCTCTATCTTCCTCATTATTTCCCACTTTTTCCTTATTTGTTGGGCCTTTGAGGGTGGGGCATTTCTAATGAGATTTTCTCTTTCTTTAAAGGAGTGGTGGTAACCCTTCTCTTTGAGATTATTAACTTTCAATTCATTTATATACCCCTATGGGTCATAACTCATACTTGCTCCGGATTGGATCCTATAGTTCTTTACAAGAAAATCTTGGAGTTTCTCCAAGAGATATGATCCAATGGAGAATTCTCCAAACCTTATCATCCTAGGGATATGCCTCCCCTTCCTATCTATTTTGATCTGCTCTCAGTCAGACCATGTCATTTTCCATAAAAAATCTAAGAAAGCAAGACTAGGAGAAACAAAAATGGGAAGCACATGGGGTCCCTACTCACAGCCTTATACCCTTATTATCGTATAATTGTCATAAAAGAATATATCTCCAAAATTGTGGGTGAAGGCCCCCTTAGGATATTCTACATTTTTTGCCCTACTAGACCTCACCCTTAGTACCTTTATTATACTTTTAGGCAGCCTTGGAATAGTAAGATCCAATAATGACAAGATCCTTATTATAAAATAATCAAAGAATATGTTGTAGCTGCCATACTTGGAACCCTTGTCCGAAACCTATGTCCACATCTACACTGGCTAGTCTGCACCTGTATTTGGATCCTTGACCCTTATTTGTAGTTTATCATCCCACAAGGGCTTATTCTGATAAAGAGTTAGATGACACTATGGAATAAAACTTGAAATCCAAATTCTCCTTATCCTCCTTGGCCTTAACTAGCCCATTACTAAGTTTATCTTGGAGGATGGTAGTATAGTCATATAACTCATTTATTGATGGGTACTATATTTGTATGCAAGCCATCATATAGTCCACTAGGAGGTAATTAAGGCTACAATATGTGCCTAACACCTGACATAATGCATAGTAAGTCCTTTGAAAGTAGGACTCAAAACAATCCAATCTAAAGGCATCCTTTTTTGAGCTCAAAACATAATTATTAGTGCCCTTATAGATCTTTTTCATGAAATAGGGTAGGAAGCCCTTTTCGTAATCCTCTTTCTTATAGTCATAATGGCTTTTGAGGGTTGGGAGACTGAGGACCTTGAGGGTAGAAGGGTCCAAATCAAAACATCTAATTATCTCTCTGAAGTTTATGTCAACAAGCACATGTTGCCTGTTAGATCTCACTATGTAACTAAGTGGGTCATACCACTTGGTCAATTCCCTGATCAACATTGGCTAAACAAAGACATTTGGCACAAACAATTTTCCAAGATTCAACTTCCATGGGTTGCAAATAGGGAATGTCATGTTCCTATTTACGTAGAAACTGTGAAAGAGGTCCCATCCTCTCACTGTGGTCAGGGCATCTCTGCAACCATTCTCCCTATATGTGAAGACATTTCTCATTGAATCTTTCATGGTTGACCCTTCAAAAAAATTAAATAAATCCTGACTCAAGCCTCTTGACTGCCTGGTCTTTCTCTGCTTGAACTCCTCCAATTTTCTTTCCACATCTCTCTGCAGTTCATCTTCAATCACAACACGAGCACTTGGTGGATTTTTTACTTCAAGCTCCTCCTAAGTGGGGGACTCACTCGGGGCTAGTTGTTTCTTCTTTGTTGGTGCCCTCTTTTTTAATGGAGTAAGGGTTTTCTTTGGTATGGTTGCTGGGGTTTGAGATGGTAGAACCTAAGGGGTTAACTCCTCTTCAGTCGAGGGCAGGGCTTGAGCAGAGGAAGTGATAGCAGCATCCTTCTTTTTTACTCTTTTATTTTTTGTAGGGTTTCTCTCCTTTGTAGGAGCAACAACTACCACTTCCTCCTTAGAACTTGAGACTATTACATTAGGTTTTCTCTTCTTGGTTTTCTCTAGGGTAGTAGGGTTTCTATAGGTTTCAATAGGTTTTGGCTCAGTTGCATGCTCAATGGTGACAGAAGGTGCGACGAAAATCTCTTGAGTAGGAGGAATTATCTCCAAGGGAACAACATGGGTAATTTTAGGCATGACAAAGCTTGATGAGGCAGTGAAGGTGGTGGTTTTCTCAGATGGGGAAGCCATGGCAGACAAGAAAATTCTTACTACAAAACCTAGCTTAAAAGAAATAATTCAAAAGGGCACCACAAATTTAAAATAATTCAACAGGAAACACAAATTCATAGGGAGAAAGCTTTAACATATGGGTTTCCTGGTTGAATTTTGCTCAATCTAGATGCTATAATGTTGGATGGTTACTTTTCTATGCTTTGCAATTCACTCTGGACTCTTCTTCGCTTTTTTTATCACTATGTGGTGGAAATGATGATCATAATTCCCTTTTATGGTGATGCCGTTAATTCCTTTGTGCAAAGCTAGGGTGGTGGTTGGCCCTTGATTTGAATTCTAGGCCTTGGATCAAATCCATGGGCGGCCATTATCAATTTCAACATCAAGTTGACCTTTGAGTTGGTACCCCTGATAATTCTCCACATTTCCTTTACTAGCCTTAGCCATGTGGGCTAACCTTTTTCTCTTTACCTATCTTTCTTTTTTATCTCGGGGTCTGAAATTGCCTTTGAAAACATCCCCGGGCTGAGAAATCCCCTTTATCTTTTCTCTTTTTTCTTAGCCCGGGTCACTGCACTTATCTTGTGTTATTCGCTACCAAATTTCATCACATGGGCTAAGGGCCTCTTTATTTTCTTTCCTTATCACCTTAGCCCGAGCCATCTTTTTTGCCTGAAAAATACCTCTGGGCTAAGAATTTCCTTTGTTTTTTATAAATATTCTTAGCTCGAGTGGCTACTTTTCATCTTTCCTTTTTCTTCACTTTCTACAACATGGGCTAAGAAACCTTTACATCTTTCCTTTATATTCTTATCCCAGGAGATATTTCTTCTCTCTGAAAATGGCTTGGGGAAAGCTCTCTTCTTAACATTGCTTTTCTTTTCTTACCCCATGTGACGTGTCTTCTTTATGCGCTCATCCTTGTATTTTGATAGTGTGGGCTAAGACATCCTCTATTTTTATGCTTTGTTCTTAGCCTGAGATACTTTTTACTTATTAAAATCTTCCTTGGGCTAAAAATGAGAAGGACTTCTTTTGAGAATCCTTAGCGCGGATGAAAATTAACCTTTGTGATTTCTCCTCGAGGAAAGGTTGATGAAATATTTTGAAAGGCCATCCCTATCTTGAGTGATATACTTCTTTGGTCACCACTTAAGTGAAACAATTTTGCACATGGGAAAATCTGAGAGTCAAGTTATCATAAAGAGGGTGACTCTAGGACATAAGACTTAAGGTTTTGTATAAATTTTTAATAAGGCCACTCAAGGAAATAATTCAACTGGCTATTACAGGGGTTTACTAGGACGCGGGGCCAATTACCAAATGGTGAAGAACACTTAAATTGATAACTTAAATCCTGGTGACTGAGGATTCCAAGTCAACTTAAAAATAGAACAGAGCCATAAGAAGAAGCTTTAAGGGAAATGGAGAGGCTAAAACCCTTAAACCTTGAAAAAAACAAGATCATTCTTGGGCTAGAAAAACCAGTCCCAACAGTAGCTATGATTGGGGACAATTGCTCAAACCTGGGCAACATGAGGATCTAGAACTCTGGGGGAGAAGACTAGACAAAACACACAGGGCTCTGAGGCAAAGACTGTACAAAATTTACACTTATTTAAAAATGCACAAAGACCTAAAAATTTCAATCTTAAGAAAAGAAATGCTTAAGGAACTGACTATGCACAGGTAGCTCCAGGGTATCTCCATCAGAATTGGTGAGAAAATAAGAATCCTCACCATGTTTAGTAGAAATAGTAAAGGTTCCAAGCCATAGAGCTTCAAATTTTTCATGCTTTCATTTGCCCTATACCCTTGCATTCCACATGAGAACCATATCATCTATTTCAAATTTCCTCTCAAGGGCCTTGTTATCGAATAGATGTTTAGATTTTTGTTGTAACTTCAGGTTGCTCATGTGTGCACTTTGTCTTTCTTCATCTAATTTTGTAAGTTGTTCAAATCTTATTCTGAGTGGATCACTGATGTCAGCATCCATTTCAATAGCATACTGATACACTAGTAACAAGTTATTCAGAGGAAGAATTGGCTATAATCCATACACTAATTCAAATGGGGATTTTCTAGTGGATTTCTTGATTATAATCCTGTCTGCCCATACTGCAAATCTAAGCATGTAATCCTAAGCTCTTTTGTTCTTCTCTAAAGTCCTCTTGATGATTTTTATTAAGTTCTTGTTACTTGACTCAGCCTGTCCATTTCCCTAAGGATGATATGGGGCTGAGTACGATATGGTAATGCCATAAGACTTGCAAAATTCTATGAATTTTTCTAATCTAAAACTCATTGCATTATCCATAATCAATTTGACTAGGACGCCAAACCTTGTGATAATATTTCTAATTAGGAAATCAATGACCACTTTATGAGTTGCTTGTCTGGTGGGAATGGCCTCTACCCATTTGGTGAAGTAATTTGTGGCCACTAGGATCCATCTATGGTCTCCACTGGACTTCTCTACAATCTCTCCAATGAAATAAATCCCCCACTACTAAAAAGGGGCTTCAACCTACATAGGCCTAAGGGGAAGAGCACCTAAATATTTAAGTTTACCAGAAAACTTTTGGCAAGCTTCACATTTCTTGACATGGTTATGTGCATCCTTCAAAATTGAGGGATAGAATTATCTAGCTCTCATGATTTTATGATTCATGGTGCTAGCAATATAGTGACCACCACATAACCCTGAATGCATTTCTTGTATCACTATTTTAGATTGATTCTAATCCAAACAAAACAATAAGAGACCATCCCTATTTCTATAAAATAAATCCCCTTCTAAAATTACATACCTTTGGGACTGTAATTTCAGGGTTCTATTTTATGTTTCTGTCATTCCTTCAAGGCACTGGGAGTGATAAAGAAAAAAGATTAAGTCTACATACCATGGGAAACACTACAGACTGCAAACAATACCTATTGAATTTGAGACTGAGTTCACCTGAATAGGTTGTATGTTTTTCTCAGCCATTAACCTCACCAGACCCATGCCTCTAACCAACTTAGTAATCTGAATGTCAATGTTAAACTCCTGGACCTTGTTCATCCATCCACATCTCCTTCCAGTGACTTCAGACTGGTTGAATATATCTTTAAGAGCTGCATTAGGGACATAAGCTATAACCTTAGCTCCTACCAAATAAGGCCTAAAAATATTTACTACTTTGACCAAGGAACTTCTTTTTATTATTATCATACTTCAATTCAGCAACTTGGAGTGATTTGCTATAAAAATCAATAGGTTGTTCATGACCTTCTTCATTCTTCTACAAAAGTGTTGCTGCAATGGTATGGAAAGAAGCAAAAGAAAAAACTTGAAATGGCTTTGAAAATTTAGGATCTTTGAGAATAGGGGCCTCTTTAATGGCTCTCTTTATGGCCAGGAAAGCTTCTAGGGCTTCATCATTCTAGTCAATCTTGGCACCGTTCTTCAACATCTTTAAGACGAGATTTACAATTTCACCAAAGTTTGGGATAAACCTCCTAACAAAATTAATCTACCCAAAGAAATATTGAATATCTTTAACCCATCCTTAATCCATCATTTGATACTATGTGGCCCAATAACTTTCCTTTTGTCATGGCAAAGTGACATTTCTTGGGATTCAAAGAAATCCTATATTCTAAGGCTTTCAGAAAGATTTTCTCAAGATGGTTACAATGATCTTCAGCCTTCTTTGAAAATGTAGTCAAATCATCCTAGTAGACTACCATGATGATATCAATAAGATTGGCAAATGCTACATCCATAGCTCCTTGGAATGTAGCCCCAAGATTTGTCAACCCAAATGGCATTCTAATATACACATAGGTACCCTAGGGAGTAGTAAAAGTTGTCTTGTATTGTTCAGATTCCTTGACCTTGACCTGGTTGTATCCTGAAAAACCATCCATCATGGAGAAGAGTTCACACCCTATGACCTTTTGCAACATATTCTCCATGTTAGGTAGGGGATAATTGTCCTTGAGTGAGGAAATGTTCAAAATTTTGAAGTCTACATAGAGTCTTATATCTCCATTTTTTTCTCACAGGAACTAGGTTTGACACCCATGATGAATGTCAGATTGGTTTTATAATCACCCCATCTCTCAGCTTCATGAGTTCTTCTTGCATTTTTGGCTTCAAAGTGGGGTTGATTGGTCTTTGCCTTTGTTTGAAAGGCTTGGCACTAGGATCAAGAGGGATCTCATGCTAAAAGATATCCTCCCTGTATGCTTTGAGGTCATCATAAGACCATGAAAAAACATGCTTATATTTTCTTAGTAGGGTGATAAGCATGGATCTAACCTGAGGTGATAATTTCTTACCAATGTAAACCCTTTTGGGTGCATTCTTTGTTCCAAGGATTACTTCTTCTAACTCCTCTTTGTTGCTTGAGGAAGTTTTGCCTAAATAAATATCTTTTCTATCAAAGACCCTTTCTAGGGCTACGAATCCCTTGGGTATCTTATTAGTTTTCAATTGTATGACTTCATTGCCCATAACCTTATTTACACCATTATCATTTTCTACTAATGCATTAAAATATATCTGTTGTCCCTCATAGTCATCTATGCAATGTAGAAAATTCAGTAGATCATCATCATCATTAAAGACTTGCCAATTGTACACATTGTTAGGAACCGAAGGCCTAGTATTTAATTCTTTGTTAGACATTCTAGCCATGGTTATATCATTGCTCATCAAGGCTACACTAGCGAGGAAATTTGCCATTATGTTTCTAGACCTTTCTGTCCACTGAATGTTGAATGCATCAAATAACTCAACTGTATCCTAGATAGAATGACAATATTGCTTTAGTCATTTATTCTTTGATGAATACTTTGATCTGATCTGGCATATTATTAAGTCTGAGTCTCCATACACTGATAGCAGTTTTATTCCATGTTTAACTACCAGATTCAATCCAAGTAATAGAGCCTCATACTCTGCCACATTGTTGGTACATTCGAATAAAACTTGGAAAGAAAATTTATATTTTTTCCCACTAGGGGCAATGAAAACTATCCCAACACCGGAGCCTTCCTTGTTACATGCTCCATCAAAGAATATTTTCCACAATCCTCCTTGATCATGTTGTACTTCTAGTGCAATTGGGTCAGTGTTTTGTGGAACAGGCTAGGGCAACTAAACTCTGAAATGGTCCATATTCACCTCACAAAAGTTGACTATATTGTTTAAATCAACTTGTTCTATTGTATATTCAAATCTGGGTTCCCTCTCAAATTTGATTTCCTTACCATTCACTGGGATAGTAGCATAAGATAAGTTAATTTTCACATGTCCACCTACCACAACAGTCCACTTTCTTGAAAGAAACATTCCATAGTGTGGGGGAACATCCACTACTATGATATCAACATAGTAAGTTGCTTTTGGGAAATTGGCAAGTTTCACTTCTAAATATTTTAATATACCAATAACAGGTGTAGATCTATTATCCATGGCATAGCATTTCCCAAAACTATAGTCCACCAACAGTCCTAATTCTCTCATGACCCCTACTAGCATGATGTTAATTTCAGCACCTAAATCTATCATGCAGTTCCTAATGAGCTTGTTATTGACTAATAGGGTCAAGTAAAAGGGATCAACCTGTGAAGGATTCTTGGTTATGGTTGATCCTAGATACACCTCAAGGATATGCATACTACTTTCCTCATCATTACTGTGAGCATGGTTAACACTCGACTTATTTAAGGTACTTGAAACATTAGAAATCAAAGACATTGCATTATCTCTGTACTCCTTGATTTTCATCATTTCTAAGAAAGGAACATAAATTTTTACTTGAGATAATGCTTAATTAATATCAAAATCAAAGGAGCTAGAACTGCCTGAATTTCTCTCCTTATGGGCATTTTCTTTTGGTATCTTCTCTTTTTCAACAATAGATCTAACAACATCATGTACAAGAACCTTTCTCTCTTGTCTTGTTGTCTTTTGATTTCCTTTTTGGATAAACTGTTGAACATGGCTGATTCTTGGGGCCTTCTGATTCTCTTGCACATTCTGAGATGAACTAGGCATCTTGGGATCAAACTATTTTTTTTTATGAAGATACCTCCTGGTACCCCTTGGTTTGGGAAACCCCCTTTTGATCTCAGATTGTAATCATTCTTCACTTGTGCTATAGCAACAACTATTAACTGCTTGATCTCTTCCTTAGAGGCTCTCCTCAGACTCATTTCTCCTTGATTCTCACTAGTAGCATGCACTCTATAGTTTACCATACTTTCCATCTTTGAGAAAACCTCTTGGTCATATCTTGATTTCCAACCCCTTCTAGTATTGACATCCACTTATCCTTCATCTTCTTAAAAAGAGGAATAACCATGGATTTCATATCATGACCTTATAGATAACATGTTTACAGTAAGATCTTGGTTATAATCATCTTCCATAGAACTCAAATATGTGTCATTAGGTTCTTGCATTGCTCTAGCAATAGCACACTGCATTTGAGAATGAGGTAGGTTTCATACAACACACCATGGATTTCTATCAAGAAAATTATTTATTTTCTTTACAGGATCAGGGGTTTCCTTGTTTGCGGCAAGCTTGTGACTATTCACAGGCTTTCCATCCTTCCAATTAGTGTTGTATGGCATGTCATGAAGCCTAGGCCTATCCTACCTTTGGTAATTTGGTCTATCATTCTGGAGGCCTTTCTCATTCCTTGAAACCTTGTAATTCAGTTCCTTTAATGCATTCATGACCTTATCCATTTTTTCTTCTTCTTTGGGCTGCTTTTTGTGATGGCCTTTTGGGTTCTACAAAATCCTAATGTCATCCCTTTTGGATGCTTTACCAGATATTTTCTATTATTCTCTATAGTCTGAGATACTTTGAATGCTTCACTCAAGGTTGGAGGGTTTCTATTTCTAATTTCATACCCAAGCTTTGGGTCAAAAGCATCATAATAGAATACAATGCACATATGATTAGTGGGTTTTAATTGGGGAGGTATCTTATTAAAAATTGTCATGAATCTATTGTTAAAGATGATAACCTCTTCATTTTGTCCTTTCTTGATGCTAGCTAGATCTTGAAAAGCAAATTTAGGATCAAAATGATCACCATATTTATCTCTAAAAATTCTTTTGAAATGAGCAAAGTTCCTGATTGACATCTATACCATTCCCTAGCATCGTCATTCAGGGACTACATGAATAGCTTCATGAATATATCTCCAAGTTCAATCTCAAAATTTTCCATGACATTATAAAAGGCTCTAATATGGTCTTCATCACTAATTGCATTATTGCCTATGAACTTAGGAAAAACATTCCTAAGATCATTGCTAATAGCATTTGGGAACCCTTGCATCCCAACAAAATCAATTTGTCGGTACCTATCAAGTTGCATGGGTCTCCTAGAAAATTGGTTTTGTTGTTGAACTAGGATTTGTTGTTGAACAGGTATCTGTTGTTGGATAGGTGTATTTTGTTGATGCAGTTGGTTCATTCTAGCCTATTGCTACAAGAATTGCAGATACTGCAAGTATGCATTGTTTCCTCCCATTGGGTTATGTTGCTGGTATGTAGTAAAGGGGGTAAACTGAGAAAGCATTGGATACTGGTTCATCATTGGGTTTACTCCAAAAGGAGGCCTATAAGGCTGATATGGATTCAGAAATTGTTGTTGATGTTTGTAAATGTGTTTACCCAAGAATCACTGAGAGGGGGGGTGAATCAGTGATTAACCGGTAATAGCTATTTGAAATAATTCTTGATGAACTGCAGTTAACTATATTACTGTGCTGGTAAACAGAGATAATGCATAATAACAGAATAAAGAACAACAACAATATCATGACACATAACATAGAGATTTTTAATGAGGAAACCCAATGTGAGAAAAACCTTAGTGGGATTTGGGACCCACAATATTTATTCACTGGCCAATGAACAAATATTACATCTGAAAGAGGGGCCTGCACATACAGGAAGGCCAACTGCCTAGAGCGCACTGCTCATCACAAAAAGGAGTCTCACTGACTACAAAAAGATATCTTTACAGATATACAAGATTTGAACTCTTCAAAATAGCATCAAAATGCTGGGTTAGTTCTCTGTTTAGTTCATGCTCTGTACCGGTTGCTGCTTTCCTGAATCTGCCGGTAGTCTTCTACCTGTCTGACCTTTACAGAATTGATAACCAAAAATATCTAGGTCATATGCTTACATCAAAATGCATATGTCATACATCCTAGACTTCTCTGAATAATCTTTGCATCATACATCATACATTCTATATTTCTCATATCAGACCTTCAATAGAACTCATTCATATATATGAATCTTTACAAAATTAAGGTCGGCTTACAATAAAAATAAATACATTAATTACAATATTTGTCATGTCGACCATGCCTATGCCGGTGAACATGTCTGCCAGTGTGCCTTTCCTTACTGGTGTGTCTTATCTTGCCAGTATGCCTTATCTTGCTGGTGCTTTATCTTGCCGGTGCCGGTGAAGCCATGCTCTGTTCTGCCGGTTACATCCTTATTGTTGCCAATCAATGACAACACAATATTGATCAAAACCAGTAGTCTCCCTTTGACAATCTCTCATCCTGTGATCAATGCCAACAATCTCCCCCTTTGGCATTGATGGCAACAATACCAAAATTTTGTGATCAATGTGATCAACTCCAATATACATGCTCCCCTTAGGATGTGCAAATCCTATCAAAGAATTATGTGCATTATTCCTTTACAAAATTTCTATATACTACTCCATTACAAAATTTTCTGTATACCACTCCCCCTTTGACATCAATGGCAAAGGTGTGTATACTATTCCTTTTTACAAATAATGAATGAATAAAGAATTCTATACATCTCCTATAATCTTAAAGAATTCAGGTTTCAAAACCTTAAAATTTTCTAACTGCTTGTGACAGTCAGTTATTTTTACCATTGTATCATTGAATACTTGAATCATCATGTGCATGTTTTCTTCTACTTCTTCAGGTTAGCCTTTAGAAGATTGTTCCAGCTGTGCAACAGGCTATCCATTAATGGACCAATTAGCCTTTTCAGCTCTTTCATGTCCCTGAGCAATTTCTTCTTTTCCCTATATATCTGCTCAATCTGACTGTTTATGCCAGAGATCTGACTTTCAATCTCTACTGAAGTGATTGATGTCTTAGTAATGTCCTCCGTAATAAGATCTAGTTGCTTCTTCAATTTGGCAATTTGATCATCTAGATGCTTGACTACCTTGTGTGGCTGACATAGCTTCTGGTATATCTTCTGATAGGAAGTTATAACCTTATTAAGTTCAGGTGCCACTTTGGCTAAGTCCTTGGAGCATTCCTTTATTTGTTTTGAAAAGAATTTGTCCTGCTCTTCCTTCAATTTATTGTCAATTGATTTTTGACTTATTTCTCCTTCATGTTTCTCCAAATAATCTGACAAAATTTCCAGTTTCTTATTTGCCGGTAAGGTGTTATCTACCTTACAATCTGGAATAATTTTCTGCAAAATTGGAAGTGACATATCTACGGAGCTAGATAGCTCATTACAAACTTCAGTAAGCTTTTGAATAGAGTCCATCAAAATTTTAGTTGCCAACCCTGATGTTGACAAAGAAGCCGGTGAACTAGTGGCCTTTGGTGTTTTCGGTCTAGGTTTCTGCCCAATTGCAGTTACAGTTACCGGAGTGCTCTTTGTATGTACACTCTTTGTTTTCTCTGCTTCCTTTTCTGTTCCTTCTTTACTGCCCTCAGCCTTAGTAGTTTCTGTATCTGGTTTCTTTGGAGGGGTTTGTTCTGTTGAGATACCGGTGGAGGTAGCCTTCACCCTGATGGTGTCCTCATCATCTGAAGATTCTTGTGCATCTTCAACCTTTCCTTCCTCATCTTCCTCTTTCTTCTCTTCTTTTTCTCCTTTCTTTTCTTCTTCTGCTTTCTTCTCTTCTTCTTTCTTCTCTTCTCCTGCTTTCTTCTCTTCTGCTTTCTTCTCTTCTTTTGTACCTGCCGGTGGATCAGTATATACATCTTTATCTTCTTTTGTACCTGACCTTTCTCATCATCATTCAGCTTAGAGTAATGCTTCTTGATGTGCTTCAGGGTGTTCCGGTTGGTGATGGAGTCCACCAATTCCTCCAACAGGGTATTTTCCGGCTCTTCATCTTTTTGAGTTTTCCTCTTCTTTGCCAGTTCCCTTTTAGCTTTCTGTTTAGGTCTCTTGGTGACCTTTATTTTCATCTTTGAGTTTTCATAGATGACCCTTCTTTTTTTCTGCCGGGTGGCTGGCCTACTTACTGCCGGTTCAGTGAGTTCTGCTGGTTCTGCTGCCTTGAGCTCTTGGGGATCAATGCCAAGTTTCTCAGTCAGCTTTTCTGTAACTTGCTCAACGAATTTGTGAGCATCTAGTTCATATTTCTTTCTTTTCCTCTGCCCAGCCTTCATCTAAGTTGTGGATGCAATGTTCTCTGCAGTCCCAAAAATTTCTACACTTGGGTCCTTGGGTGCACTAATGAGTGCCTGAGCATAGGTTTCCAAAATTGCAGCATCTACCTCATAACCCATCTCATTTACCCATATTGTCCGTGGGGTGACTACTTCCATCCAAGTCTCATCTCTCATGATGACAAAGGTGATCTGTTTATCATATTTGTCCACAATATCCTATGGAATCCTCATTCTTTGTCTCATTTTCTTTTGGAAGTCCTTAAAGAATCCCCAGATCTTCTGATCTTTGTCCTCTCCGGACAGTTCATCCTTGATTTTCTTGCCTACCGGTAGATCATAGGCAAAATCCTTGTGTCCTATGACGGGAATGGTTTGCAAAAAGAATAGGAGCAAGCAAACAATCAAGTTACCATAGAGAAATGTACCTTTCTTGTCTCCTTTTATTTTGCTCAAATTGGCCATGAGCTCATCCTTTAGCCAGTCACAGAGATCAAATTTCTCTATTGTCATAACCATTTTGTATGCGGTGTCAACACATAGAGTAGACACAGAGTTGTACCGGTTGGTACTCCCAATCTTGTAACCAAGTACCATGCTGGAAAATCTGACATTAAGGTCCTTGATATCATTTACCCTAAGTGACCTGCTGTCAAATATGGCTCCAGTCTTCTGCATCACTCCATCCTTCAAAATCTTCTTGGATTTGGAGGGTTTCTCACCAACTGAGGGTAAACCGGTGATGGCCTTGATGGCTTCCTTGGTGATTTTGAAGACAGAGTCTGCCCATATAAATTTTCCATGAACTCTGCTTAGTACAATGCATACTATATCCTTGTCAAATTGGGGAATATCCAGAATTCCCAAAAGCCCTAAATCCTTCAAACTTTTATGGTTCGGAATCACATCTCCATGGGTATCACAAATGTCTTTCTCATACATGGTGATAAGGTCTTGAGTGCTCAATTCCTCAATATTGCAGTGAATGTATGCACGGGGGTCTTCGGTAAATGCTACACCGGTCGGGATGCTGGAAAATGCACCTAAGGGGTCTTCTACCTTGGCTATATTGGGAATAAGCTTAAACTTGGGTCTTGGCCTCTTCAAGTCAGTGACAATCTCAGGTTTCTCAATAAACACGGGGGCTGATGAACTTGCCATTGAAAAAGATGAAAAATACCTCTTCCGCTGATGAAATTTGTAAGATATCTGATTTCTTGATGAAGAATTCTTTTGGTTCTCGCACAAATTTTCTTGGGTTCTTGCTAACACTGGATTCACTTCGCTTTCCTTCTTCGCTCTGCTTCACTCTGCTTCACTCTTAGGGTTGCTTGATTGCTTGTGATGAATTTGGGCGGGATTTTTCGATATGTACCCTAATACAGTTCACTTACCGCATTCAATGCTTTCTGGTTTAGTGTTAAGTGCTTGATCATTTACCAGGCTGTCGGTAATGAGTGTTTCTTTATTCTCCGAGCCTTATTCTTCATACCAGGGGCTTGTTCAAGGATCTTCTGATGAAATCTGCCCCTAAGGATTGTATCCTTAGTTTTGATTTTAATTTCCTGCCTGTGCAGGATTGCTTTGCTCTGTCGATGGAGAGTTGATTTGCTCTAACGGTGGAGATTCAGATTCTTCATTAATGTTCTGATGTTTTGGAATCCATTGCTTAGCAAATTGTTGATGAATCTCTTCTACTTTTTGTTTGTCTTTGGTGTCCGAGCTCTTCTTGCTTTCTGGTGACATATTCTTGCTCCTACAGAATTTTGCAATATGACCAATTTTGTGACATGAGTAGCAAGATATGTTGTTTTTCTGAATTGCTTTTCCATAACCAGGGTTTGATATTGATCTGCAGTGATTTGATAAATGACCATATTTTCCACATGCAAAACATCTTATGTTCATTCTGCAATCATTTGTGTTGTGACCAAATTTGTTGTATTTCTGACATTAACCGGGAACAACGTTATGATAGACATTCCTAGGATTGATATTTCTGTTCTGATTATTCTGATAATTTCTATGTCTGCATTGATTAGCTCTATGTCCATACTTTTGACAAACAAAACATCTACCATTGAATTTGTATGCACTAGCTTGTCTTACCGATTTCTTGCTTTCTTGATTTTGAGTCTCTGGGATGCCGGTATGCTGATTTGTTGTTCCTGAACTTTCTCCTTATTGATATCCAAGTCCAGAAGAGTCTCCATTTGATCTTTGTTTATTCAACATCTCATCAAGCTTTGCTGAGCTCTTGTTCAGTCTATCCTTGTATTTATTTGTTGTGGTTAACTCATTTTGTAGTGTGTCAATTTGTCTCATGAGTTCATTCTTATCATTTGTTGTCTGCATCAGTTCAGTTGTGAGCATATCTCTTTCATGACTTAGTCTCATGCATTCTTCAGATCTATCACTCAATTGTCTGGTAAGATCTCCTTGTTTCTTTTTGGTGTCTTCCATATCCTTGGTGATCTTCATGATTGTTCCTTCCATCTCATTCTTCATGTTTTCATTCTCTGTTCTCAATTTTTCTGCAATATCATGTAGTTTTGCTTTTTCTTCATTGTCCTATTTCTGCAACTGTTCAACTAATTCCTTTCTCTTGTTCTGAGCATTTGTAAGGTTTTCCTAAAGTGTCTTGATGAAATTTTGTGCAGAAGTCAGTTCTTTTTCTAATCTGATATTCTTTATTCTTTCAGTGTCAAGATCTTCAACTGCAACTTCCAACTATTCTTTGAAGCTATCCATGGATACCGGTTTCAAGATCTTCCTCAAGTTGTTAGACTTTAAAAAGAGGACCAGGCTCTGATACCAATTGTTGGTAAATGTGTTTACCCAAGAATCACTGAGAGGGGGGGGGGGGTAAATCAGTGATTAACCAGTAATAGCTATTTGAAATAATTCTTGATGAAGTGCAGTTAACTATATTACTGTGCCGGTAAACAGAGATAATGCATAATAACAGAATAAAGAACAAAAGCAATATCATGACACATAACACAGAGATTTTTAACGAGGAAACCCAATGTGAGAAAAACCTCTGTGGGATTTGGGACCCACAATATTTATTCACTGGCCAATGAACAAATATTACATCTGAAAGAGGGGCCTGCACATGCAGGAAGGCCAACTGCCTAGAGCGCACTGCTCATCACAAAATGGAGTCTCACTGACTACAAAAAGATATCTTTACAGATATACAAGATTTGAACTCTTTAAAATAGCATCAAAATGCTGGGTGAGTTCTCTGTTTAGTTCATGCTCTGTACCGGTTGCTGCTTTCCTGAATCTGCCGGTAGTCTTCTGCCTGTCTGACCTTTACAGACTTGATAACCAAAAATATCTAGGTCATATGCTTACATCAAAATGCATATGCCATACATCCTAGACTTCTCTGAATAATCTTTGCATCATACATCATACATTCTATATTTCTCATATCAGACCTTCAATAGAACTCATTCATATATATGAGTATTTACAAAATTAAGGTCGGCTTACAATAAAAATAAATACATTAATTACAATATTTGTCATGTCGGCCATGCCTATGCTGGTGAGTGCATATGCCGGTGAACATTTCTATCAGTGTGCCTTTCCTTACTGGTGTGCCTTATCTTGCCGGTATGCCTTATCTTGCCGGTGCCGGTGAAGCCATGCTCTGTTCTGCCAGTTACATCCTTATTGTTGCCAATCAATGACAACACAATATTGATCAAAACCAGTAGTCTCCCTTTGACAATCTCTCATCCTGTGATCAATGCCAACAGTTGAAAATCATTTGGTTGTTGCAAAGGAATATTAAACTATGGAATAGCCTGCTGGTTTATAGCTGGCTGAGTTACTTGGGCTACTAGAACATTTGTTGGTGGTTGAATCCCTACAATTGGCAGGGGAATAGTTGTAGCCATTGAGGATATGCTTGGCATACCTGTAGTCCATGGAAATGAGGCTGAAATAGTTGTTACAATAGGGCTAGCATAACTTGCTTGAGTACTGGCTTGGGCTGATATGGTCTAAGAGATAACTAAGCTTGTAACACTAGCTTGAGTACTGGCTTGGGCTGATATGGTCTAAGAGATGACTGAGCTTGTAACACTGGCTTGAGTATATGTTGAAGCCACTGAGCGAGAATGAATTGCACCAATACTAGGCATGCTCATTTGCAAAGGAACAAACAGACTAGGAATACTACTACTTGGAAAAGTAAACACGGGAGCTTGAGTACCTAGGATCTGCTATCCAAAAGATGAAAAGTTAGGGATAGTGGGCTGAGGGGTAAGCTGAGGGGGCTTGTTTTAGTTGCAACATTTTCCATTTGATTTCATCAATTGATAATCCACCTATGCCACTATAGGTTGAACTATCATTTGAATCTATGTGTTGCACAAGAGCATTTGTAAGAGTGGGTGGAACACTCATGGACAATGGCGTAACCACCAAAGGCTATGAATAAAAAGGGGAATGGGAAAAACCCTAAGGATCACTTCCTATTTGAGATGGAAAAGTCTGAATACTCATATTAGCATTAACCTAAGAGATTTGTGCTTGTGAACTACTCTGAGGGGTAGAACCAGCAGGGTTGTTCATGGTTACTACAACTTTAGAAAAGAAAAGATTTTCTCTAGTGAGGGATTAGTCACTACTTGAATCCTCAACTTCTTTTGTGTGTTATACACCTAACTAGAATAACCTTCTAATAAAACTTTTCCTTTAAATTGATCAAAGAAAACTTGAGACTCCTGAGTATTTTCTACTAAAAAATCATCAATATTTCTTTTAGGGGGTATGCTTTGAGACTCACCTATTTTCTTGACCATCCACCTAGCTTGAGTGGCTGATTGGTGTGACTGAGAGCTTCTTAGTACTTCTCGTTCTGTATCCTTTCCAGAGTTGTGATCTAAATCTGAGCCCCTTCTTTGAGCTATACGCTCACTTCTTCTAGGTATAGGATTTGGAGTCCTCCTATTTCTCATATGAACTTCTCATCAAAGTCGCCACCCTCATAGAGAATAATGTACTTTTGGTTTGAATTGACTCTCAAGTTGGGTCTTAGGAAAAACACAAATGAATCTACAGTTTTGAGGATATTTTCTTTTAGTGTAAAACAACTTTCATAGGCCAACTCCCTAGCATAGTCGTCAATCTATTGGTTATCAAATCAACAACCCCTACATGAAGTCAACTAAGATGATGTATTTTACATCAGTCTAGTGCTATAGTTTCAAATCTTATAGGGATTGATGTTTAAGTGGTCCTACTCCACAGGGGGAGCAACAAAGTGCAAACCGGAAGACTCAGTTGTCACTTTGGCATTGTTGTCAAAGGGGGAGGAGAATAATGATTGATGGGGAGAAGAATACTTTTTGGTGAATCTGCTAAGTGGTAACACATTCAAGGGGAGTAGAAGACTCAGACCAATTCACTGGCCAGTCTTAGAAGATTCAAATTTTGTAATGTAAACTAGGATTCCTATTCAATAGGTTAGGTATATATGTTTTCTATCAATCATGCTATTTAATTGGTATGGACATTTGTATTGCCAACAATGCTAAAGGGGGTGATTGTTGGCTTAATGATGTAGAAGACATTATTGGTATTATCATTAATGTCAATCATAATTTGATAAAGGTATAAGTTAGAGAATGTGAACCAATATAAGTAGTTGGTTAACCAATATATGTATATTCACATGAGAAGTTTGAATCATACCAATTTGAAGGATCCAAGACATGTTGTTGCTAATATGTGTCTGATATGATCTAGAGTTGAAGTGGTAGTGACCACAAGTCAAGGAATATTGTGGTTTAGCAGATATGACTACCGGTTTGTAGTCCTAGTGCAGAATGAGGGTTTTTGGTTTATGTTTGGATAAACCCTGGCTAAACCCTAACCAGTTCACTATCAAGTGGCTAACAGATGGATATTGCAAATCGGTTCTGATGAGTTATGATTGGAGGTTGAAGGTGACACGCATGCACTTCGCACATGAGTGTTTCCAGGTGGATCCAATGCGTCGAGCTATAAAGAATTTAATTTTTACCTTGGAAATGATTATCTTTCTTAGTAAAATGTGAAGAACATGTGATGAGTTACATATTTCTAGACGTATTGAAGAATGAGTGATCTAGGATGGTTAGAGATTTGGGTATGTGCAAGATCATGAGGGGCCAAACTATGGCCTTAAGTGGCAATGAAAAATTAGGGTTAGTCAACATGACATGAAAAGTTGAGCTAGTTATCTACCTTATATCAAAAATTTGTAATAATAGAATCTGTAGGAAATTGAATGTAGTTTCAAAACTACTAGCCCTTTTTTGAAAAAACAATAATCTGATTGGTGAAAAATTTTGATTTCAATGCAGTAGCATGAAAATTTTAAGAAAAAAATAAGAAGTAGGTGTATGTCTGACCACCTTAATCATAATATTTTTTTATAAGATTCTCTATATAAGTAGTAGACTCATGCCTAGATGCAACACTTATTTTTTTGTAATTTTATTCCAAAAAAATAATTAATTATGAATTTTCTTCTACAACATTTTCAAAATAAAAAAACTCTCGTGTCTGAGCACCTTAAATCATTGAAAACTTTATAAAATTCAAAATTTCTTTTTTTTTTCCTTGTAGTAGGCGAAGCATAGAATGCAATGCATGTGATTTAAAAAATGTTATATCGTTTGAAAGTTATAGATGTTTTTCAATCAGTATGTCAATCAGGACTTTAGAGGTAAGTCAATTAGAAAATAGCTAATAAATACTTACTAAATTCAAATTTTGACTGCAATTATATTGATGGAAAGCTGATAATCTCCTTAAAATACCCTTTTCGTTTCGTCAAATTCGGGTCTAGAAAAAGTCATCAGCTACATGATCGAAGTCTGGAACTCAAAGAAACAGAGGGAAAGCATGTTTTTGGGACATTTTTGGAGTTTACTATATGAAATTCAATTTTTTTTTTAATCCTATAGCATACGAAAAAAAGAATGTGATGCAATTTTTAGATTCAAAAAATGTGATACTGTTTGAAAGTTATAGATATTTTCAATCAGCCTATCAGTCAAAATATCACCACTTTTTGGCCCCTCATGATCATGCACATACCCATTTGTGATATGATTGTTTTATCCTATGTAATGTACTTGAATGGTCAATATTGGACCGACTATGTTTGTAATCTCTAAAAGACCTTTAGGGTTTTGTGTTGTATTATCAACCTAATGTTGTCTATAAGTTCGATGATTTATGATGTAATTTGGGTTGGCAAAGTCGAATCTGTGACTAAGTATTGTTGAGAGAATTCTTGCCGAACCAGAGAGAATCTGCAGAGTGAGTTTGTGCAAAAGAGGAGCTGAAGTGGATCTATCCTAGCATGGAGTGCTAATTACAAGATCGGTTTTACCTGTTGTTCTCTAACCATTACAACAGTTGTTAAATCTATTTTTAGGGTGAGCTCTAATAAGATTGTTATAGAAATCCTCTAACAAGGTGACTCATTAGCTTGAGTTTCAGAAATCCTCTATCGAGATAACCTCTAATAGGGTTCAAATGTTTAAGAGGGTATGATAGACAATCCCTTAATTGCGTGATCTTTTACAAGATCAGTTCCTGACAAAACCTTATTGTAAAGCCTCTAGTTGGGCTAGGCTCCTAACAGGGAAAACTTCCAAAGAGTTCAAAGGAAAACTTGTGGGTCTTCATCCCCACCATGGTTTTTCCCATTTGGGTTTCCACATCAAAATCTTTGTGTTATGGTTGTTTGATTTCTAGTGATATGGTTGTTTGTTTGATATGTTTATCATGCACATGTGATGAATTTGTTTAAGTGGTTGAATTTAGTGATATGCATGTCAGTATTAATTTCACTACAATAAGATTAAGACCAGATTGTCTAAGGTTATGTAGTGTTGTGTTAATCGGTAATGCTCTCTGAAAGTAGTGGTACTTTGTAACTGGTTTACCAATTAGTCAATTTATTTTGAGAAAGTGTTTTTGCTACTAATGATTCACCCTGCCCCTCCCAGTAGCTGACTAGACCTTAGGTATTTCATCATTTATCATGAACATGATTTATCTCTATTTCTTTTGTACTTATGCCTTGACTGATATTCAGGGTTAGGCTTAAATATTCTTTTTGTTTCTTCTCTTAATCTTGAATGTATTTTAGAACATCTAGATGCAAAATGACCAATTTTATTACAAGCAAAATATTTTAAAGGTGCTTTTTCTTCATACTTACTTCCTACTGGACCTTTTGGCATCTTTTTAGCAAATAGGGCTTCAATCTGTTAAAGCTCTTCATCATCTTTTCTTATGTCTTCATGTTCTTTTGCATAGAGGGTTATCCAATCTTGCTTTCTAGTTGATGATGATGATGCCTTGAATGCTGATTCTATTTTCACTGTTCCTGGAGCTCCAAATTCTTCAATTTCAAAAGCTGATATCTTTCCCACTAAGGTGTCTCTATTGACTGAAACATTTGGCATTGTCCTTAATTCATTGATTGTTGTTGCTTTCATCTTATATGCTAGTGGTAAGACTCTTAATACCTTGGAGACAATTTCTTCCTCACTTAGTGATCCACCACAATTTTGTATTCCCAAAACAATTTCATTTACTCTTTCCATGAATGTTGAGATTCTTTCATCTTCTTCCATTTTCAAGCTCTCATATCTTAGCTAGTAACATTTGGATTTTTTAATCTTGATAGTAGTGTCACTATTATCATTTTGTTTACACTAAATTGATAATTCGACTAAGTGTTTTGCATTGAGATTTGAGTTTGAAAGTTGCTGGTGTTGAATTTCAAAATGGTAAAGAATTCAGATAAATAAAGTACATATTCAACTTTACAATTGAAAATATCTGAACAGTACATTAAAATTTCAGAACTTAAACAGAAAAGGGAAAAGTATGTGTACATCTACAAAATTATGAATGTCAAACAGCATGCTACAGTACAATATTCAGATTTGCCACACAGGCAGTGATTGCTATATAAATAAAGAAAAGTACAAATGATAAACCACACACCCCGTGGTTTTAAGTATTGATGCAAGCATGCATTTACAGTTTATGAATCAATTAAGAGTCAAATGCAGAAAACAAAGGACAATTACAATATTGGAAATGTAAAGAAGAAGAGGAGGAGACAGGTCAAGCCTCCTTGCCTGGTTGTCTTTTGATATCCGAGCACGCCGCATCCTTGGTTCCCACATTCTGAAGTGTTTCCCATCATCTGGTACATCCTGCAAAAGAAGAGGAAGATAGAAGAATGTCAGTTCATACGAACTGAGCAAGGAAGGAAGAACTGTCTAATCCTCTACTTGATCACATTTCAGAAAAGATGGACAGAGAGAAAAGTCATAAAAACATCAAGAAGGATCAGAAAATACAGAGATAATATCATGTTTTTCCTAACATCGTTTGTTCCATGTGCAGAAACAGGTTTTGAAGACTAAGTAGGTTGTAGAAAGGACGTGCATACACTATGCGCACGAAACTTTCCGACTGAAGCTATGGAGAGGCGAAGACTCGAAGACCGGTGGACTTGAGGAGGCTGTCGAGGGGGCATGCATACATTACAGGCATGGGACCTTTCAGCTGAATCATGGAGGTACAATGAACTAGGCTGTCGAAGGGACATGATTCACATCATGAAACCTTTCAGCCGACATATCAAGGTTTCAAGAGTTTTAAAAGTTATACTTTATGATGGAATGGAACAGGAAAATAGTCAAAAGGAAATTATGAGTTTTATATTTTACAAATCACTTGTGGGAGTCACGAGCCCGTGCTCGAACCCCATAAGTGATGATCCAATCTGCTAGCTACAATAAAGAAGTTCAGATCAATGGTCAACTTTCAGAAACAGATGGTATAATCAAGGAATAAGGTATTCCTATACTTTATTATTGTTCAAAGAAAAGACTGAATGTACGTAGTGCTGGTTTGAAATGTGTGAAAAGCATCAGATAATACAAATTGTTTTCATATACTGATCATATGTTAGAAGATCAAGTGTTGAAAATGAAGTACTAAAAGTACAATTAAAACAGAGTTAGCATGCTACAGGAATCTAGTTGTTTACAAATAAAAAGGGAAAATAATACAGCTATGAAAGGTAACACTGCATAAAGAATATGACAGCAAATAAATGAAAACTCAGATTTTTTATAAAAGAAACAGAGAGATCTGTAGCTTTTCACACATAGATATGACAATTTGGTTTATATTGAAAGTTACAGATAATCAGTGGAGAACAGATTTATTTAAGTTTCATCAAACAATCAATTATAGCTAGTTAAGTATGTGCGATAATTGAATACTGGTTTCAATATCAATAGTTTTGTAAGGCATTCTTCTCCATTATAAGACAGCAAAGATGTATGGTAAGATATCAATATGAAGCTGCAAAGAGGCCAACATTTCATGTTACAGCAGGATTCAAAATTTTCAAACTCCATATTTTGCACAATTTTTTCCTGTTATTCAGCATTATTGAGTATGGCAAAGAGAGAGAATAACAGCGAGTTTGAATTCAAGGCTACAAAAGATACCCACGTTTTCTGAAAAAACGTCAAAACATCAACAAATGCAAAGTTCCAGCAGCAGATATATATCAAGTTTTGTGTGATCAAAACAGCAAATAAAGGAAGTAAAATCTGAATTCTATACAAAAGGGAAGAGTTGAAACCCACAATTATTTGCAGAAAAATACCCACATGAGTATTGTAGAGAAAGGCACAGAGAAAAAGGAAAAATGCCCACGTTTTTTGTAAAAACGTCAGAACAGCAAGCTCATATTTTTGAATATAAGTCATATTTTGCAAAAGAAAATCATGCCATGTTTCTTTTTAAGTACAGTGAACACAACTCCAACAAAGAACTTCAATGTTTTATGCAGAGATAGAGGGTTTTCAAGCTACAGAGAATCAACAATGGACAGTGTTTTTAACACATATTTCCATATTTTGCAACAGGAAGTATGATTTTATCATAAGAAAATATCCACATGGGTATATCATATCTGGTTCCAACTTCAACATTTTATGCAGATTTCCAGCGAAAAGCCACGTTTTTTGAAAAGAGAACGTTAAACAGAGAAAACTTCAAATATTTCATGCAAGAGAAGAGGGTTTCGACCTTGCACTTTGGTCTTATTTCTCGTAAAAAAAGGAGAAAGATTAGCACGTGTCTTAGCCAGCAAAGAACCTCATATTTTCAACATCAGAAGCAGACAAATAATTTACAGATTTCCAGCATAAGAGCCACGTTTTTTAAAACAAGCCACGTTTTGCAAAAATTGTTAAAAAGGGAAAAAAATGAAGAAATAAAAAAAAAAGGAAAAAATACTTATCTGCTGTGCATAAAGGCCGAGTTTTATTCAGAATAGTAGAGAGTTGCAGCCGAAAATACTCCAGCATGGCAATGTTAAAACCTTATGTTGCTTTTCAAAGTGCAAAAGATGTAAACGTATAGGTAATGGAATCATGGAGATACAGATAGCAGATAACATGGCGGCTGGATAGAACAGAGATTATGTCCTTTTTCATGGTTACAAAACATAGACCAGAAAAGCAATGGCGGCCTCAGCAAAACCCTAGCCTTCTTCTCTTCTCGGCAAGGAAAAAACAATACAAAAGACCTAAAGTCAAAATGCGTATGAAGAAAATAAAGCCTCTGCTGTTTTGTTAAAAATTTGGGATCCGCGAGAGGTGAAGAGAGCAGCATACGAATGCCTTTTAAACATGCCACGTTTCAGATGTTCACCTGGCCATATCCTCAAACAATAATATTTGTAATGAGATAAAGCTCTCCATTTATGTGAAGGTCATGTCGACCTTTATAAGTTAACATAGCTTAATTCATATTTTTGTTATGTAAGAAGTATTAGATTTAAATTTATATTCCTTCTTTTCAATTTCACTATTAGTGATATATAAAATAAAATAATATTATGTTAAAATAAAATGGATAATTTAATTATCTATTTTCATTTAAACAATATTATTTTGTGGTGTATATGACTAATAGTGGAATTTGATTCTATACATATTATAATTAAATAAATAATGTATTTATACTTTACATAACTATATTGAATAGAATTATATTCTATTTTCTTTTTATATGTTAAGTATGAACATATTATTTATTAATTATAATAGGTATAGTTTAGAAGAAATATAAATTTAAATTTTTTATGAAATATATTAACGAATAAATGTATAGCTAAAGTAGACTTTAGGATCATTGCTTCTAGTCAAAGAGGGATTCTTTCAGTTCTGTACACTTGTTGAGGTTGATTAGGGAGCAGTTTGGGTCACCTTAAGGATCTTGATGAGTTCAGAATCAGTTGGTATCAGTTGAGAGGTGTTATTGAGTAGTTCACTCCTTGTTTCTAGCAGTTGAGCTCACCTTTAGATGATTTTTTCTTTCATATCCGACCCCCATGAGATATGCATGATTTTGCATGATTTTTGGGATTCTTGGAGCAGTTTGAGTTGATTATGAGTGGCAGTTCAGTCAGGCATCAGTTGAGGCAGTTATTGGGGCACTTTGACTACACTTTCTAGCAGTTTGACTTGTCTTTTTGGAGGCTTTTCTCATGCATACGGATTAGGGTTTTGATGGATTCTATTTATCATTTTTTGATCTCATTATTCAGGACTTTTTTTTGGCTCACTGGTTTTGCATACTGCAAACTAGAGAGAGAATTGTAAGACATTTTTGTAACAGAGATTGGTTCCAGCATCGGTTAATAGAAATACCTGTTCCTTCCCATTGATTTTGAGGTGATTTTGTGAATTTTATTGCTTAAGTGTTGTGTTATCCTTCATTTCAAGCTGCATTCCTCTTCATTTCAGAATCTTGATACACGTGATTACAGGTCTATTGTATGTGATTTAATTTTTGTATTGATTTGGTGAAGCTTCGTTTCCCTAACTTTGCAAAAATATCAGATCCTTACATAGAAACATTTTTGTAGTTATGTGACTGTCTGGGTATTGAGAATCATAACCATTTCTTGAAATCTGTGCTGAATCAATTCTTGTTATAAGTCAGATTTGGTGTATCACCTTCATAGTTTTAGGATTCATTAAACATTTTCTTTTCCCTTTTCCTTTACCTTATACAATTTGTGCAAGTGATATTCCAAACCTAAGAGGAATCGGCCTAGAATCCGGAGATTCGTTCTCAACCCCATCAACGAGAACGTTTCCATGTTTCAACAGGATAGCTAGATTCCATATCAAGCTATTGGCGCAATCCTGATTGACAACAGTCACCTTCATTCAGAGTTTGGCATTTGTCCCATATAGCTTTAGCTGATGATTTGTCAAATAATCCCATAATTTGTTGATCAGATAGTGCACTCAAAAGGGCTTCTCTAGTTCTACAATCATTCTTAATATTTTTGTCTAAATCTGTTGGTGGAGGATAGTTAGATGTAGGATCATGAGGTTTATATCCTTTCTTTGTAATTTCCTATATTTTTTTTCCAGTGCATCTTAAATGAGTTTCCATTCTAATCTTTCATGTTCCATAATTTGTTCAATCAACTCTTGGATTGTCCTTCCTAAAAATGGTAGAACCGATTGCCATAGGATCTCCTCAAGTTGTTAGGATTATCCAAAAGAGGATCTAGCTCTGATACCAATTGTTAGAAACTAGTTAGGACAACTGAGAAGGGGGTGAATCAGTTATCACACTTTTATTAAAATTAAGAAACTCAAATTGGGATAGCAGATAAAACAGTATCATTTTAGTAGATAAACATAAACATAAAGCAATGAAGCATCCACAACACTGAACACAAATATTTTGATGTGGAAACCCGGTAAAGGGAAAAGCCATGGTGACCCACAATCAAATAATACTTCTATAGTAACTATGTGATTATAAAAATGTGCCTACACATGCAGGAAGGCACACTGCCTAGGGCTCACTACTCAAAGATAGAAAGAGTCTCACTGACTACAGATGAGGTTAACCACCTTCATCAATTTTGGACTACAATCCAATGAAAATGTACTATTGGAATAACAACTGATATGCTTGATTCAGTACTAGTTTAGGCTCAATGTTGTGAGGGATAAAACCTCTTCATAAACACTTAACTAATATTCTTTGACCATCTGATCCTTCTGCTGATGATGTCTAAGTGATTTTCATTCAATACTACATAAATTCACTCTCTATTCCTTGCCACACTCTCCAAATGAGATTTTACAAGTTACTTATACAAACCCTAAGACCTAAACAATTAGGTTGGCTTCCTAAAGATATATCATTTAAATCCATTACATAATTTGTAATACAATAACAAATCACGTGGTCTTGGGGCCAATCAAACATAATACAATCAATAAATCAATTTCCAAATGTGTCATGTAGATCTAGAACACATTTCCTCAAGCCAGTCCATAACCTAGTTAATTTGCCAGTGTCGATATAGGACCTAAACATAAATGTTAGGATCTCCAATCTGTCATAGCTCGAATGCGACATCAAATCCATCCTTTGACCAATCTAGAATATTTGACAATCATCAATTAATAAATATATAGACAAAGGTAATTAATAAGGTACTTGGTAACTTGTTGAGATGTTTGGCCAAGGAGTATGGAAAAGGATGGGAAGAAGTTATTAAATTTTGTCTAAATTTTAATCTCTATTTTATTATAATTTAATGACTGTTGACTTTTCACAATCACTTTATTTTGAATTCTATTTTAATATTATTTTATTAATCATTGAGATTTTAAAAAGATTCATTTTTATTATTTAGTAGGATTCAGTTTGGTGCATTTATCATACTTTGGTATATCAGAATTGGGTGGGAATAGCACCATATTGAGACTTTGATAAAAAGGATAGTGACAAATATCTCTTAAAGAATATCTCGTTGTTGACCCTTGTTGCATGTCTTGCATTTGTTGTTGAAGTACTTGAAGTTGTTGCATGATGTTAGCTAAACTAACATTCTAGTTATGATGAGTATCACGAGTATGATGGTGGGTATTTCGGATATTCCTATTATGGGTATTTCTAGCTTCTTCCTCATCATCCTTCTCATGAGTAGTGCTTTCATCATTTGTTTGATTTATATCATCAGCATCCTCCCATTCAGGGGGAATCAAATAGTACATCTTGAATTTTGGTTTTGATAGTCGTTTAGTCCATTGTTCATTATGATCTTCTTGATCAAGGGTATTACTCTCTTGGTTATTGCTATCTTCTGTGTTGAGATGGTAGGACCTTGTCCTTTCCACATGATCATAGTGTGCTTTTAATTTATCTATGTCAAAGTCAGAGGGGGTATTTACTCCTTTGCTAGCAAGCATGAGAGAATATTTTTGTGTATCTGACTCCATGATTTTTTCTAAGAGTGTTTGGAAGCCAAAATTTTGTTGACATTCTTCAATGATGTCTTTAGTGATCTCATCCTCTTAGATATGGGCATACTCATAAAAGGGGTTAGATTCCCTATGACTCATTCTTGATTTTGGTTGTGAATCCCACTCTTTTTTTTTCAAAGATATAGTACAAACATGCACGAATTATTCTTCTCAAAATATAGTGGTATGCAAGATTGACATTTGTTTCAAAGTTAATGTCTTGTGATAATGTTGATCTTTGTTGGAAGGTATGTTTTCTCAAAGGTTTTTCGCCAAACTTAGTTCCTTTGATTCCTAAAGTGGTGTAGGAATGTGTGATGTAAAAGTATGAGTTGATAATTGATGAAGAGAAATATTTATCCTTTTGATAAGTGCTTCTTGAGTAGGTTGTCTCTTTTACTAAGAAACCTTTTGACAAAGATGTCATCTTCTCAAAATATGGGGAGTATTCATTGTTTGATGTTGACTGTTTGATGTGGATACCATGTTTTTATACTCAAATCTACTAGTCAAAATAGAGGTTTTGTTCGATGTGCCCCTAAGGACCAAGTACACCAAATGATATGGATTAAGTTTCACGATATAGAAACTATATTTGACTAACTTGAGCAACTAGCTAAGCATTGTTTGATAAGATAGTTGGATAGTAGAACTCTTGATCACTTGAGTTTTATACTCTCTAATTTGGTTGGATGATTTATGGTCTAGGATAGTTTGAAATGTTGATAACTACCTCAAAGGATTAATAGGTGATTGCAAGTTGTAGGATGTAAGATGAATGAATATGTTGACCAAGATTGTGGTGATAAGATAAATCTCTTCTTTGGAATAAGGATTTGTGAAGCAAGAGGTTCTAACTCAAAGTCACCAGTGAAACCATAGTTGTAATCATGATATCAGTGAATGAAGATTCAATGTTTTAACAACAGCTTGCAGTTTTTGTACAAGAAGTTTCTTTTCTTGTGGATTTTGCTAGCACCTTATTTCAACTTGGTTTTTTCGATAAATGGATTTCTTGGTGTACTTGAGAGATTTCCAAGTATGAAGCATGAGTAGCTTTGTTATCAAAAGTGGTAAGTTTGTTTGCATTGGTTGAGTCTTGAAACTTTCTTCACTTTAGAATTTCTTCATTTGAACTGAGTTTTTGATTGATTGTTTTTTCAAGATGTTTCATCATTTAAGACAAGAATACACAGCATACATGAAGACAATGGTTATCCTACTACTAAACATTGAGTGTATGTTATTTTAGGATGTTTTCAAATCTTGATGTTTGCACTGGTTTGGATACAAATAAGAGGAATCGAAAAGACTCTTTATTTAAGGGTCATCAATAATATCATAGCTCATGCCTGATACTCCTTCAGCTCAAATAGTCATGTCAACCCATAGAGGGTGCCCTTTTTTTGCCTTTTTCTATAAATTAAATATAAGAGGATTGCTTCCCAATTCAGTAGTTATCTTGGGAGATGTATGGTGAGTGTCTTGGGAGAAGAATATTCCCCACCCTTGCACTATAATATTCCCAATTTTTGGCAACTGACTCGATTCAAAGCTTCTATTTGTATGGTTTATTAGTAAGGGTTCCCATTTGAAGATATCCTTTGAAGTTGTGCAAGAACAATTGAGGCTAATAGCCTGATAAAGTACCTAGCAAGATGTAGTCACACAAGAATGATTGAGACCTTAAGCCCTAAAAAAAGCCTAGGCATGAGATCACTCAAAAATAAGATCACTCCAATATCTCCATCCTTTCAGACTTTAATCTCAAAATGCAATTTGATTATAGTGAGTTGGAAAGCTTATCTTTAGCTCGTACTCACTTAGGTCACTGTCTTCACGCTAGCCCCCTCAAGGTGTTTGGGAAGACAAGCCTTCTAAAGGATTTAATTGCATGAAATAAACAAATGGGTTTGGCTTTCTGTTCACCCAATTAAGGGGAGAGCATACGCCTACCACTCAATAGAAAGTAAACACCCATTCTTTTTAACCTTTAAATCAACGATTCATTAACTATTGGCTTGATGATGATCTTTGTAGAAGATAACTTCATGTGTTGTCATTGATGGCACATATGTTTTTGTCATTGTCATCTTAGTAGTCTACATATGAAAAATTGGTATTGAGTCATTATATTGTTAACCAGTACCCTTTGTATAAAAGTTGTAAATGAAGACAAAGCTACCTATTATGAGATGTAGTAGATGAAGACAAGGAATTAAGAAGAGTCAGTTTCCCAATTTCCTATTTTATATTCAAGGAAAATAGACAATGAGCTATTAATTTTATACTAAGCGGTCAACTTTGAACCGATATTGATGTTCTAATTGGTGTTCCCATTTTATGTGATGAGTTACCGTGGTCCACTGACACTATGGCAGTAATTTGTGTCATGTTAAGGAAGATTGTCTAGATACATTGAGCCTAGTAAATTGTGACAAGGTTTAGGAGCTGACATAAGATCTAACATCTATAAAAAGATGATGTGATGAGTTATTTAGATGATAGATGATTATGTATGTAATGTATGTGTTGTTGGCCTATTGGAGGAATTGATTATGTATTGCATTGGTTTTGTCATTGATGTCAATACACATGCATTGCAGAGTGTTTGGGATAACTTGTCTATCCTGGTATGTTGGTTTACCGTAATTTTCATGTCCCGGTATGATCACTGGTTTATTACCAATAACCAGTATATGCTATAACAATAGCTCAAGAAGGAGATTGTGTCTTGGTATCATCTAGAAATTGTTTGGAATCACTGAAGACTTGGTTTTGATTATTGGATTCAAGCTACAAAGCATTGGAGTTCATCGACATTATTGGACAGGCTTAAATCGATAGGTAAATAGGTCCAACTTATGAACTGGCTTAAGGAAATGTGTTCCAGATTAGCATGGCACATTTGGGAAATGTTTAATTGGTTGAATAAAATTTAAATGTAATTGGGCCGACATGTTGTATCATGTCTTGTCATTTTATGTAATGGATATTATTGTATTAGATCGACCTAGTTGTTTAAGGTCTAGGGTATGGTATATATGAATGTAAATCTCATTGTGAGATATGTGGAATGGCTGGGAAATACTTGTGGATGTGAAAATAAGTAGTCATATATGTGAATAATGAAGACAACATCAGATGAAGGACTAAAGGTTAAAAGAAAGATTATTGAAGGTTTATGAAGGGTTTCAGCCCTCAAGTACAAGAGCTTAAATCAGTACTAAATTTGGCATTGCTGATGATATTTTGAAGTAGTACATTGTTATTTGGATTTAACCATCCAACATTGTATTCAGTGTGACTCCCATTATTTTGATTGAGCAGTGAGCTCTAGGTGATTGGCCTTCCTGCATGTGTAGGCCCCTTTTATTGTAAGCACATACTATCTATAGTAGTATCATCTGATTGTGGGTAGGATTTCCCACCGTGGTTTTTCCCCTTACAGAGTTTTCCACGTCAAAATCTCAATGTCATCTGTTATCGTGTTTTTTTTCTTTATATTTCATGCATTAAGTTATACTGGTAATACTATTAACTGTAAATCTAATATACCGACAGAGCTGATTAAGTTTCAATTTGTTGATTTGGTTTGAAAGTTGCAAATCATTGGTCAACTGATTCACTCCCCCTCTTAGTTGTCCTTCCCAGCATCTAACAATTGCTATCAGAGTCGAGGTCCTCTTTTTGCAAAAGCCTAATAGCTTGAGGAGATCCTATGGCAACCACTTTAATTTTTAGGAAGGACAGTCCAAGACTTGATGGAACAAATTATGGCATATGGAAGATCAGGATGTAGATTCATTTGAACTGCATTGGCATGAAGATTTGGGAAGTTACAAAGAATGGTTATCAACCTAATACTTAGATTCAACCGAATAAAAATATTGAAAAAGATTTAGAGAATGATTACAGAGAAAGAGAAGCACTTTTGAGCACATTATCAGATCAACCGATCATGGGACTATCAGACAAATATACTACTAAAGAAATTTGGGACAAGTTGGAGATATTGAATGAAGGAGATCAGACTATCAAAATTTCAAAACTAGAATGTTACTGGGTTAGGTATGAAAATTTAAAAATGGAAGAAGATGAAAGAATTTCTTCTTTTATGGAAAAAGTCAATGAGATAGTTTTGGGAATTCAATGTTGTGGAGGTGCTTTAAGTGAAGATGAGATTGTTTTTAAGACTTATGCCACTGGCTTACAAAATGAAAGCAACAACAATTAGTAAAATGAAAATAATGCCCAATATCACAATCATTAGCGATACATTGGTAGGAAAGCTTTCTTCTTTTGAACTTAAAGAATTTGGTCTTATTGGTGTAATTAAGATAGATACAACATTCAAAGAATCATCATCAGTAGCAGCAACATAATCATCATCATCTATAGACAAATATAATTGGAAAGCACATTATGTAAAAGAACTTGATGATATCATAAGAGAAAATGAAGAACTTGAAGCCCTATTTGCAAGGAAAATGCCTAAAGGTCTAGCAGGAAGTAAGTATGAAGGAAAAGAACTTTTCAAATATTTTAATTGCAATAAAATTAGTCATATGGCATCTAGGTGTCCCGATAGACATTCAAGACTAAGAAATAAAGCAAAGAGATCATTTAAGCCTAACCTTGAATATTAGAAATACAACTTTAAGAAAAATAGAGATAAGTCATGCTACTATGTAGATGAAGGTGTTACAGATGATTCTAATGAAGATCTAGCAGATAATGGATGGGCATTTGTTTCAATAAAAGAAGATCAATCGACTCTTGTTGACAAACTGATAGAGCAGGCCTTAGCAGCAAAGATTGAAGAGAAGGATGAATGGGTCATTGATAGTGGATGTGTTGATAGATCTGATACCAATTGTTGATGGAATGAGAGGGGGGTGAATCAAAAAATAACTTAACAATAAAAATTTCTTAATACTTCAATATATTTTCTCAATAAACCATCTAAATAGTAAATGACAAATGCATAAAAATAGATAAACATATAAACTCATTCACACATTTGACACCAAATTTAACATGGAAACCCAATAGGGAAAAACCACTGTGGGAATTGTGACCCACAAAGTAAAGTACCCTTCTAAAGTATGCTTGATTAAAAGCCAATCCTGTTAAAGATTATAGTACAAATTGTTAGGTGTGACCCATGATGGCATTTTGATGAAGTAGTTTTATATTATGTTGTGATTGTCATTGATGGACACACACTTATATGATGCATGAGTTATACTCAACCAGTCATATGTATTGATGGACATACTTGTTTATATGTTGCAAACTGGTAATATGTATTGTATTGTTCAAACTAGTATCTAGATGTTTTGAATGTATAGTCTTTATGTTTGCAAAGACTATCGGTATTCGAAGTTGGAGCTTACCAATTAGAGTTACTGAAGACCCCACTCAAAATCGGTTGAAGAGTATGGAGACAGAAACTGGCATACAGTCTATTGAAGATCAGAACTATATTGTTCTTCTTTACCAATCTATATGTTTGTAAACCAGTAATTGGTGTGTAATATTTTTTAACCGGTGAATATGTAAAGTGTGATGAGTTATCATCCACTGACACCAAAGCGGTGATTTTGTGTCATGTTACTAAATGTATCTAGATTCATTGCACCTAGGGAATTGTAATCTCACCTCATTGGACTGACATGAAATCAATTTCCTATTTGAGGACATCATGTCTAGGGTTAGATTATTTTTTTTATTTTTGTTGTTGTAAGTCTTTTTTTTTTTATTAGTGTTTTGAAGTGCATTGCAAAGAAGATTGAATGTGTGAAGGACTGTGATCAAAGTTTTTCTAAGGATAGACTGAAGTAATGCTTGCAGCATTGAGAAGCATTAATCAAGGGTGGATAAGGATCTAATTAAGCAACTATGCTATTTCTAGATCATCTACCTATTGATTACTCACCTTTTCTACTAGGTTAGAACCCTTAACCGAGTAGGCTCTTCCAAGCCTATTTTGTAAATCCTTTAACAGGGTGGTTCACAAAAGTGGATCAAAAATTCTCTAACAGGGTAGTATTTGATAGGACTTATCTCCTAATAGAGATTTAGATTCCTTACAGAATTTGTTTTGGTGAAGAATGTTGTATGACCTTAACCGGTCTGGTTGCTATTCTGCAGATAGTGAACTTATGAGTTTGACTCACCATGGTTTTTCCCATTCAGGTTTCCACGTCAAAACTCTTGTGTTATGGTGGATGTGTTATTGTGGGTTAATGGTTTACTTGTTGTTTGGTTTATTTCCTATGCAACCGGTTTACTGTTAAAAGGGTTATACTGGTCTGTTGTCATTTTGGTAAAGTTTTTGTGCAATTTTTTAGCTATACTAATTCACCCCCTCTCTTAGTATTCATCAATTGGTATTAGAGCCAAACTTCCTTAAAGTTTAACCACTTGGAAGAAGATATGGGAGAATATAGTATGAGGCAATTCACTCTTTGTTTGGCTGAATCTGAGAAGGCCTATGATGAATTGAAGGTCGAGTTCAAAGCCTCATTGGTCAAGAGGAGGGAGTTAGCTGAACAACTTATGGAGATAACAGAGAATAACTTTTCAGATGAAGCCAGCATGGATGCCCTAGTTGGAGAAGTGGAAAAACTAAATGAATCCAACTCAAATTTGAGGAAGGATCTCGAAGCCCTAACCATTAGGATGAATTCAAAACTAGAAAATTGAAGAAATGTTGAGGACCAAATTAAGGACAAAGAGCATGAGATCTTTAAGTTGAATCAGGAAGTTGACACCTTAACCGCTTACCTACAAGAAGGCAAAGAAGAAAAAGAAGACATGCAAGTTGAACTAAACACTACACTATGTCAGAACAAAGCCCTGATGAAGACCAATGAAGCTCTTTCTAAGGAACTTGCATACACTAAGGAGATACTTGCAAAGTTCAACTAGAGTAATACTAAACTAGATGAGTAGTTAGAATCAATGAGGAGTAATAGAGATACCACTAGTTTGGGATTCACTTCACATGAGAAAGGAGAATCTTCTAGAAAAAAGGATGATACACCTAAGGCATAGCTGAGAACAAGAATAAAGGTAAGAAAAGATTCAAACTTGTGTGTTTTAATTGTCATAAGGAAGGACATACTGCAAATTTCTATAGAAGTAGGGTTTACACTAATTTTCCAAATATTGCAAATGATGTCAATGTCCACAAGGCTAGAACTGGTAATTTTAATGGTCACTATTATACATGCAACAAGTTTGGGCATAGATCTTTTAAGTGTAGGTTGGTCATGAATGCTTTTGGATCAAATGCACCAAGATCAAGAGGAGTGGTATGGGACTCTTTCATGAATCAGAGTCCTACATGGCCTAGAACCTATGACAACCGGTCATATGGTCATCCACAGGCTAACAATTGGAGGTTATCATGCCTAATTTGTCGAGGAAGTGGACACACTACTGCTACCTGTCAAAGAAAGAATGGTACTATGAACACTGGACCATGGAGAGAACCCAAAATGGTGTGTTACCACTTCATAAACTGGGACATCTTGTCAGAACATGTAGATAGAGACAGAACTCATCGGTAGACAAACAAACTGATCTGAAAGCAAAAGAAAAGGTGGATATTGATTCCATTTAGATGGACATGAACAAATTCTGGAAGAAGAAAGATGAAGAAAAACCAATCAATGTACCGGTTTCCACACCCAGTGTGGAAAATCCTGTTCCGACAAATTAAGCTACTCTAAGCTTAAGGGGGAGTAGATCAGTAACTATGTTTCAAACCCCTTGGTGTATATCAGTAAGATATGGATATTAGTATCGGATACATGTCAAATGACATAAGGAGCAAAGTGGTAAAAGGTAAATTAGGGTTTGTACCCTATTGGTGATGCATTCATTACGATAGGTAGAAGCAAGTTTAAAAGTGATTTTTGAAGTTATTTTTACTTACCTGTTTTCAAAGAAGTGCTTTCTAACTTTGAGTAGAGCTATCGAATCACTCTTGCATTCAAAGAATTTCCAAAGAAATCTGTGATCAGTATTCAACAAATCGATTGAGCATTCTAGAGCAGAGCTTGAAGTGGTAAAGCAATCTATTGGAGAAGTATTGTGTGGTCAATATCCACAAACCCTCATGGGAAGAAGAGAAAAGGTATTTTTCATCGAATTAACAATTTCTACTTGTTAATTCTACATTGTTAATCATGGCATCATCATCAAAAGTCAATGCTAGCCCTTCTACCCCTAAGGATTCATTAAAAACTCTTAGGAAGAGGATGAAATATAATGCCCTTTCGCAAATTCCCATCGAAGTGATTATCGAGGGAGATATTTTTGGTTATACTGATTGCAAGATTAAAGACCTAGGTTCTCTAGTTATCCATTCCCAGCTTGGATTGTTGTGTGGAGATGACAAGAAGCTCAAGCTAGAATATAAAGTGGTTGAGAAGAAAGGGTTGCACAATGCAGTGTATTTTCTTGAGGAATTCACCGAAGAGCACATAAGAATCATCTTGAGTCAAGTGCACAGAGACAAAATGTACCTGGAATGCATGCATGATATCACACCTGAAGCGATTCATGTTATGACTAGATTTTCTAATGTAGGAGAGGTTCCTATTCTGTGGAAGATCACCAAGACCAAGGTCGAAGAACTCATCGGTTCTATGAGTGACAAAAGGGATATGATGGTAAACACCATTAAGGATGATATGGTAAAGTATGTGAGCATGGTGATCATTTATAGAGTCTTTTATGCAAGCAGAATGAATAGCATACCTACTACAGTGGTACATGCTTCTTACCAAATGATTAAAGAGGATGTTGACTATGATTTGGGCACCTGTATGCACTCCCAACTCCTACTCAATCTGGAGTCAATCAAGCAGGATAAGTCACTAAAATTCAAGTTTGGTCAGCTACTTTTAGGTTTGTTCTTCTATTTTTACAATTCTTTTCCTGGTATTGGTGATATTAAATGGTCAAGTGACCTACCAGTTTCAAGGTAGATAAAGGAGAGTCTACGTTATGTGGGTGATGGTCACCCTAAAATTTTGAACCAGTACTTTGATGAGCTTCAAAAGAAGATGAGCCAAAGAATAAGAATATAGGTAGACCTTGTTAAGAAATTTGAAGAGGACATCTGCTTCATAGTTATAGTTGATCACTACATCATGGAAGCAGTGGAACCTAGAAAAGAGGAAGTGGAACCCATATCTTATGAAGTGGTGAATAACATGTTGGAAGGGTATGCATCCACTTTAATCTCTTCACCACTGGACTCTAAGAAGAAAAGAACTAGCACTTATTCTGAAAGGATTAATCTAGTCAAACAAGTTTCGAAGAAGAAGAAGAAGAATGTGGCAAAAGGTGGAGAAAAGAAGAAGAAGGATGCATCAGTAATAGCAACACTAATGTCATTTGCTGCTAGTCCCAAAATGACCAAGCGGTCACCTACCAAGAAGAAACCTAAGGTGGGCTAGGCCAAAGTGTTTGAGAGAAAAAGGAAAACCAAGAACGAAGCTAAGGACTCTGAAGCCATTGAATCAAAAGAAGAGAAGAAGAAGAAGCTAAGGCAATTGGGCAAGAAGACCAAGCTAATCAATAATCTACCTATACCCCCACTGCTAGTTAATATTGACATTTGTTCTTATAAGCCTATGACACATTTTGAAAGGATTATAAAGCATATTAGGTGAAATTCCTAGAGCATGTCAAGGAGTATTTTGATGAATGTAGTGATTCAGAAAAACAAGAAATAGAAAGGGAGATTATTCTATATTTAAGAACCAATGATAGGTCACCTTCCCTAATAAAGGATGTTGTTACTCCTGCCTTATATGATTCAATAGATACTTAATGGAGAATTGCCATAGAAAAAGAGAAAGAAATTGAAGAATATTTTCTCAATACTTTCCTCATATGTCAACTTCTCAACTGATTGATTTCATTGAAAAGAGTAAATGCTACTTTAACTTGAGATAGAGAAGGCTAGGAATTATAGTAGGAAAGAACCAAATTGTTGAGGAAGACACTCATTGTCAAGCCAAATTAGCACTTTAGATGAAAAAAGCTTGTGATGAATGGATGTAGGAAGAATAGAAGAAAGTGAATGATAAAACTAAATCGGATGAAGTATTTAATGATCTGTTGCCCCACTTTTCACCCCATAATCATGCTGTCAAAGTGGAAGATTTTGGTCTATCAATCAGGTCTGGTCTTGTTATGTCTAGGTCTAAGTCTTCCTTAGGTAGGCTATCCTTGTCGGGTTTCCCTGCCATTGCCTTTTCTTCTCTAAGCCGGGTGGGTTGTTTTAAAGTCTTGTCATAATGGGTAGGTGATAGACCCCAACCTGGCAAGGATAATGTGCTCTTATTGGTGATCTTCTCAGGCAGAATGGTGATTGAAGTTATGATTCTTGGACACTCGTAAGAAATCAGAGGACAAGATTCTTCATTTGGATGATGCATTGGCAGAACTAGTAATGACTATTTAGTGATGATCATCTCATATGTCAATGTGCAGAGGATCTATTTCTTTGTATAAGTGATCCTTGCAAGTCAAATTCTGAGACTGTTGTAATGCACCTAGTCTTTAGTGTTTGCAGATGTGATAAGTTATTCTTGAAGTCTTTCAAATGATATTGGATCTCAGTATGGTGATTGATAGAATGAGCAGATTGAGCTATGAAACATGAACATTGGTTATAGAGAACTCAAGGATGGTGTTTAAAAGTAATTGGAAATGGTGAATATGTAACGGGTTGAGTTTCTTCTAAGTTCGAGTGTGCTTTTTATATGCAATGGAACCGAATGCATACTCGCCCAATGTATTTTACACAGTCTATAAAAAGTTGGAAATTTTTGCTATTTGAAAGCATAAACCGATTCTCCAAGTCTCAACGATCCTAATGGAGAAAACGGCACTCAATTTGGTGCTAAATCAAGAAAGTTATGGCTTGGTGGGTTTTCTGATTTTGGCTACTCCACTGCGGGTTTCGAGCTCACGGAGTGTTTTTTCCGCAAGTCTAAAGCTTTATGCAGTGTTATCTAGCTGGCTTGTTTGGTAAGATCAACAGATGTTGCTTTCCCATGATGATGTCATTTTGCCTTTGCGGGAAAGCGAGATTATTACACGTGTAAAGGTGTTTCATTTTCGTTGTGCTGGTATCTCTGCTGATGTAATGATTAAGATTCCAAATCGACAATCACTGCTTTCCCTCTGTGATGTTGAAGATTCTTTGAGGCAAAGCGGGATCTTGCCACGTGGCTCAATGGGTCCGAGTTTATCTGCGGTTATAATGTTTCTTAGATGCTAGATCTACAGCTCTCGCTTTCCCTCTATGATGTCGAAGATTCTTCAAGGCAAAGCGGGATTGCGCCACGTGTTGTCAACTACAGTGCATCGCGCTAAATGAAGAGTTTATTTTGTGAGCATTTGTATGCGGATCGATGGTCCCCGCTTTCCCTTGGTCGTGCCAGTTTGCCTTTGCGAGAAAGCGAGATTTCGCCACGTGGACCTGCTCACTCAGTAAGTGTGATTCCCATAATGAAGCGGCCGATGTACATAAAAGGTGGAGCGATTAAAATATTGTTATTTCAAAGTTTATTTAACATGTGCTCTAAGTTACCCATGTACTCAAAGTTGACGGACGGAAAATGGGAAGCTTACTACTCCAATGTTGCGAGTTTCGCACTTGTTATATATGATTTCCGCAAATAACATTTGACAGTGATACAGTCCGTCATTGGTGATATCGATAATGGATTTTTCAGAGATCAATGGGCTCCTTAGTGGAATAAATTAAAGATGATTCCAGTATTGAAGAGCTATTTTGAGGTTGATTTCTTATGAAACTAAGATAGAGATGAAGTCTGATGCCATGAGATAGTCGAATACTTATAACTGATCATCCAGTTTTGATCGGTTCCGTTATATCAAATTCTCTTAGAATGGAAAAAGAAGGTTGACAGTGCTAGAAGGATAGAGGTTGACAATTGTTCATATGGCATTTTCTATTTTATGTCGATCAATTTTGATGTTTTATGTTAAATCAGACTGGACTGATGAAGTCTGTTCATTTCACCTTCTTGAAGCAAATCAGATGAAGAGTCAAGGTCATTCTGGCTCCTTTTGTTTGTATTTTCGAAAGTATTAGTCTTCAATCTTTTCAAATTCTAGAAGCTGAAACACTTGGCATTCTCATGAAAGCCGTATGATGTAATCTCTATATATACTATTGAAAAAGTGAATACAAGGGTCGGCAAATTTTTGGTGTAAGATACTTGATGTTGCAGAGACAATTGAAAAGTGTTTTATATCAATTATTTTCTGTTCCAGTTAGCTGTTAATTAGATGGTTCTTTCTCTTAATCTAAGTTACAGTAGGAAGGAAAGGATGTTTCATTCCTTTGTTGCGAGGATGTGAATAAACCTCAGTAGGATGTGCTGTGGGATATTCGGAGAAGGATTCATTAGGAGTTTTCATTTCATTTATATCTCTGTTAATAGTTGTTGTAGATTAGTTAAGTGCTGAGTGTATGAATTCATAGGATGTGTGAGTTCTACAACTTGGTTCGTAGATTAGAAAGCTCTCCCTACCTAGATTAAGTTCTGTTTAGGCTTAATTCGGTTTGCCTCTTCTGCTCTTGGGTTAAGAGCATACCCTGTGTTAGTTTTAGGATCAAAACATAATTCATTGCATATCATTCCATAAGGGAGCTATACCTACCAATTTAGAGAAAAGCCAACAATCATAGAGCGGCTTTTCAACTGTTGTATTCAGATATTGTTCATAGTTTGGGCATTAAGAGTTATTATCATAAGAAATAAGAAAGGACAAATTTGTTTACTAACAGATTTTTGGTGACTCCGCTAGGGAAGTCGGAAAAGAAGATCAATGCTCGAGATTGTTTTCTCAGTTTTATTGTTATTATCTCTGCTAGAGATTGGCGACTCTGTGTTGTTTTTTTTAAGAACCCTATTTCATATCAGAGTTTGAAGAATTTGAAAGTTCTTATCATTCAGTTTCCCAGCTTGTGTTTACACAACCGACTTTGGTGACTAAGAGGAAGAACACATTGATTTTTCAAGCTTTATTATTCATTTTCATTGCTTCCTGAGCAATTGGCGATTCCATTCTCAAAGAACCCCATTTACAAGTCAAGAAACAATTGCATTACAAGGTTTTCTAATTGTAGAGCCTTGATGATAATTGAAATTTCAGAAGGCTAATGCTCACAATTAGTCACTTTAGCTGTCATGAGGGAAAAGGGTGCAACCTCGTGAGGATATAATTCTAATTACAGAAGAGCTAATATAGTTTCGAAAGAAGAAGAACTAGCTGAAAAGTTGGCCGCTATGGTACAAAGACAAATACAGAATCAGAGGCTAACTCAAGCACCAATTCAAAAACTCAGTGACCCATGAGATTGAGGTAACATCATTCTCTTTCTCATTAATTTGATGAAAATTTATACAGATTTTTGTCACTCTATTGTACAAATAATCTCAGAGGATGTATCGAGGTCAGATTCCTCTGAGAAATGAATTAAAATATAAAAAGAGACTTTCGCCATCTGCTGAAGAGATTATGATTGATGATGATCCTATACTTCAACAACTCTGGAGTGAATTTAAAGAGAGTATCAGCTATGCCACAAGAAACAACTTAAGTATAGCTCAAGACCATCGGTCTAGAGAATTGTGGGAGCTGATTGAGAAAAGATTCTATGTTCTCCAGGATTTTAGATAGAAAAGCACTGATGCAAGTTCTAAAAAGGATGCTTTGTCTTCTCCCATCTTCCCTGCTTTGAGAGAACCCGAATTTACTTCATCCTCAGTTGGATTACCATGGATGAGTCATCAGCGTGAAGAAAGGGATCAACATGAAGAGCATTTCTAACCCAAACCATCATAAGAAGAAGAAAAGGTTGTTTTTATTCCTTGTTTCTCAACAGTATTTCCTTTGGAATCAATAATTTCACCTTTAGATTCATCATTTGAAGTTCAAAAGGAGACTTTCTCTCCTAAAGATGAGCATAATGAAATTTTTTGGGAAAATGCTCTACCTGTGTCTGAAGTTAAATATCAAGAGTACACCACAAATAGTTCAGATGTGGTTATAGAAGATGTTCAGGGACCATCTTGTTTTGATAAAATTTACAAAGTTAATCAAGAGGAGGTAGTTCCTGCGGTAGACTGTGATTTGAGTGCTTCCCAAGAATCTATAAGTATTAATCTGGAACCGCCCTCAGTATTGCAAACAGAAGAATCAGTTTCAATTCAGTTTTTAGATCACTCTGTGGAGCATGCTAAAGTTATTGAAGCTAAAGAGATTGCTTTGACTACTACGGGGAGTAAGGAATTGATGATTGAAGTTGGAGACAATGCTGATCATAGACAGAATGAGCAATCACTTCTCTTTGTTGAATCACTTGAGGCTGCAGAAAGCTTTCCTAAGGTATGTGATGTTGATATCACTAGTCAAGTTATCTCAGAAAATAATGTGTCTCAAGAGAACATTAAACAAACAACAGACATGTACACTAGTGATAGCATTCATAATACTGAAAATATAGGCCAAAATTTTTTTCTAACTACTGGTGAATCAGTCAAAGCTAAGGAGGATGGAATTAGTAAGCAGGATGATGACTTTTTAATGGATGGTCTAGTGTTGAGTGACAATAAAGTCTAGAATTTTCAGGAAGGTCTCAGTCCTAAACAGAGTATGTGTTATAAAGATAATTCAACATTCAATTGGTCTCTGTTATAGCAAAAATATGAAGGTACAAAAATCTGTCATGAGGAAGTTTATGATGAAAAATGGTTATTTGGCAAATTACCATTGCTTGGAAGGTTGCTGAATTGACCCTGTTCTCATCAAAATAAGGGGTTGCTGATGAATTTAAAGAATTCATACATATGCAGACCTCTATCTCGTAAGGGGTCATATTTCTCTCATCCTGTGAATGGCTTTGCTTGATAAATGCGGGATTCTTCTCATATAATGTTTGTCTAGTTTTTCCCACCTTATATGAGGTCTTTTTGTTGTGTTTAGTTTGTTTTATGTCCTGTTCCTTCGTTTCCTTTGTTAAGTTTTGTTGTGTTGTCGCCCTTTTTGTTTACTGGCCTGCGAAACCAGAGATTCAGGATTCATTTCTTAAACATGGGAATGTTTAAGTCCCCAGTCAGAGCCAGCTGTTGCCCCACTTTTCACCCCATAATCATGTTGTCAAAGTGGAAGATTTTGGTCTATCAGTTAGGTCTGGTCTTGTTTACGTCTAGGTCTAAGTCTTCCTTAGGTAGGCTATCCTTGTCGGGTTTCCCTGCCATTTCCTTTTCTTCTCTAAGCCGGGTGGGTTGTTTTAAAGTCTTGTCATAATGGGTAGGTGATAGACCCCAACCTGGCAAGGATAATGCGCTCTTATTGGTGATCTTCTTAGGCAGAATGGTGATTGAAGTTATGATTCTTGGACACTCGTAAGAAATCAAAGGACAAGATTCTTCATTTGGATGATGCATTGGCAGAACTAGTAATGACTATTCAATGATGATCATCTCATATATCAATGTGCAGAGGGTCCATTTCTTTGTATAAGTGATCCTTGCAAGTCAAATTCTGAGACTGTTGTAATGCACCTAGTCTTTAGTGTTTGTAGATGTGATAAGTTAATCTTGAAGTCTTTCAAATGGCATTGGATCTCAATGTGGTGATTGATAGAATGAGCAGATTGAGCTATGAAACATGAACATTGGTTATAGAGAACTCAAGGATGGTGTTTAAAAGTAATTGGAAATGGTGAATATGTAACAGGTTGAGTTTCTTCTAAGTTCGGGTGTGCTTTTTATATGCAATGGAACCGAATGCATACTCGCCCAATGTATTTTACACAGTCTATAAAAAGTTGGAAATTTTCGCTATTTGAAAGCATAAACCGATTCTCCAAGTCTCAATGATCCTAATGGAGAAAACGACACTCAATTTGGTTCTAAATCAAGAAAGTTATGGCTTGGCGGGTTTTCTAATTTTGGCTACTCCACTACGGGTTTCGCACTCACTGAGTGTTTTTTCCGCAAGTCTAAAGCTTTATGCAGTGTTATCTAGCTGGTTTGTTTGGTAAGATCAACGAATGCCGCTTTCCCATGATGATGTCATTTTGCCTTTGCAGGAAAGTGGGATTATTACACGTGTAAAGGTGTTTCATTTTCGTTGTGCTGGTATCTCTGCTGATGTAATGATTAAGATTCCAAATCGACGATCACCGCTTTCCCTCTGTGATGTTGAAGATTCTTCAAGGCAAAGTGGGATCTTGCCACATGGCTCAGTGGGTCCAAGTTTATCTGTGGTTATAATGTTTCTTAGATGCTAGATCTACAGCTCCCGCTTTCCCTCTATGATGTCGAAGATTCTTCGAGGCAAAGCGGGATTGCGCCACATGTTGTCAACTATAGTGCAGCGCACTAAATGAAGAGTTTATTCTGTGAGCATCTGTATGCAGATCGACAGTCCCCGCTTTCCCTTGGTCGTGCCAGTTTGCCTTTGCAGGAAAGTGGGATTTTGCCACGTGGACCTACTCACTCAGTAAGTGTGATTCCCGCAATGAAGTGGCCAATGTACATAAAAGGTGGAGCGATTAAAATATTGTTATTTCAAAGTTTATTTAACATGTGCTCTAAGTTACCAGTGTACTCAAAGTTGACAGATGGAAAACAGGAAGCTTACTACTCCAATGTTGTGGGTTTCGCACCTGTTATATATGATTTCCGCAAATAACATTTTACAGTGATACAGTCCGTCATTGGTGATATTGATAATGGATTTTTTAGAGATCGATGGGCTCCTCAGTGGAATAAATTAAAGATGATTCCAGTATTGAAGAGCTATTTCGAGGTTGATTTCTTATGAAACTAAGATAGAGATGAAGTCTGATGCCATGAGATAGTCGAATACTTATAACTAATGATCCAGTTTTGATCAGTTCTGTTATATCAAATTCTCTTAGAATGGAAAAAGAAGGTTGATAGTGCTAGAAGGATAGAGGTTGACAATTGTTCATATGGCATTTTTTGTTTTATGTCGATCAATTTTGATGTTTTATGTTAAATCAGACTGGACTGATGAAGTCTGTTCATTTCACCTTCTTGAAGAAAATCAGATGAAGAGTCAAGGTCATTCTGGCTCCTTTTGTTTGTATTTTTGAAAGTATTAGTCTTCAGTCTTTTCAAATTCTGGAAGCTGAAACACTTGGCATTCTCATGAAATCCATATGATGTGAATACAAGGGTTGGCAAATTTTTAGTGTAAGATACTTGATGTTGCAGAGACAATTGAAAAGTGTTTTATATCAATTATTTTATGTTCCAGTTAGCTGTTAATTAGATGGTTCTTTCTCTTAATCTAAGTTACAGTAGGAAGGAAAGGATGTTTCATTCCTTTGTTGCAAGGATGTGAATAAACCTCAGTAGGATGTGCTGTGTGATATTCAGAGAAGGATTCATTAGGAGTTTTCATTTCATTTATATCTTTGTTAATAGTTGTTGTAGATTAGTTAAGTGCTAAGTGTATGAATTCATAGGATGTGTGAGTTCTACAACTTGGTCTGTAGATTAGAAAGCTCTCCCTGCCTAGATTAAGTTCTGTTTATGCTTAATTTGGTTTGCCCTTCTGCTCTCGGGTTAAGAGCATACCTTGTGTTAGTTTTAGGATCAAAACATAATTCATTGCATATCATTCCATAAGGGAGCTGTACCTACCAATTCAGAGAAAAGCTAGCAATCATAGAGCGACTTTTCAACTGTTGTATTCAGATATTGTTCATAGTTTGGGCATTAAGAGTTATTATCATAAGAAATAAGAAAGGACAAATCTGTTTACTAACATGATCAAGGAGATAGAGTCCTTGCACAGAATGATCCCATTGATGTGGATGTGATTAATGTTGAGGACACTGAGAAAATGATTATAGCTTCTGATAGTCTGAAGACAGAGGAAGAGAAAGAAAAAGAAGCATTAAAGAAAGCTAAAAAAGAAATAGTAAAGAAGGAGAATGAGGAAAAGAGGAGAATAGAAAAGGAGAAAACAAAGAAAGAAGCAAAGGAGAAAGAAAATAAGGAAGCCAAGGAGAGAGAATATAAGGAGAAGGAAGCTAAGGAAAAAGAAGAGAAAGAAAACGAAGAAGGGAGAAAATTGAATAGGAGAAGAAGTAGAAGGCCAAGTTTGAAGCTAAAGTCGAACAAGACAAACAAGTTAAAACTTTGGATGCACCCAAGGACACTGATAGAATAGGTCAAGATGAGAAGAATACACAAGACATGGCCACTGGTAATCAAGAGGAATTTGACATCGAAAATGAAAACTGGAGATAATGTACAAACAAAGATTCATCAAGAGACCTCATTGGCCATTCTCTCCACATCGATGTTGAAATCAAAGTATTGAGAATATCTTGACAAGCTCTGGAAAGAGTTGAGGAAATGAAAAATAACAAGGACAAGGATGTTATTCAACTTGCTATTGACACTTTTACATGCTTGGTACTTGATGAGGAAGGGCCAAGTATGACCACACCCCTAGCACAATTAAAACTACTTTGCACAACAGTGGGGGATCAAGTTCAATCTCTTGAAGATGCATCACAAGTGAATGCAGAGAAGAAACATACAAAGGAGTTGAAAGTAGCACTAGTCAAGCAAATTGATGATGACAGGGCCAAGTTAATTCAACAAAAAGATGACTTGAGTCTTGCTATGGAGGAAGGCAACAAAATCCCATGTAAAATTTGTCAGCCTGATCTATTTTGCGAGAATGTGTTGAAGAAGAAGACTCAACTTCAAGGGGAACTCAAATAGTATCTTGAAAACTTCTAGTTTCCCTATACATCTTTCATTGAGCATGGATAGACAGTACAAGCATACCCGTAATAGATTGCTAGAATAGACACCGAGCTGAACAAGAGGAACCAGAACTTACAATAATTTCAGTTGCTCCTATTGCTCAAGATGCAAATTCTTTAGAGGTGTTACCTAAATGTTGAAGCCATTTTTGCTACCCAGGAGATGAGCACTATGGACACTATGGAGGAGCTTGCATTTCAAATGAAGACATAGTTGGAGATCTGTGCTACTCTTCTGGACACTTGGTCCACTGACATGAAGGAATTTCTCAAGGACTTTAAGCCTATTTTTTATAAGTTTTATTCATTATTGTAATAACTTTCTCATACATTCTATTTTTTGATATGTGAAGATGCAACTGGTATTTATATATCTTTGTCATTATTGGGAAAGGGGGATTAGTATATACAAATGCAAAGGGTGAGTAATATATGAAATGCTTGTTTGTATTTTTAATAAAAAAAAGGGGGAGTACTATAGATGCCTAGGAGGAGAAATTTTTTTTCTATTAAGGCATGAGTTGAAAAAATTTCCTAAGTATAGCTAAGTGTTGCCATCAATGCCAAAGGGGGAGATTGTTGGAATTTTGATGAAGTAGTTTGATATTATGTTGTGATTGTCATTGATGGACACACACTTATCTGATGCATGAGCTATACTCAACCAGTGATATGTATTGATGGACATACTTGTTTATATGTTGCAAACCAATAGTATGTATTGTATTATTCAAACCGGTATCTAGATGTTTTGAATCTATAGTCTTTATGTTTGCAAAGACTATCGGTATTTGCAATTGGAGCTTACCAGTCAAAGTTATTGAAGACCCCGCTCGAAATCGGTTGAAGAGTATGGAGAGAGAAACTGGCATATAGTCTATTGAAGATCAGAACTATATTGTTCCTCTTTACCAATCTATATGTTTGTAAACCAGTAATTGGTGTGTAATATTTTCAACCGATGAATATGTAAAGTGTGATGAGTTCTCATCCACTGACACCAAATTGGTGATTTTGTGTCATGTTACTAAATGTGTCTAGATTCATTACACCTAGGGAATTGTAATCTCACCTCATTGGACCGACATGAAATCAGTTTCCTATTTTAGGATGTCATGCCTAGGGTTAGGTTATTTTTTTAATTATTGTTGTTGTAAGTCTATTTTTTTTCAATTAGGGTTTTGAAGTGCATTGCGGAGAAGATTGAATGTGTGAAGGACTATGATCAAAGTTTTTCTAAGTATAGATTGAAGTAATTCTTGCAGCATTGAGAAGCATTAATCAAGGGTGAACAAAGATCTAATCAAGAAACTATGCTATTTCTAGATCATCTACCTGTTGATTACTCACCTTTTCAACTAGGTTGGAACCCTTAATCGAGTGGACTCTTCCAAGCCTATTTTGTAAATCTTTTAACAGGGTGGTTCACAGAAGTGGATTGAAAATCCTTTAACATGGTAGTCTTTAGCAGGACTTATCTCCTAACTGTTCTGGTGAAGAATGTTGTATGACCTTAACCAATCTGACCATAATCGGTCTGGTTGCTATTCTGTAGATAGTGGACTTGTGAGTTTGAGTCACTGCGGTTTTTCCCATTTGGGTTTCCAAATCAAAACTCTTGTGTTATGGTGGATGTGTTATTGTGGGTTAATGTTTTACTTATCATTTGGTTTATTTTCTATGCGCTCAATTTACTATTAAAAGGGTTATACTGGTCTATTGTTATTTTGGTAAATTTTTTGTGCAAGTTTTTAGCTATACTAATTCACCCCCCTCTTAGTATTCATCAACCCAGTTAAGGGATTTACCTCAGATTTGTTAGGATCTTACACTTTGATAAAAGTGACCTTGTTAGAGGATTTCAAACACTCACTCAGAATGTCACCTTGTTAGAGGCTTTACAAATAAGACAGTCGAGTCCACTCGGTTAAGAGATTTCTCTATTACTTAGGAAATAAATAATAGTAAAATAATATGACCTGTATCTCTCCAACTCACTCATTGCTATATCAGATCCTTTGTGCTCTTTCTCTGTCTTGGCTAGGCTTCACACTTGCTCTCACTTCTTCACACTTTAATCTTTCTCTTAGATCATCACTCTGCAACACTCAATGTTCAATCCAATAGCATAACAACTCTTCCTTCAATTTCCCTCCAGGTCTTTATCTTTCTTACCCAATATATAGACAATTCTTGCCACTTAATCTTCTTGATTAGATTTTGCCTTGTTTAATCTTAGCCATCAGATCTTCTATCTATCCAGGTTCAATGAATCTTCAGCTTGGTAAAATGTTTCCTTCACCTCAGAACTTGTTCCATCACCTTGGAACTTGCAACTTTTTCATAACCATTTAATCCTTATTGTAGATCTTCCATTTTATTTTTCATGACCATTGATTCCTTACCTAGCTCATCACATGTCTTCTCCATCTTCTAGAAACTTCTAGATCATCAAGAAACTTATATTTAATGTCAGTTTTATCCTCCCAATAAAATCTATTACTGCTTAGTTAATACTGGATTCTTCTCGATAACTGTTCTTCATATGTAGCTCGGTGAACATGACTTTTACTACTTTTACTGACTAATTCCTCTAGCTCGATAATAATACTGATATTAGTCTTCCTTGATACTTTAGCTTAGCTTACTTGATCAAATACTTTCACCAACTTGTCATAAACATAAATAGGATAGAAAATAATCAAACCAACATTATTCTATCATTGTCTGATTTGGTATTAGTTTCGCATTGAATAACTTACTCAATTCCCCTTTTCATTAATTTGCCACCGACTCCTTAATTCATCTCATTTTCCAAACTTCTTTAAGATATGGAGACATCATATAAATCAGAAATCAATTGCTTGACATCAATGACAAAACAATATTACTATGAAAACATTCATCCATCATCAATATTATCTCAAACAATCATCATCATCGTCATTATGCCAACAATCTCCCTCTTTGGCATTGATGGCAACACTAATCGAATTACTAGATGATAGAAACTCAAATCTTCATATCATCTTCTGATCTCCTTATCTTCAGTATAGGAATCCTGGGTTACATTATAAAATTTGATCTTCATCTATGGTGTTGTCTTCTTTAGCTTGCTCTTTTCTTCTCAGGTACAGATCCTTCTAAGATTGCTTTGCTTCAGTTTCTTCTACTCATGTGCCTCTTCTTGGTTACTACTTCCCCATAGGTGCTTCTCCTTCTTCAGGTGCCTCTACTCAATTGCTATGAGATTAGTTACTATTCAATACTTCTCCACCTTTGACAACAATGCCAAAGCTAAGAATGCTCAGAGAAAAAAAAACTTCCATTTTCATCATCAGAGAAGTCAAAAACTTCTTCACTATTCAGAGCTTTATCAAAATTTACTACTCCCCCTGTGGAGTCAGCTCCCTTACTGCTAAAACTTATTCAGTCAGTGAATAATAACTTGCATCTATAGATATACCATTTTAGTTTTGATTTATTCTTTACATCTTCCTCTTCACTACTTTAGGTAGCTCCTAAAGAGTGATCACTAGCATCAACTCAAGAAATAAGATATTCTAATCAGTCCTAGAATTGATGCATCCACCTCTAGTCATTAGTGGATATTGGATAGGGGTAGGACCCCTAACTTACCTCTAAGATATTCAAAAGTATCTCTTGGTAATGGCTTAGTGAATATATCAAGGATTTGCTCCTTGGAATTTACATACTCTAATATCACCTTTTTCTCTTGAACTTCTTCTCTCAAGTAATGATACTTAATATATATGCTTTGTCTTTGCATGCATCACCAAGTTCTTAAAAATATTTATTGCACTTGTATAATCATAGTAGATAGTTACAGGCTTGGTAACTTCCTCTTCCATACCTTCAAGTAGTTGTTTTATCTAGACAATGTTAGCACAATTCAATGCTGCTACCACATATTCTACTTCATTGTAAATTGTGAAATACAACCAACTCGCTAGTCTTTCTCCTAGAAAGAAAGCTCCACCACTAGTGCTCTTCCTATCATCAATGTTTCCAGCCCAATCAGCATCAATGTATACCTTTAAGTCAAAATCTCCTCCTTTCTTGTATAGTATACCGAATTCTTCAGTACTTTCAAACATCTGAAAATTCTTTTTATTGTAGACATGTGTGTTTCTTTGGGATCAATAGAAAATCTTGCAACTATTCCAACTGTATGTGCAATGTTAGGTTGACTATGCACAACATACTGCAATTTACCAATCATTGATCGATACAATGTCTCATTCATAGGTGCAGATTCATCTTCCTTAGTCAATTTGTAGGTTGTAGTTATCGATGTAGTTACCAGTTTAGAGTCTTCCATAACAAAAATTTTCAAAATCTCTCTTATGTATTTAGATTGTGTTCTAAAAATTCCTTCTTTCATTTGCTATATTTGTAAGCCAATGAAGTACTTGATCTCTCCAATCATTGACATTTCAAACTCCTTACTCATTTTTGTAGCAAAAATCCTACTCAAGGATTCATGACCTCCAAAGATAATGTCATCAAAAAATATAGAAAAGATAAGAATCTTGTTATCTTCATCATATTTCATATACATATTGCTATTATCACTTGTCCTCTTAAATCCAATTCTGATCAAATAGGAATGAAACCTTTCATACCATGCTCTTAGTGCTTTCTTCAAACCATTTAAAGCTTTGTTCAGTTTGCATGCCATGATTTTGTTCATGTCTTCAACAAATCCTTCAGGTTGTTCTATATAGACCTCTTCTTCAACTATCCCATTCAAAAATGCAGATTTAACGTCCATCTGATACACCTTGAAATTCTTGTATGCTGCATATGCTAGTAGAGTCCTTACTCCTTCAAGTCTAGCAACCGGTGCAAAATTCTCACCATAGTCTATTCCTTCTTCTTGTGCATATCCTTTGTAGACTAGTCTAGCTTTGTTTTGGATCACATCTCCATTTTTATTTAGCTTGTTTCTGAATATCCACTTTGTACCAATAAAATTCTTGTCTTCAAGCCTTGGTACAAGTTTCCATGTATTGTTCTTCTTGATTTGATCAATCTCCTCACTCATAGCCTTAATCCAATCCTCACTATATAGTGCTTCTTTTACTAATCTCGGTTCAAACTCAGATATCATACATGTGTTCTCTCTCAACTTCTTCTCATCACATGAGCATTCTTATCACCAATAATTTGACTCAGTGCATTGTGTCTTCTGACATATTTTGCTAAAATAGGTTCAGGAGGTTGTGCAAGCTAATTACCATCATTTGGTTCATGGTCTTCTTCATCATCTTCTTCCTCAGTAGGTGCTCTTGGTAGAATTTGAGGAATATCTAGTTCAACATACACAAATTGTTGATAATCTTCCGGTTCTTTAGAGTTACTTCATCGTTCTTTTCTACAAACTCATCAATTTTCACATTTGCACTTTCAACAATTTTGTTAGTAGATTTTATCAGACATTTATATGCTTTGGTTCTAGTGGAATACCCAAGGAATGTACCTTCCCCACTTTTATGATCAAAGTTTCCATCTATAGAATCTTTCAATACATAACATCTACTTCAAAGTATTTTAAAGTAACTTACACTAAGTCTTCTTCCATACTAGATTTCATAGGGTGTCTTGTTTGTTCCTTTCTTCAATTGAACTCAGTTCAGTGTATAAACAACAATACTTACATCTTCTCTCCAAAATGTTTGTGGAACACTCTTCTCAATCGTCAAGGTTCTCGCAGATTCTAGAATAGATCTATTTCTTCTTTCTGCTATTCCATTCTGCTATGGAGTCCTCGATGTAGACATCTATCTTTTAATTCCATGCTCATTATAGAATAAGGTAAATTCATCAAAAATAAACTCACCTCCTCTATCAGATCTTAGGCATTTCAACTATTTTCCTATTTCTTTCTAAACTCTAGCTCTATACCACTTAAACATTTGAAAATCTTTAGATTTCTCTTTTAAAAACATTACTAACATCATTCTAGAGTAATCATCCACAAATAGTATGAAGTACCTATCACCATAGTAGCTTTGAGTTCTTATAGGACCACTTAAATCAGTGTACCAATTCCAAAATACCTTTAGAAGTGTAGGACTTACTTGAAAAGATTGATTTTGTCATCTTACCAATTTGACATCCTTTACACATTACATTATTAGGTTTCTCCAAGCTCTGTAGACCTCTAACTCTATTCTTCTTGTTGATCTTAATCAAATTGTCAAAATTCACATGACAAAATCTGTTATGCTATAACCAGGTATCCTCAATCTTCACATACAAACAACTCCTTTTAGTAGAATCAAGATGAAATGTATTACCTCTAGTTTGTGTCCCAATAGCAGTCAATTTTCCATTCTTATCATAGACTTTCACAGTTCCATTATGAAATTCCAGTTTGTAACCTGTGTTATTCAACTAGGATACACTCAACAAATTATATTATAGTCCTTCAACCCAATATACATCATCACATTTTGTATTTTCCAATAACATAATAGATCCTTTACCTCTTATCAGACAAGGTGCATTATTTCCAAACCTTACAAAACCTCCATCAGAGTCCTCTATTGAAATGAACTTATCTTCATCACCATTAATGTGATGTGAACAACCACTATCTATTATCAATGTATCATTTTTACTAATATGATAAATTAGAGCTTTTTCCTCATATCTTTCTTCATCAAATCCATCCTTGATTGCCACATAAACCACTTCTTCAGTATCATAATCATCATTCTCCTCATCAGTAGAATCTTCTTCAACAACAAAACATGATTTCTTACCTTTTCTTCTATAATCTTGGTTCCTCCTAAATCGGTTATCTCTTTTGTCCTCAACTCGGTGATTTTTTCTTCCATCTCTATCATTGTTTAGGATAGCTAGATTCCATGTGACCTATCTTATCACAATAAAAACATTTCAGGGGTAGCTTACCTCGGTATTTGTCTCTTCCTCTTTGTAGCCTTTTAGCCAATAGTGCTTCAAACTCTTCTTTCTGTCTTTCCTTCAAATAATCTTTCTAATTCTTCCTTGTTCCTTTAATATCTCTCACTTGCACTACTAGTATATCCATCACCATATCTAATTTCTCTAGACTTAAAATCTCTTGGTTCACTTATATGCAAAAAAAAATTAAATGCAAACTCAACCTTACTTACAGATGCTCCACTATTATCAAAATTATTCAGTTCAAAAGCAATTAACTTACCAATCACAACATCCAGGGAAATGGGCATGTTTGGTACATATTTCAGTTCATTGATTGCAAACACTCTTATAGAATAGGCAGGTAGAAGTGTTCTCAACATCATACTTGTTACATCATCTTCATCAATCCTTGCACCAACTCCTTTAATGGTGCTAACAATTTCCTTCAGTCTTGAACTATATTGAGCAATAGTTTTACCTTCCTTCATTCTCATGCTATCAAACTAACCTTTCAGACTATCAACCTTAGCCTTCTGAATATGTAAATCACCTCCATAAACTAATGCAAGTTTATCCCACATACCTTTTGTAGTAGTGCATCCTTTCAGATCATGGAACTCTGAATCATTAATTGCAGATGCTATCTCAACCATAGTTTATGTGTGTTCTTGATTTTGCTTTATTTCTTCAAATGTCCAAGGCCCAATAGGCAGTGGCGTGTATTCATTCTCCAGATAGTATAATGCATACTCTCTAATACCTGATATATGTAATTTCATCCTCTTCTGCCATGTAGAAAAACTAGACTTGCTCAACTTAGGTGCCTCCCTCTTATACATCTTTGGATCTTTAAGTCAAGTGCCTTTAAACTTTTCCTTCAGAGTACCAAAGCTCTGATACCAATTTTTGATAGCTCTGATACCAATTGTTGATAGACTGAGGGGGGGTGAATCAAGAAATAACTTAATATAAATTTCTTAATCTTTCAATATATTTGCTCAGTAAAGCAAACTGTACTTAAAAACTTTGTTTATCAACCATCTAAATAGTAAATGACAATTGCATAAAAATAGATAAAAATATAAACTCATTCACACATTTGACACTAGATTTAACATGGAAACCCAATAGGTAAAAACCATTGTGGGAATTGTGACCCACAAAGTAAAGTACCCTTCTAAAGTATGCTCGATTAAAAGCCAATCCTATTAAATATTACAATGCACACTTGTTAGGAGTGACCCAGTTAAGGGATTTACCACAGATCTATTAGGATCTTACACTTTGTTAAAAGTGACCTTTTTAGAGGATTTCAAACAATCACTCAGAATGTCACCTTGTTAGAGGCTTTAAAAATAAGACTGTTAAGTCCACTCAGTTAAGAGATTTCTCTATTACTTACAAAATAAATAACAATAAAATAATATGACATGTATCTCTACAACTCACTCTTTCCTAAATCAAATCCTTTGTGCTCTTTCTTTGTCTTGGCTAGGCTTCACACTTGCTCTCACTTCTTCACAGTTTGATCTTTCTCTTAGATCATCACTCTACAACACTCGATGTTCAATCCAACAGCATAACAACTCTTTCTTCAATTGCTGGCTAGGTCTTTATCTTTCTTACACAATATATAGACAATTCTTGCCACTTAATCTTCTTGATTAGATTTTTCCTTTTTTAATCTTAGCCATCAGATCTTCTATCTATCCAGGTTCAATGAATCTTCGGCTTGGTAAAATGTTTCCTTCACCTTGGAACTTGCAACTTTGTCATAACCATTTAATCCTTGCTATAGATCTTCCATTTTATTTTCCATGACCATTGATTCTTTACCTAACTTATCACGCGTCTTCTCCATCTTCTAGAAACTTCCAGATCATCAAGTAACTTATATTTAATGTCAATTTTATCCTGCTAATAAAATATGTTTCTGCTTGGTTAATACTAGATTCTTCTTGATAACTATTCTTCATATGTAGCTCGGTGAACATGTCTTTCACTTCTTTTACTGACTAACTCCTCTAGCTTGGTAATAATACCGATATTAGTCTTCCTTGATACTTTAGCTTATCTTACTTGATCAATTGCTTTCACTGACTTGTCATAAACATAAATAGGATAGAAAATAATCAAACCAACATTATTCTATCATTGTCTGATTCAATATTAGTTTCCCATTGAATAAGTTACTCATTCTTTACTCAATTCCCCTTTTCATTAACTTTCCACCGACTCCTTAATTCATCTCATTTTCCAAACTTCTTTAAGATATGGAAACATCATATAAATTAGAAATCAATTGCGTGACATCAATGACAAAACAATATTACTATGAAAACATTCATCCATCATCACTATTATCTCCAACAATCATCATCATCATCATCATCATCATCATTATGCCAATAGGATGTTCATGTCATATGACTAGTGATAAGACTAAATTCCTATCCTTATAGGAATATCATGGAGGACAAGTCAGATTTGGAGATGACAAAGCATGTTTGATCAAAGGAAGAGGGACTATTTCATTGGATGGTAAGCATAATACTGACAATGTCTATTATGTTGAAGACTTAAAGCATAACCTTCTGAGTGTTGGATAGTTAGTGGAGAAAGGTTTTTCAATTACAATTCAAGGATGGAAAATGCAAGATCATAAAATGAACTATTTTGGAGATTGCAACCAACAACCAAACAAGAGGTAATATCTTTCATTTGAATACTGGCAGTAAAACTTGTTTGATAGCTCAGATTGATGAAAGTTGGTTATGGCATAAAAGGTTGTGTCATGTAAATTTTGATTGCATCATAAAGATTAGTTCATCAAAGTGAGTAAGAGACTTACCTAGGATTGTGAAACCTCATAATCTGGTATGCAAAGAATGTCAAATGGGAAAGCAAGTAAGAACAACTTTTAGGATTATTCCTGAAAAATCTAATGATACACTTGATTTGATTCATACTAATTTATGTAGTCCAACAAGGATAAGAAGTTTTCAAGGTGATAGGTACTTTATGCTAATAATTTATGATTATTGTAGAATGAGTTGGGTTATTCAAGGCAATGGTTGATGCAGGAGCATCCTGGGTGTAAGAGCAATCTTGCATCACCCAAAAATATTTTTTGTTTTTGTATTCAATAAGGGCTATCTTGCGCAGAGCTACTATATATGGAAACTTACTATTTTTAGTAAGTTGGTCTTATGATCTCAGAATGTTCTGATTTCACAGGTGGAGGTTCATCTTAGTCATATTAGCCTACCAATTGAGTTTCATTGCCACATCATCTGTATTGGTGAAGTTATTGAGGTTTCTAGGTATGAAATCTTTTAGGTCAATTTTGAAGGTCTTAGAGGCTCCAGATCGCTGTCGACCTCCAGCTGACTGGAGCTTACACGAGTCAAACACTGTAGATCTCGACATGGCATTTCCAAAAAGTGGTTATAATAGAAAATCGGAGCTACGGTTAAAAAGTTATGGCCTTCGGAAGTTGGGCTACCTAAAAGCATTTTTTTGTATTTTTTTTGAGTCGACCCTATTGTAAAAATTGTGAAAATAAAATAATTCTATGTATAGTCAGCCTTAAGGGCTAAATTTCTGGAACCTTCTCGAGCGGTGGAAATTGCCTATATAAAGAAGGCCCGTAGTGTTGTCTAGGGCAGTTCTGGGTAGTAGATCTAAGTTTTGATTCGAGGCTTTGGCCTACATAATATTGTAAAAGAAAACACCCATGTGGCTTTGCATGTAAGAGTTTTGAAATTTGAAATTCCACATTTGTGGAGATAATAAGAAGCCCAATTTTTGTTCTCGCAAATTGCTGTTGTTTCTTTGTTTCTATATGTGTTTGTGGTATTAAGGGGAGCACCCTTCATCAAGTGGTATTAGAGCGGGAGTTCCTGAGTGTGTGAACAGATCGCCGACTGTGAGGTAGTTTGCACTAGGACCGTGGTTAGGGTTTCAACACGCATTGTGAGAATGCCTCCATGAAAAGAACAAGGTGGAAGAGCTGGTGTTGTGACACCTGAGGTTAGAGAGCTCCAGAGACAAATGCGAGCATTGCAAGAGCAAATTCGTAGAGGAATGAATCTTAATGTAAAAGAAGAAAGTGATGATGAAGCAGAAGAAAATTTTGATCAGGAAGGAGAAGGCGAACTTCCGAACCCAGAAGAAGAAAGACTTTTTCAAGCCCTTTCCAAGATCAGGAAGAGACCTAAGATCGAGGTTCCTACATTTTCAGGGAATCTTAACCTAAAAGAATTGATCGACTGGATCAATGAATGTGAAGAATATTTTGAGTATGAGGATGTTGAGGATCCTGATAGGGTCAAATTTGCGAAGGCAAGAGTGAAAGGTCATGCAAAGATCTGGTGGCAAGAGGTTCAATTGGAGAGAAATAGAAGAGGGAAAGATAAAATCACAAGATGGGATCGAATGGTGGACAAATTGAAGTGACAATTCATTCCTGTTGATTATGAGCTTGATCTACTGAAGAAAATACAAAATTTGAAGCAAGCGGGAAGATCTATTCAAGAGTATACAAAGGAGTTCTATCGAATCCTCATTAGAACAGGCCATGCAGAAGCTGATAAGGAGAAAGTTGCATGTTACCTTAATGGGTTAAGGTCGAGCATTCAGGAAGAGTTGAGTCTAGTTTGAATGAACAGTATTGAAGAGGCATATCAGTTTGCCCTAAAAGTAGAAGAAAAGCTTAACAAGAAATTTGAGAGCAAACAAAGTGGAAGAGGTCGTGATGGAAGATCTAGTGGACGGTCATATGGAAGTTGAAATGAAGATCCGAAAAAGAAGGATGAAGCTAGTAGCAGTTAGAACCAAAGGGGAAACAATTCCAATCATTTTCAGGATCAAAATAATAGAGATCAGAGAGGAAGAGGAAGAGAACAAGGATCTAAAAGAGGAGGCTTCCGTGGAACATATTTTCACTGTGGAGAAGAAGGTCATAAGAAATTTGAATGTCCTTAGTGTCAAGGAAGGAAAGATAGGAGAAATGAAGGCCAGGCTAGAGTTGCACATGTAGATGAAGATGCTAGATCCTCACATTCTGAAGATGTTGAAAGAGGGGAAACACTAATTAACAGAAGAGTTCTGTTGAGTAGTGAAAATGAACTTGAACAAAGGAGGAGCCTATTTCGCACCAAGTGCAAGTGTGAGGGTAAGTGTTGTGATGTGATTATTGACAGTGGTAGCACTGATAATCTAGTGTCAGAAGAGATGGTGAAAAAATTGAAGCTCAAGAGGCAGAAACACCCACATCCATATCGGATTGCTTGGGTACAGGATGACCACAAGGTCATGGTCAGTGAACAGTGTATAGTGAAGTTCAAGATTGGTGGGTACCAAGATGAGGTACTATGTGATATCATCTCTATGGATGCATGTCATATGTTACTGGGTAGACCTTGGCAGTTTGACAGATGTGTTGTACATGATGGTCATGCGAATACCTATTCCCTAACAAAGGATGGAGTGCGGCATAAGCTAAAGCCATTGAAGGAAACAGAAGAAAAGGTATGTGGTAATGCAAGAATAACTTTTGTTGATGGAAGAAAGTTCCTAGATGGTATGAGGCATGAACATTTGTGTTTTGCTTTATTTCCAAAAGTTGGTAAAGAAGAAGTAGAAGATGTACCTGTAGAAGTTGCAGGTTTGTTGAATGAGTTTCAGGACATTGTGTCCGATAATGTGCCTGATGGATTACCACCACTGAGGAAGATCAATCATTAGATGGATTTGATCCCAGGAGCCAGTTTTCCTAATAAGGCAGCACACAAAATGACACCTACAAAAAGTGAAGAGTTGAACAGGCAAGTGAATGAATTATTGCAAAAAGGGTTGATTGGAGAGAGTCTGAGTCCCTATGCTGTACCTATTGTACTAGCACCAAAGAAAAATGGTGAATGGAGGATGTGTACAGATTCCAGAGCTATAAACAAGATCACAATCAAGTATAGGTTTCCATTGCCACGGATGGATGATATTATGGATTGTTTGAGTGGAGCTGTGTATTTCTCCAAGATAGATCTAAAGAGTGGATATCATCAGATTCGGATTAGAGAAGGAGATGAGTGGAAAACTGCCTTTAAGACAAGAGAAGGATTGTATGAATGGTTAGTCATGCCTTTTGGGCTAACCAATGCACCAAGCACATTCATGCGGCTCATGAATGAGGTTCTGAAAGAGTTTCTGGGTAAGTTTGTCATTGTTTACCTAGATGATATTTTGTCATTGTTTACCTAGATGATATTTTGATCTTTAGTAAGACATTGGAGGATCATATGATGCATATTCGTATGGTATTTGAGAAGTTGAGAGAAGAGAAATTGTTGATTAATTTGAAGAAGTGTAGTTTTGTGAAGGAGTTAGTGTATTTGGGATTTGTAGTCTCAGTAGAAGGTCTAAAAATGGACCCAGAGAAGGTACAGGCTATCCTTGAATGGCCTACTCCAAGGAGTGCTACTGAGGTAAGATCTTTTCATGGTCTAGCTAACTTTTATAGAAAGTTTATCAGAAATTTTAGCAGTATTTGTGCACCCTTGACTGAAACAATGAGAGGGGATAGAAAAAAGTTCAAATGGACTAATGGGGCAGATAAGAGTTTTAAACTGTTGAAACAGAAAGTTACAAAACAACCTGTTTTATCACTTCCAGATTTTAATAAGGTTTTTCAAGTAGATTGTGATGCTAGTGGTACTGCAATAGGAGCTGTTATGAGCCAAGAAGGTAAACCTGTTGCTTATTTTAGTGAGAAGTTAAATGATGCCAAGAGAAAGTATTATGTTTATGATCAGGAATTTTATGCTATAGTTCAGGCATTAAAGAAATTGAGACATTATCTGCTTCCTAAGGAGTTTGTTTTGTATACTGATCATCAAGCTTTGCAATATTTGAATACTCAAGGAAAGTTGAATCAAAAGCATTTGAAATGGGTTGAGTTTTTGTAGAGTTATACATTTGTTTTGAAACATAGGAGTGAAAATTCTAACAGGGTTGCATATGCTCTTAGCAGAAGGAAACTATTGCTCACAAAAATGCAGATTGAAGTGGTTGGGTTCAAGGAACTCAAGAATTTGTATCTAGAGGATCCTGATTTTGGTGAAGCTTGGAAAATTTGTGCAGAACCTGTTACTTTAGACAAGAAGAAATGGCTGAATTTCATCATCCAGGATGATATGCTATTCAGAGGGAGTCAGTTGTGCATTCCATGAAGTTCTATGAGGGAGAATCTCATCAAGGAGAAGCATAGCAGAGGATTGGCTAGACATTTTGGTCATGATAAAACCCTTGCTTTAGTTAGTGAGAATTATTATTGGCCACAGTTGCAGCAAGATGTGAAGAAGTTTGTACAAAGTTGTAGAGTATGTCAGATGGCGAAAGGAGTGAAACAGAATACAGGGTTGTATCAGCCATTACCTATACCAGAGAAGCCTTGGGAGGATATCAGTATGGACTTTGTCCTTGGTTTACTGAGGACTCAGTAGGGACATGATTCAATATTTGTGGTGGTTGATAGGTTTTCGAAGATGGCCCATTTCATTCCCTGCAAGAAGACTAATGATGTTGTTCATATAGCATAATTATTTTTTAGAGAAGTTGTGAGACTACATGGTTTGCCAAAGACCATAGTTTTAGATCGGGACACTAAGTTTGTTGGATATTTCTAGCGTACATTGTGGAAGAAGTTGAAGACAGATTTTAAGTTCAGTTCATCACATCATCCACAGACTGATGGACAGACAGAGGTGGTGAATAGAAGTTTGGGGAATTTGATGAGATGTTTGGTTGAAGATAAGCCAACAGGATGGGATTTGATTCTACCACAGGCGGAATTTGCATACAATAATTCTGTCAATAGGAGTATTGGTAAATCACCATTCTAGATTGTATATGGAAATAGTCCTAGAAATGCATCACAGTTGAGGAAGATAGATAAAGGAGAGATAAGTAGTGCTGAAGCTGAGGATTTTGCAAAACACTTGAAGAACATCCATGAGGAGGTGAGGAAGCACATTACCAGGATGAATGCATAGTATAAGGCTAAGGCAGATGAGAAAAAGAGGTATAAGGAATTTTAGGTTGGGGATGAAGTCATGGTTCATTTGCAGAAGGAGCGGTTTCCAGTTGGTACATATAACAAGTTGAAAATGAAGAAGTTTGGACCATGTAAGATACTGAAGAAGCATGATTCAGGAAATGCATATGAGGTAGAGTTGCCTAGCGAGATGAATATTTCACCAGTATTTAACATTTCAGATTTGACAAAGTATCATGAAGGAGGTGTTGAAGATGAAATCACAGCGGCACAGTGGAGTATTCCAGCAAGTAGTTCAAATACCAAAGAGATTGAGGATATACTGGACAGTCGTGTTGGCAAAAGCACAAAGAACAGGACATATGAAGAATATCTGGTTAAGTGGAAAGGATGACCTATTGAAGATTCATCATGGTTGACAAAGGAGGAGGTTAACCATCTTGGTTTTCCTCTACACACCTGAGTCGTGACAGGTTCACTTCTCAAATTACCCCGGGTGTCTGATGCAGGAGCATCCTTGGTGTAAGAGCAATCTTGCATCACCCAAAAATATTTTTTGTTTTTGTATTCAATAAGGGCTATCTTGTGCAGAGCTGCTATATATGGAAACTTACTATTTTTAGTAAGCTGGTCTTATGATCTCAGAATGTTCTGATTTCACAGGTGCAAGTTCATCTTAGTCATATCAGCCTACCAAATGAGTTTCATTGCCACATCATCTATATTGGTGAATTTATTGAGGTTTATAGGTACAAAATCTTTCAGGTCAATTTTGAAGGCCTTAGAGGTTCCGGATCGCGGTCGACCCCCGGCTGACTGGAGCTTGCGTGAATCAAGCACTATAGATCTCAACATGGCATTTTCGAAAAGTGGTTATAATAGAAAATCGGAGCTACGGTTAAAAAGTTATGGCCTTCGGAAGTTGGGCTACCTAAAACATTTTTTTGTATTTCTTTTGAGCCGACCCTATTGTAAAAATTGTGAAAATAAAATAATTCTATGTATAGTCGGCCTTAAGGGCTAAATTTCTAGAACCTTCTCGGGTGGTGGAAATTGCCTATATAAAGAAGGCCCATAGTGTTGTCTAGGGCAGTTCTGGGTAGTAGATCTGAATTTTGATTTGAGGCTTTGGCCTACAAAATATTGTAAAGGAAAATGCCCATGTGGCTTTGCATGTAAGAGTTTTGAAATTTGAAATTCCACATTTGTGGAGATAATAAGAAGCCCATTTTCTTTTCTCGCAAATTGCTGTTGTTTCTTTGTTTCTATATGTGTTTGTGGTATTAAGGGGAGCACCCTTCATCAATGGTAGAGAATGAAACTAGAAAGAAAATAAAATGCTTGAGATTTGATCAAGGAGGTGAGTTCACATCTATAGAATTCAATGCATATTGTGAGGTGAATGGAATCAAAAGACAATTATCAGCACCACGGACACCCTAGAAAAATGGAGTTGTGGAAAGAAAGAATAGAACTATACTAGATGCAGCAAGAACCATGATGATGGAAGCATAATTACCTCATGTATAGTGGAGAGAAGCAGTAAGTACAACATTCTATACCTTCAATAGAGTTCACATCAAGGGTGAAACTGGTCAAAACCCTTATGAGTTATGGTTTGGTCATACTCCTACACTTAAATATTTTAGAATATTTGGAAACAAATGCTACATTAGGAGAGATGAATTAATTGGTAAATTTGATCCTAGAAGTGATGAAGGAATATTTCTTGGTTATTCAACTAAAAGAAAATCTTACAAATGTTATAATAAGAGATTGCAAATAATTTTTAAAAGCACTAATGTGAAAGTGGATGAGCAACTTAGAGATAATTCAAGATCTATTGAGAAAGAATCAACAATGTTATTGATTATCAGTAAACTGGTATAGAATCCACCAAAATAGAGTGCAGATCCAGTCACACTAGAATAGGAAGAATAGGAAGAAGACGAACCAGTAACACCAGTTCCATCAGAAGACTCAGCTGTGACTAAAGAATAGCAACCGGAAACTAGAAATTAGAAGACCCCCAGATATGTAAGATTGAATCATTCTGAATACTAGATCATTGGAAATAAGAATAAAGGTGTTATGACAAGAAGAATAATGGATAATGAAGAGGTATGTCTTATTTCACAAGTTGAACCTACATCAATTTTTGAAGCATGCAATGATGAATATTGGATGAAAGCAATGGAAGAAGAATTAGATTAGACTCAAAAGAATAACACATGGACTGTAGTTCCTAGGCCTAAAAATAAGAATATAATTGGAACTAAATGGGTTCTTAGAAACAAATTGAATGAGGATGGTAAAGTAATCAGAAATAAAGCCAGATGGGTTTGTAAAGGTTATTCTCAGAAAGAGGGAATTGATTATGGTGAGACCTTTCCACCGGTAGCTAGAATTGAGGTAGTCAGATTGTTTCTAGCTTATGCAACCCACAAAAACTACAAAGTTTACCAAATGGATGTAAAATGTGCATTTCTGAATGGGGAATTGGAATAAGAGGTATGCATTGAACAACCAAAAGGATTTTCACTGACAAATGACAAGTATATGGTTTTAAACAACCAAAAGGATTTTCACTGACAAATGACAAGTATATGGTTTGCAGATAGAGAAAATCTTTATATGGATTAAAACAAGCTCCTAGAGCATGGTATGTAAGGTTGGATAAGTATCTTTTGAAACTTGGTTACACTAAAGGTAGTGCAGATAGCAACTTATATTACAAAATTACTAATAATGAAATTTTGATTACTAAAGTATTTGTGGATGATATCATTTTTGGAAGAGAAGAAGAGTTATGTAAAGACTTTGCTAACAAGATGAAAGAAGAATCTGAAATGTCTATGTGTGGTGAAATGAAATTTTTCTTGGGTTTGCAAATTAATCAAATTGATAAAGGTATATTGATTTGTCAAACCAAATACTTGAAGGAATTGCTGAAGAAGTTTGGTATGGAAAATTCCAAACTGGTAAGTACTCTTATGAGTACTTATGATAAATTGATAGCAAAAGATGGTTCAGCTTCTATAAATTTGACAAGGTACAAATCTATGATTGGTGGATTACTATATTTGATACAAACCAGACCTAATATAATGAATGTAGTATGTATAGATTCAACATGTCAAAGTAGTCCTAAAGTAAATCATGAAATGACAGTAAAAAGGATTTTTAGTACCTACAAGGTACAACAGATCTTGGTTTATGGTATCCTAAGGATGATAATTTTGAGCTATGTGCATATACATATGCAGATTGGGCAGGAGATGTAGATGACAGAAAGAGTACCACAAATGGTGCATTATTTCTTAGAAAAAGGTTAATTTCATGGATCAACAAGAAGAAGACTTGCACATCATTATCTAAAGCAGAAGCAGAATATGTTGCAGCAGCAACTAATTACACTCAGGTATTATGGATGAAGCAAATGTTGAAGGATATAAAGGTAAAATGCAATGAACCGGTAGTTATTCACTATGATAACTCAACAGCAATTGATATATCAAATAATATGGTATTTCACTCTAAGACAAAGCATATTTCTATCAAGTATAATTTTTGAAAGAAAAGCTTGAAGCAAATGATGTAAGATTGGTTTATGTGAACACAAAAGAGAAAATTACAGATATTTTTACAAATCCTTTTCCGAGGGAAGCATTTGAATATCTCAGAGAAAAGTTAGGGGTTGTCACCCCACTGGTAGAGACTTAGAAGATGCAAATATGCATCAAATTGACAAGCTTATCAGAAGATCTTTTCTCGGTTTGATGGAGTAGTGCTACTACTCTGGGGGAGTAGTCAGCTTTGAGTTGTGATTCTTAATTCTATTTTTGTCATCTTTGGCATTTGTGGTACAAGATTTTATTGATCTGATCAAGGGAGATTGTTGGCTAGCAAAATCTATTTACAACTTGTTGATATTTAGTATTTTGGCACTTAGATGTTTTTACCATCTAGTGTTTCCATCAATGCCAAAGGGGGAGATTGTCGAAATATTGGAGGAATTGATTATGTGTTGCATTGGTTTTTTCATTGATATCAACACACATGCATTCCAGAGTGTTTGGGATAAATTGTCTATCTTGATATGTTGGTTTATTGGCATTTCTGTATCTCGGTATGATCACTGGTTTATTACCAGTAACTGGTATATGCTATACTGACAGCTCAGGAAGGAGATGGTAACTTGGTATCATCTAGAAATTCTTTGGAGTCATTGAAGACTTGGTTTTGATAATTGGATTTATGCTACAATGCATTGGAGTTCATCAACATTATTGGATAGGCTTAAACCAACAGGTAAATAGGTTTAGGTTATGAGTCAGCTTAAGGAAACGTGTTCCAAATTCATACGGCATGTTTGGGGAATGTTTTATTGGTTGAATAATATGTAAATGTAGTTGGGCCAACATGTTGTATCGTGTCTTGGCATTTTAAGTAACATATATTATTGTATTAGGCTAACCTAATTATTTAAGGTCTAGGGGATGGTATATATGAATGTAAATCTCATTGTGAGATATGTGGAATGGTTGGGAAGTACTTGTGGATGTGAAAAATAAGTAGTCATATATGTGAATAATGAAGACATCATAAGATGAAGGATTGAAGGTTAAAAGAAATATTGTTGAAGGTTTATGAAGGGTTTTATCCCTCAAGTATAAGAGCTTAAACTGGTACTAAATCTGGCATTCCTGATGCTATTCTGAAGAAGTACATTGTTATTTGGATTTAACCATCCAACATTGTACTCAGTGTGACTTCCATTATTATGATTGAGTAGTGAGCTCTAGGTAGTTGGCCTTCCTGCATGTGTAGACCCCTTTTATTGTATGCACATACTCTCTGTAGTAGTATCGTCTGATTGTGGGTAGGGTTTCCCACCATGGTTTTTCCCCTTACAGGGTTTTCCACGTCAAAATATCAATGTCATGTGTTATGGTCTTTGTTCTGCTTTATATTTCATGCATTAAGTTATATTGGTAATATTGTTAATTACAAATTTAATATATGAAAAGAGTTGATTAAGTTTCAATTTGCTGATTCAATTTTAAAGTTGCAAATCATTGGTCAACTGATCCGCCCCCCCTCTCAGTTGTCCTTCCTAGCATCTAACATGTGCAATGATTGGAGAAGTTGCAATTTATTGAAGGAGTTGCAGTGTATGTTAGAATTGTAGTTATGTATGTACTAAAGAGGATCTCAACTAGCAAGGAGTGCTATTTTCTAGATCAACCTACCTATTGTTCTCTAACCACTACAATAGCAAAATCCTTTAATAGGGTAATCTCTAACAAGATTCATTGTATAAATCCTCTCGTAAGGTGGTTCATTAAGTTGGATCTAAATCTTCCACTGAGGTTACTTATAACAAGGTATTTCTTTTAACAGAGCCTGAGATCTCTAACAAGATCTTATCATAATAGAGCTTTTTGTAGACCTTGACCAGTCTAACCTTAATCAGTCTATTACCTATTATACAGATAGTTAACTTGTAAGTTCCATCTCATCATGGTTTTTCCTAGGTGGGTTTTCCACATATAAATCATTGTGTTATGTTGAATGTTTTGTTTGTGATGAATGGTTTAATAACACTATGGATAACATGAAAAATAGTTTGTAAATTAGTTAAGTGGTTTTACAAGTTTACTATTAATGTGTAATTAGGTTTGGTATCACTGATTCATCCCCCTCTCTTAGTGCTTTATAAGTTTATCAATTGGTATCTGAGCCTAACTTCTTGGAGGCTTAACTTCTTGGAAGGAAACCCTAAAGCACTAATGGGAGATATGAGTTACAAAGAAATTTCACACTAACTTGTAGAGTCTAAACAATCCTTTGATGAACTTGAGATGAAATATAAGGCTTCTCTAGCTAAAAGGAGACAATTGGCTAAACAACTCATGCAGATAAGTGAGAATAGTGAATTTGATGAAGCTAACATGGATGCATTGGTAGGAGAAGTGGAAAAACTGAATTAAGACAAGTCTAATCTAAGAAAATAACTAGAAGCCTTGACCATCAGAATGAGTCAAGAGCTAGAAAATAGAAGAAGTGTTGAAGACTAGATTAGAGACAAAGAACGAGAGATCTTTAAGCTAACACAAGAGGTTGGGACCATTACCACCTATTTACAAGAAGGAAAAGAAGAAAAAGAGAGTATGTAGATAGAACTGGATGCTACCCTATTACATAATGAAGCCCTAAAGATAAATGAAGTTTTGTCTAAAGAACTTGAAGATACCAAGCAAACCCTTGCCAAATTCAATAGGAGCACAACCAGACTTGATGAGCAACTAGAATTTATGAGACCTAAAGGTGACACCACTGGATTTGGATATACATTAACTAAAAAAGGTGAGTCTTCTAAAACAAATGATACATACCAAAAGACAAACTAAAAGCATGAAATGAGGTAAGAAAAATTTCAAACCAGTCTATTTTAATTGTCATAAAGAAGGTCATACTACAAATATCTGTTAAAGGAAGATCAATACTAATAATTCATATAGGTCTAATGGATATAATGGGTACCAACCTAGATCTCGCAATTTTAATGGTTACTGTTATACTTGCACCAAGTTTGGATATAGAGATTTTGAATGCAAATCAATTGTGAACTATTAAGTATCTAACATGCCAAGATCAAGAGGAGTAGTCCATAACCATCACTTAAATCAGAATCCTACATGGACCAATGGCAATCGGTCAAATGGTTATCAAACAATAAATGGTTGGAGGTTAACATGCCTAATCTGTCACATGAATGGTCACACAATTGCCAAATATCAAAGAAGAAATGGTAATGCTAATACAAGACCTTGGAGAGCATCTGGAATGGTTTGCTACCATTGTCATAAACCGGGTCATCTAGCAAGAAGTTGTAGAACAAGACAACCGGTGAATAATCCTATCGATCTAAAAGGTAAAGGAAAAGTTGATGTTGATATAGTTAAGATGGAAATGAAAAAAGCTTGGTAAAAGAAAAATGAAGATAAGCCATCTGAAGAGAAAAATGCTTCACCTAGTGTGGAGAATCCTACACTGGCAAACTGAGATACTTAGCACAGCCTAAGGGGAGCATAACAGTAAATCTATTTTTGAACCCCTAGAAGAAGAAAGGTTAGTAAAACCTTACATTGAAGGTCAAAAATTGTAGAATCTTGATATTTTTATTAATCATTTTACATGTCTATCATATCGGTTGGTCATACCTATCAATAATGGAAAAGAATGTCAAGTGGTAAATAGGGTTTGATTCCCTATCGATAAGTGCATTTAACATAGTAGGTAAGGTAAATAAAAATATTTTTTCCTAAGTCATTTTTACCTTACTATATTCAAAGTGATAGTGTGAGCACTTTCTGAGAAAATAGAGTAACCCTAGCAAATTGAGATCAAGATTAATCAACAAGTGGTAAACCGAAGTAGATTGTCACAAAGAAGAGTGAATCAGGTATTCTTGCAAGACTACAACCAGGGAAACCCTAGTAGCATGGTGAAAAGGTATTTTAATCAATCTCTCTCGAAATCAAAGTTATTTGCAATGGCATCTTCTTCAAACCCTTCTAGAAAACTCTTTAGTGTTGCTGAATCCATACAATCTATGGGGTTGGGTAAGATAGAGTCATACAATGCATTATCACAAGTTCCCGATGGTGTTTTGGTCAAAGGAGATTTGTCCAGTTATATTAATTGCAAAATTAAGGATTTGGGATCTCTATCCATATGCTCATAGATAAAATCCATGTGCACAAAGGATGGTAAAATCAAACCCAAATTAATTAGGGTTTATGAGAAAGGTTTTCATCACGCCTCTTTTTTCCTTGAAGAATTTGAAGAACATATAAGGATTATTCTCAGCCATGTTCATGGAGGTAATATGTATTTGGATCAGCCCCATGAAATCACGAAGGAAGCTATTCACGCCATGACTAGATTATGTCAAACTGACGAAGTGCCTATATTAAGGAAAATCTCAAAGGAAACCATCATCAAACTGACAAAGAGTACTTGGGATGGTTGGGCAATGACCATGAACACAATTGAAGATGAAGTGGTGAGGTATGCCACTATGGTCATCGGCTACTAGATTTTCCATTCTAGAAGAATGAATAGTGTCCCATCGGCTGTCATGCATGCAACATACTAGATGATCAAGGAAGATGTTGATTATGACCTATGTGAAGCAATGAGAAGTCAGCTTATGTTGAATTTTGAATCAATCAAGAAGGATAGAACAAGATAATTCAAATTTGGTCAACTATTGATCAATCTATTCTTCTACTTTCATAATTTCATTCCTAGAATTGGAAGTATACAATGGGAAGTGGGTACACCAGTCACCACCTAGATCAAGAACAACATAAAAGTGGTAGAAGATACATTCTTATTTGTTGTGAATAACTATTTCATTGAATTCCAAAAGAGGATGAGCCTAAGAGTTCAAAAATCGGGTGATGTGGTCAAACAATTTAAAAAAGATATGTGCTTTACCATTACCATTGATCATTGTTTGATGGAGGTTGTAGAGCCTAGAAAATAAGAAATGAAAATGATGAGCTATGAGATCAATAATTATATATTGATTGATTATGCAAATAGTCTTCTGGCATCACCAAGGGACACTAAGAAGAAATGGTTGGGAACCTATCAAGAGAGAATTGCTCAAGCGGAGAACCAGGTTAAGAAGAAGAAAGATGAACTGATTGCTTCAGGTTCTACCAGTGCAAGGGTCACCAAAAGCCCTTAGGAGCCTAAAAATAAATTGGAGCCAAAGGAGAAAACAAGAGTGTATGAGAAGAAATGAACTGGAGCCAAGAAGAGAGGCAGAAATTTCATTATTTCTGAAGATTCAAAGATCGAGTCCAAGGAGGACGAGAAGAAACTCAAGGCCACCAGTAAGAAGTCTAAACTGGTAGGGAATCTTGCCAAACTAGATGTGCCTATAGATATTTCTACTTATAAGCCAATGAGTCATTTTGAAATAACAATGAAGAATGTTAGGAAAAAATAATTAGAAGATACTACATAGTATTTTGATTCTTTTAATGATAACTAAAAAAGATGAAGTTGTAGAAGAAGTTATACAATATTTGTGCAAAAATGATAGATCTCTTCTAGAGATTCAAAAAGATATTTCAAATTATTTGTATATTATTCTTGACAATAAATGGAGAGTTGCTATTGAAAAGGAAAAGAATATAAAGGAAACAATTTTTGCAGAGTATTTTCCTAACATGTCTAACTCAGAGTTGATTAACATTATTGACTGAAATAAAGGATTATTTAATCTGAGAGCAAGGAGAATTCACCTTTTGGAAGGAAAACCTAAAATAGTTGAAGTTGACACTCATCTATGTTCCAAGGAAGCACTATAGATATATGAAAAATATGAAAAACCTCATGAATCTGAGCAAACTAAAATTGGTGCTCTATCAGAACTAGAGACTGAGGAAGTCATTGTGGCTGATGAGGTGTATCTTGCCAAAGGGGTAGAGGAGAAAGGAAAAGATGGTATTGAGTCACCTCTAGTCATTTGTTTTAATGATACTAAAGATGTGGATATGACTGAGGATACAAACAGTACCGATACTGGACTGGAAAAGGATGGAGAATTCGCTAAAGAGAAAGAGAAGGAACAAGAACCAGTAAAGGACATAGGTCAAAAACTAAAGAAAGAAAAAGCACAGATTCCTTAAGAGCCCAAGACTATTGAAGTGGAACAAAAAATAGAGGAAGCTAAGGAAAATTAAAAAGAGAAATTGACAGGAGAAGAGAATAAAGAATAGGAACAAGAAACAAAGAAAGAGAAAGGACGAGAAGAAGAAAAAAAGAAGAGAAGGTCGGAGAAGAAGGTGAAGTTGAGGAGACTAGTGAAGGGGATAAAAATAAAAAACAACCTAGTTCACTGACAACTATCATCATACCAAATAATGTCAATGAGCTGCTCAAGTTATCACTGAAGCTACAAGCCAAGGCAGATGAGATCTAGCAGAAGAAGGAGAAAGAATTCCTTGAGGCCACAATAGATGTACTGTCAAATATCGTACCACATGTTGACATAACTGGTATTTCTAATCCTTTTAAACAAATGGATGTATTGTCCACTTAAGTTAATGAACAATTTACTAGTCTCGAAGAAACTACCCAAACAAATGCTGAAAAAGAATATAAGAAGAAGAGGAATGTTGAGCTGGTGAAAATAATTAATGATGATAAAGTCAAGCTAGTTCAAAACCAGGATTAGATATCCATAGCTATGTCAGAAGGACATCATATTTTGAGAAAAATCTATCAGCAAAGCTTGTTTTGTGATGACCTAATCAGGTCAAGGGAGAAACTGGAAGTGGATTTAAAAGGCTATCTTGATACATTCCAGCTACCATACCACTCATTCCTCACCTATGGACAAAAGATGACTGTATACAAGAGCCAAGTAGCAAATTTTTAGGGTGAAACAGTAAAAAGGTCAATGACCTTACAAGAATTACAAATGATAATACTGCCAAAGCTACAGGTATTGCAGAGGATATTCATGGACATCGATGTTGTTTTGGCTACACCTGAAATGAGTACCCTAGATGCAATGGAGGAACTGGCATTTCAGCTAAAGACTCAACTGGAGATTTCTGCTACATTACTAGAAACTTGGTCTACCAATTTAATTGCTTTACAAAAAGACTTTAAATTTGTATTTGATAAAATTTCCCAGTTGTAGACATTTTATATACAGCTCCTATATTTTTTTAATGCAAATGTGATTATGATGCTTTATCTATTCATGTTTTTGCATGCCTTTTTCATTGGTGTCAAAGGGGGAGTAATATATGTTGTTTATGCACACTTAGCTATCAAAATTTTCTCTAAACGTTGCCATCAATGCCAAAGGGGGATAATATTGGCTTGATGATGATCTGTGTAAAAGATGACTTTATGTGTTGTCATTGATGGCACATATGTTTTTGTCATTGTCATCTTAGTAGTCTAGATATAACAAACCAGTATTGAGTCATTATATTATTAACCAGTACCTTATGTATAAAAGTTGTTAACCAGTACATATTAAGTTTGTCTATCAAGTTTTGATCAGTTATAGAGCTACCTATTATGAGATGGAGTAGATGAAGACAAGGAATTGATCAGAGTTAGTTTCCTAGTTTATATTCAAGCGGACTAGACATGAGTTGGTAATTTTAAACTAAGTGGTCAACTTAGAACTGATATTGATGTTCTAACCGGTATTCCTAGTTTATGTGATGAGTTACCACCCACTAACACTATGGCAGTGATTTGTGTCTTGTTAAGGAAGATTGTCTAGATACATTAAACCTAGTAAATTGTAACAAGGTTTAGGAGCCGACATAAGATCTAAGATCTATAAAAAGACAATGTGATGATTTATTTAGATGACAGATGATTATGTATGTAATGTATGTGCGATGATTGGAGAAGTTGTGATTTATTTAAGGAGTTGCAGTGTATGTCAGAATTGTAGTTATGTATGTATTGAAGAGGATCTAAACAAGCAAGGAGTGGTATTTTCTATATCACTCTACCTGTTGTTCTCTAATTACTACAACAGCAAAATCCCTTAATAGGGTAATCTCTAACAAGATTCATTATATAAATCCTCTCACAAGGTGGTTCATTAAGTTGGATCTAAATCCTCCACTAAGGTTACCTCTAACAAGGTATTTTTTTTAATAGAGACTGAGATCTCTAACAAGATCTTCTCCTAATGGAGCGTTTTGTAGACCCTGACTAGTCTGACCTTAATCGGTCTGTTACCTGTTTTGCAGATAGTTAACTTGTGAGTTCCATCTCACCGTGGTTTTTCCCAATTGCGTTTTCCATGTATAAATTGTTGTGTTATGATGAATGTTTTGTTTGTGGTGAATGGTTTAATAACACTATGGACAATATGCAAAGTAGTTTGTAAATTGCTTAAGTGGTTTTACTGGTTTACTGTTAATGTGTTATTAGTTTTCGTATCACTAATTCGCCCCCCCTCTCAGTGCTTTATAAGTTTATCATTAACTCCTAATTGGAGATATTTCTCCAATCAAATATGGTGTTCATTTTTAACTTTCAAATCAATGATTTGTTAATCTAGGAATTGAAATCTTGGTCAACCAAATAAAAGATCGCTTTGCAAGAAGTAAAGTTTGTTTTGTTCTTTTTAGATGCCCAAAATTGAAATGTTTGCCCAACTTTCTACAAGTAAAGTAAAATTTGTTGATGCTTTTACCTTTTGCAATGAGATTATTTTTAATCCTAAAATGAAGATGTGATGTATTTTAAGCTCAAAAGAGAAAGCATGAAGTTCTTTTTACAAATAGAAAATGTTAGTTATTTTTAACGAACTTGGAAAAGCTAGAAAAATTTAAAAAATAATCCTATTCTAACTCCTCCAATATGCAATAAACTATTAGAAATCTTGCAAAAAGACAAGTTAGAAAACTTTAAATCCCTTGGTGAGCTTCCACAAGCGTAATTTTGAATTCTAATTACAAAATCGGCATTCTACCTCAGATGTGCTAAAATGGAGATTAAATCCACTAAAACAATTGTTATATGGGCTGAAACTTATATCATATGCGCTAAAAATATTATCTTATGTGCTACTCTATTATTTGTATGCACTAATTCATATGCGCAGGAGAAATTGTTGTATGCACTGGAACAGAGGTCAGATGCACTAGAACAAAGGTCATATGCACTAAAAGATAGGTCGTGTGCACTAAAAAAGTTGTCAAATGCATTATTCTACAGGTAAAAACCTGTAGGTTAGAATCCTGCGCATGATTTAAAAAATTTCAATATTTTCTATGGAAAAAAATTGAAAATTTGCAAGTTTCAATGGTCGATCCCCATGGTGGGTGCCAAAAATGTAATTGGGAAATGTGTCTACATGAATGAGGACCTACGAAAGATAAGAAAAGCACATCACACACACATGAGAAATTTGGTTAGAAATCTAAATCAAGAACCACAAGCCAAAATGGAGTTAGTGATAAAAAGTAAACAACTCTATGAGCATCCCATTCTCCTCTATCCTTAAAGACCTTAAGGGTTCAAGGTGGCCCTCATATGGGAGAGCACTGGACCTTTCATATGTCAACCTAAGGAATGAGATTGAAATGCTAATCTTGAATAAAAATGATATCAACTAAGATTAAAACCAAATTATCTAAATGATATGCAAATGGATATGAGATACAAGATGTGAAATGAGATTATGAAACTTAGATTCAGATTAGAATGTTTATGCACACGATATGGATGTTGTACATAAAATTATCTATCATACTACTTGTTGGCATTGATCTTAGTGTTGTCATTGATTGGCAACAATAAGGCAGCAACTCACCAACAGAATAGAACAAGACTTCACCGGCATTGGCAACCATCAGACCATCTGCAGGGCACCGGCAAGAATTGGCTTACCAGCAGACATGTTCACCGGCATATGCACTAACCGGCATAGGCTTAGCTGACATAGTATTTATTGGAATTAATGTATTTACTTTTATTGTAAGCCGACCTTAATTTTGTAAAGACTCATATATTATGAGATCTATTGAAGGTCAATGTAATAAGAAATGTAATAGGAAATATAGAAAAGAAGAAGTACATGCGAATCTCTAATGCAAAGATTGATAGGAGAAATTGAGGATGTATCAAGCATATGCATTTTGATGTAAGCATATGACTTAGTGTTTTTGGTATATCAGTCTATAAGAGTCAGACAAGTACAAGGCTACTGGCAGACTTAGGCAAGCTGCAACCGGTATAGAGTATGAGCTAATCAGAGAACTCACTCAGCATTTTGATGCAACCCTGAAGAGTTCATTTTGTATATCAGTGTGATATCCTATTTTGTAGTCAGTGAGACTCTTTTTTGTGTTGAGTAGTGCGCTCTAGGCAGTTGGCCTTCCTGCATGTGCAGGCCCATCTCTTATGTAATATTTGTTCATTGGCCAGTGAATAAATATTGTGGGTCACAAATCCCATCAAGGTTTTTCCCACATTGGGTTTCCTTGTTAAAATCTCTGTGTTATGTGTGATGGTATTGGTGTTGTTTCTAATTTTGTTATTATGCTTTATCTTTATATACCAATACAGAAATACTATTGTTTGGATTTTATCTAAGTTTGTTTCAATTATTAGATACTGTTTAATCACTGATTCACCCCCCCCTCTCAGTGATTCTTTGGCTAATCCATTTAGAAACTATTGGTATAAGAACTTTTCCAACAATTGGTATTAGAGCAAGGTCCTCTTTTTAAAGTCTAACAACTTGAGGAAGATCCTACCACCAGTATCCATGGACAGCTTCAGAGAATAGATGGAAGTTGCTCTTGAAGATCTTGACACTGAAAGAATAAAGAATATCAGATTGGAAGAAGAACTGACTTCTGCACAAAATTTCATCAAAGTGCTTCAAGAAAACCTGGCAAATGTTCAGAGCAAGAGAAAGGAATTGGTTAAAAAATTGGAGAAACAAGATAATGAAGCAAAAGGGAAATTACATGATATTGCAGAAAATTTGAGAACTGAAAATGACAACATGAAGAGTGAAATAGAAGGAATAGTCATGAAGATAACCAAGGATATGGAAGACACCAAAAAGAAATAAGAAGATCTCACTAGACGATTGAATGATAGATCTAAAAAATGCATGAGACTTAGTCATGAAACAGATATGCTCAGAAGTGAATTGATGCAAACAACACATGATAAGAATGAACTTATGAGACAAGTTGATAAAATAACAAAATGAATTGACCATAGGAAATGAATACAAGGATAGATTTAACAAAAGCTCAACAAGGCTTGATGAGATGTTGAATAAGAAAAGATCAAATGGAGACTCTTCTAGACTTGGATATCAAAATGGAGAAAGCTCAGGAACAACACATCAACATATCGGCATCCCAGAGACTCAAAATCAAGAAAGTAGAAAATTGGTAAGACAAGATAATGCATACAAATTCAATGGTAGATATTTTGTTTGTCAAAAGTATGGGCATAGAGAAAATCAATGCAGACATAGGACTTATCAAAATAATCAGAATAGAAATATCAATTCTAAAAATGTCTATCAGAATGTTGTTACCGGTCAATGTCAGAAATGCAATAAATTTGGTCACAACACTAATGATTGTAGAATGAACATAAGATGTCATGCATGTGGAAAATATGGTCATTTGTCAAATCATTGCAAATCAATATCAAACCCTGGTTATAGAAAGGCAATTCAGAAAAACAACATTACTTGCTACTCATATCATAAAATTGGTCATATTGCAAAATTCTATAGAAGCAAGAATGCATCATCAGGAAATAAGAAAGTTGTGGACACAAAAGGAAAGCAAAAGGTAGAAGAAATTAATCAAAAATTTTCTAAGCAATGGATTCTAAAAGATCAAAACACAACTGGAGAATTTGGATCTCCATCGATAGAGCAAATCAACTCTCCATCGGCAAAGCAAATCAACTCTCCACTGGCAAAGCAAATCAACCCTGCACCGGTAGGAGCTTTATGTCAGAACTAAGGATACAATCCTGTCATGTCCCCTTTCTAGAGACATGTGCTTTCAGGATGGATTTGCCTATTATCGACTCTCGTAGGCAAATGGTTTGGAGAGAGAGTCATTTTTGCGGATCAGATGGTCATATTTGCTCTCGAAGAAGTGTTAAGAGATTGTATTTTATTATTATGTGTTTTGTGGGGCCCATACGTTATAATTTTAAGTTGAGATTGCACTTTTTATAATATAAAGTTACTTTATTATAAAGTGCATTATAATATGATTTTATAAAGGATACTTCTAGAAGTTCTTAGCAACTTCTCAAAAAAGTGAATAAATAGAGGGCTGGGCCTCTCATTTGGACATGCTTGGATTTGGATTTTCTTCTACTTCTTCATTGTGAAGCAATTTGTAGTCTTTGGTCTGCAAATTCTATTCGATCTTTGGGAATGAATCACTCCCTTGGATTGGCATAACTGAGGTAGTGAAATATCTACTGAAGGGTTGCATATTTGGAGTTGGTATTCAACCATCTCATTGGAGCTCATTGAGAATTCGTTGTAAGGGTTTATTTTGGTTGGAATAAGGGTTTCAGATCTTCTCTTGCATTGGAGAATCATTTGGTGATTGACTGAAGACAAAATTGGCACATTTTCAGACTCTCAATCTCAGGCCCTGGATTCAGATTTTTGCTCATATCTTCCAATTCCCTTGGAGATATTTTTTATGCTTTTGGAGGGTTACTACCTAACCCTAGGCGCCCCCATTCATAGCAAATTGGGGTGACAAAACCCTGCCATTAATTTTATATCCTAGCCGTACCTGTATGGCCTGGTACGGTAGATTAGCAGGGGCAGTTTGCAGAAGTTGTGAAGGCAGTTTGGGTCGGATCTGGTGTCCTTGGCAGCGGTTTTCATCAAGACATCATCAGCAGCAACAAGGTGCATCAAAACAGGTTCTAAATTTATTGTTTTTGGGTCAAGAACTGTCATAGCCATCCTCAGAAATTGGTCTCTGTCTGCAATCCAGATTTAGTCCAGATCTGGTCACTGTTATTAGCCATAGGAATTGCAAGTTAATGTGTTTGAAACATGGACAAAATTCTGTTATAGACAGCCCATATATTTGTTAAAGAATAGCCTCCATAATCAGTCCATCATTGCATTGTAATGACTGTCACAGTCTGAAAATAATCATTTGAAAATTATACATTGTGGCTGGGTTGATATAGTTGCGATTTCATTGGTTAGGGCATGGTCAAGGCATGGTAAAAGAACATAGCATGGTAATTTGATTGTTACATGTCACAGTTATATACTCTGAGAATTGTAATCAGAATCAGATAAGTTCTTGATATTGAGTCTTTGCATTAGTGATTCATTGTTGTTCATTGTTTTACATTCTATATTGGTATTGTTATCTCAATAACATTTGATGCCCAAAACGATTATCGCACTACAACACATTGAAACACATCATTGCAAGTAAAACTATTCAGTGCATGCCAACTGTTCGACAAATTGCCAAGGATCAGATTTGGGGTTTTTTGTGGCCTTTATAGTAAGGGTCATTACAAATCCTTAGGGGTAGGTATCATTAGAAGATCTTAGCATAAGCCGCTAGTATGAGGAATGAACCTTGTAGGAGACTTGGAACATTCATTACCAACAGTCTACTATGGTATCAAGCATTCAACACTGGACTGGTAAGCATTAAATATGGTAGATGAACTATTTTAGGGTATATATCTTGAAAATCGTTTGTGAATTTCTCACAAGTGATCAAGTGACCCTAAGAGTGAAGAAGATAAAAGTGTATCCAGAGCAAGCAAGAGCCAAGAAGATCTCAACAGGAACCAAAAGCATTTATCATAAAAAATCAATCATTTCATGGGCATTTCATCTGTGAAAGAGGTATTTTTCATTTGTCGTAATGGCTAGCTCATCTGCTCCCATTTTTATTAAGAAACATGAGATTGTTACTTATTTTCAGAGGCCTAGGCCAAAGTTTAAAATCATTCCCAATGTAGCTAGAGCAGAGGATCCCTTACGCACATTTTTTAGCATCCTGACTGGTATATCTTTTGTGGAAGACCCTAGGGCATACATTCATTATAACATTGAAGAATTAGGAACTCAGGATATTAATGTCATGTATGAAAAAGATATCTGTGATCCTCATGGTAGTGTCAAACCTGACCATGCAATTCTGGAGAAATTAGGGTTTCTAAAAATTCTTGATATTTCGCAGTTTGATAAAGATATAGTATGGATTGTACTAAGCCGAATTCATGGTGAATTCATTTGGGCTGACTCTATTTTTAAGATTACCAAGGAAGAAATAAAAGACATCACCGGTTTGCCCTCTACCAGGGAGAAACCATCCAAATCCAAGAAAATCCCAAAATACGGAGTAATGTTGAGGACAGGTGCTACCTTTGACAGCAGGTCATTGAGAGTCAATGACATTAAGGATGTTAATGTCAGATTTGCAAGTATGATATTGGGTTACAGAATTGGCAGTGCCAACCGGTACAACTTAGTATCTACAATCGGTATTGATAGTGCATACAGAATGGTTATGATAGAAGAGAAGATTGATCTCTGTGATTGGTTAAAGGATGAACTTCTGGCTAACCTTCACAAGAACAAAGGAGAAAAAAAGGGGACTTTCCTCTATGGTAATCTCATTGTTTGTTTGCTACTATTTTTCTTAAAAACCATTTCCGGTATTGGCCACAAAGATTTTTCCTATGATCTACCGGTAGGAAAATAGATTAAGGATGCTCTCTCTGATGAAGATAAAGATCAAAAGATCTGGGGATTCTTCAAAGATTTTCAGAAAAGAATGAGGCAGAGAATGAGGATCCCTCATCATATTGTGGAAAAGTATGAGAAGTAGATTACATTTATAATAATGAGAGATGAAACTTGGATGGAAGCTGTGACTCCTAGAACAATTTGGATTAATGAAATGGGATATGGGGTAGATGCCTTAATTTTGGAAACATATGCTTAGGCACTCATCAGTGCGCCAAGAGATCCTAATGTTGAGATATTTGGGATAGTAGAAAATATTTCTTCAGACACTCAGATGAAGGTTGCTCAAAAGAAAAGAAAGAAATTTGAACTGGATGCTCATAAATTTGTAGAGCAAGTGACAGAAAATGACAGAGAAATTGGGCATTGATCCCAAAGAGCTTAAGGAAGCAGAACCGGCAGAACTTCCTGAATCGGCAATAAGCAGGCCAACCACTCGACAGCAAAAGGGTAGAGTGATCTACGAAGATCCAAAGATGAAAATAAGGGTCACCAAGAGACCTAAGCAGAAAGTAGAAAGGGAACTGGCAAAGAAAAGGAAAACTCAGAAGGATGAGCAACCAAAAATCTCCTTGATAGAAGAATTGGTGGTTTCTATCACCAATGAAAACACCCTGAAGCTCATCAAGAAGGTTTTCCCAAAGCTGAATCAAGATGAGAAGGCTCAGGTAGAGAATGCAGTTTTGCTTTATCTTGATGCAACAAAGTCACATCTTATAAGTATTTTTGATGAATTATCGGAAGAGCTGTATAATATGTTAGATGCAAGGAAGAACTCAATTATAGAGTTAGATAGAACTATGAAGATTCAGGTACTTACGAGGATGTAACCTGATCTGATGAGAGAACAAATTGAGGAGATGATCCCAGTAGCCAACCGTTCCTATTTTCAGAGCAGTCACCAGCATGTAAGTCTCATGTTAGGAAGGTTAAAGGAAATGGAAGAGGAAACAAAAAATTTATGGGCTACATTTTTGGTAGATCAGAAAAAGGAGGATCAGAGGAATCCTACCCCGTAGGTATACTCCAAGAAGAATGATAAAGGTAAGAATAAGATCGGGACTCCATCAGAAATAATTGTCAAGGATGACTTACCCCCACCGGTACATGTGGAACCTCAGATTTTGGAAACTCCTAAGGTACATTCACCAGTTTTGCAAGAAATAAGAGAGAAAGACATAGATCCAAACATTCTATTCTTAGTGAATGTGGGAACAGATACTATCAACATAACTATTGATAAGCCTACCCCTCCTCCACCGAAGAAAGATATACCGGCAAGCACAGGAGAAAGACAGCAAGAGGATGAGGTCATTATTAAGGATGACAACGATTAGGAAGAAATAAGGAAAGAAGCAAGTGTACATATAAAGCAGGAAAAGACAAAGAGTGTACAGATGGGAAGTGCGCCAGTAACTGTAACTGCTACTCAGCAGTAATCCCTACCTAAAACACCAAAGGTAATAAGCTCACCGACAGCATCATCATCATCATCAGGGATGACAAAGATTTTGGTTGATTCTATTCAAAAGCTAACAGCATGCTTTGATGATTTATCAAAGTCTGTAGATAAGTCTTTACCAATTTTGTAGAAGATTGCACCGAACTGTAAGGTGGATGACTCCTTATCGACAAATAAGAGGTTAGAGATTCTTTCATCCTATCTGAATGAGCATAAGAAGGAGATTGATAACAAAACTATTGAAAGCAGAGTAGAGGTAGAAAAGGATACTTTCTTTTCTAAATAGATCAAAAAATGCTCTAAGGATTTAGCAAAAGTGGCATCAAAACTGAATAAGATAATAGCTTCATATCAAAAGATATATTAGAAGCTCTGTCAGCCACATAAAGTAATAAGACATCTAGATGATCAGATTGCTGAATTAGAGAAGTAACTAGATCTTATTACTGAGGATATTACAAAAACATCAAATACATCCGTGGAAATTGAAAGCTAGATCTCTGGAATCAATAACCAGATTGATAAGATAAACTCAGAAAAGAAGAAATTGGTCAAGGACATGAAGGAACTAAAAGGGTTAACAGGACTGTGGATGGACAGTCTACTCCACTATAGAAACAATCTTGTCAAGGCTAACCTGAAGAGAGAAAAGACAAAGGAAAAAAGAATGCATATGATGATTCAGGTGTTCAATGACACAATGGTCAAGATCACTAAATGTCATAAATAGTTGGCAAACTTCAAGGTACTTAAGCCTGAATTCTTTAAATTAATTGGAGATGTATAGATTCTTTATTCTTTGTACACCTTTTCCATTGATGTCAAAGAGGGAGTAGTGTACAACAGAAAATTTTGTACAAAGGGGACTGTTGAAATTTTGATAGGATTTGCATATCCTAGGGGGAGTATGTGTATTGAAGGCAATCACAAATTTTTGGTATTGTTGCCATCAATGCCAAAGGGGGAGATTGTTGGCATTGATCTTAGTGTTGTCATTGATTGACAACAATAAAGTAGCAACTCACCGGAAAAACAAAACAAGACTTCACCGGCACCAGCAACCATGAGACCATCTGCAAGGCACCGACAAGAATTGGCTTACCGGTAGACATGTTCACTGGCATATGCACTAACCGACATAGGCTTGGCCGACATAGGATTTTTTTTAATTAATGTATTTACTTTTATTGTAAGCCGACCTTAATTTTGTAAAGACTCATATATTATGAGATCTATTGAAGGTCAATTTAATAAGAAATGTAATAGGCAATATAGACAAGCAGAAGTACACGCGAATCTCTGATGTGAAGATTGATAGGAGAAATTGAGGATGTATCAAGCATATGCATTTTGATGTAAGAATATGACTTAGTGTTTTTGGTATATCAGTCTGTAAGAGTCAGACAAGCAGAAGGCTACCAGTAGACTTAGGCAAGCTGCAACTAGTACAGAGTATGAGCTAATCAGAGAACTCACTCAACATTTTGATGCAACCCTGAAGAGTTCATTTTGTATATCAGTGTGATATCCTATTTTGTAGTCAGTGAGACTCCTTTTTGTGTTGAGCAGTGCGCTCTAGGCAGTTGGCCTTCTTGCATGTGCAGGCCCATCTCTTATGTAATATTTGTTCATTGGCCAGTGAATAAATATTGTGGGTCACAAATCCCACCAAGGTTTTTCTCACATTGGGTTTCCTCATTAAAATCTGTGTGTTCAGTGTGATGGTATTGGTGTTGTTTCTAATTCTGTTATTATGTTTTATCTTTATATACCGGTATAGAAATACTATTGATTGGATTTTATCTAAATTTATTTCAATTATTAGATACTGGTTAATCACTGATTCACCCCCCTCTCAATGATTCTTACCCTATCCATTTAGCAACTATTGGTATAAGAACTTTTCCAACACTACTAAGCTAATGATCTGATATGATTACATAAACTAAATGCTATGATAATGCCAAATGGTCTTGAAGATCTTCAAGAGGCTTGAAGATGTCAAGAGAGAGCTCTTTGTAAAATTCCTATAGATTATATGCACGAGATTGAGAGATATCTCTAAATGGAGGAAGAAAGCCTTATATTTATAGGGAAAATAGAAGAATGGAGGGTTAGGATTGAGTTTGATTGTGAATGGTGAAGAGTGAAGGATACTTTCTCCAAGTGAAGTAATAGGAACCAATCAGGTGATGCCAAATATCATCATGTGATGGCTTGAGAGGAGAGGGAGGAGAAATCCAACGGAAACAAATTTTATCCCTAGAAGCATGCTATTATCCAAGAGTCTAACTCTTGTGCCAATATGGGATATTGGGAAGGGGACAAGTCTCTAAGAGAATTAGATTCTCTTTAGAGACTTTTTGGGCTATGTTTGAGACTAGTAGTGGTTTGGAAGTTTAGCGTCATAAATTGTCGACCCTTGCTAAGGTCACACAATTTCGTGCCTAGTTTAGTACCTACCTTACCGCATCTTGTATTTTGAATTTCTTATTCCCCTTAAGAACTTAATTAATTAATTTAATTATGTCTAAGGTTCTATTTCGTCATTTCACATATTGCAATAAAGGGCCCTTTCATTAAAGTGTGCCCCTTTTTCTTTATTTCCCCAATTCTTCATTTAATAAAAATATCTAAAAGGTCTTATTTCAAACTTTAAGGCCCAATTTCGCACATCAAAATATGTAAAATTTAGCTGTAACTTTGGGATTCTCTCTAAAATCATCATATCCAATGACCCTGAAAATTTGGCGAAAAGTTGTCAAGACCATGTGCAAAGTGAGCTCGGTCCCGGACATTTTCCCGGAAATTTTAGGAGCATAATCCAATCATGATATTATGCTTACCCCTAAGAGGATGCCAAAAAATTCAATCTCTAAGTTGGCCTAAAGTTGAAATTAATTTCTATGGTTTCCTACATAAAGGCTCTCTTTTCATAATTGAAGACTAATAGCAATTTTTTGAAGAGCAATCAAGGTGTTGAAAGCTTTGGGAAGTTGTGAGGTCTTCATTGCAGCAAAAAAGAAAGTCTTATGGATTCTTCAACAAAATTATACATCATTAATAAATAATAATTTTCATCATTTGGGAGTTTGAAAGACATTGAAGAACAATAAGAGATTACGGACTAAAGATTGGCTTGTATCCTTCCTTTGAGGATTGGGTATGATTTCATGTTGTTTTAATGTCTATGCATAGGATTCATTTAATCATTTTCATATTTACATACATGATTTATATCTCTTATGAATTATAGATTTAGATAATTTACTTTTTCAATTATAAGAAATTAGGGTTTTCTCTTCAAGGCATAGGGTTGCCCTAGTTTGTTTACATCTTTGCATTCTAGGATCTTGCATACATACAAGGTTCTTGCACACACTTTTTTTACTACACTTAATGACTATTTGTGGAGGTGGAAATAACCAACATAGTGGTTTGACTAATGAAAAACCCCATATAGCCACCCAAAACCCCCTTTTTCAAATATCTTGCAGTTACAGGGATTACCGCAAAGAACAGGCCCAAAAGAGTAGATCCAGACAGACCTACACTCCAAAAACTAGCCCAAAATTGCAAGATAGGGGTGCTTGGTGCCCTGGTCCTATTGGATAGGGACATGGAGCACCTTTTCCCTCCTAGATAGGGGTGCTAAGTGCCCTGGTCCTTCCAGATTGCAACAAGATTTAGCAAGTGCAGTATACAAAATACCCAAGATTCAGTCTTTCAGTTATAGTTCAAATTTGCACAGCAGGATAGGGGTGCTAGGCACCCTGGTCCTGCACATTTTTTCTTATATTTTCATCACAAGTGCACCTCTATATTTATTTTTTGAATCTATAATTTTAGCTGTATATCAATTATCTTCAATTCTGCAAATTCATATTAGGGTTACTAGCTCCTATTTGCACTTTACCTTGGTAGCTCAAATATGCATTTCCTATTATCTTCTTTCCATTTTCATCAAGAGGAATATAAATCCTAAGAAGATATTTTGTGGATCTCTCTTGATCACAAGAATTATCCAATTATGTGCTATCTCTAGGCTCTTTTGTATTCCCAATGTGCCGACAAAAGTGAAACTAGGTCATAGTTGCTTAGTCTCACTTTTCACCCTACACATTTTGGTGAATCCGACGTGAATCCAAAATTAATTAATTATGATTTTTGTTCTCATATTTGGGTATATTTTGATTCAAATTTATATGTACAAGTTTCAATTCTTTGAAAAGTTCAAAAATTTAGAGGAAATTTTTGCTAAAACCCTAATTTTTCAATTCAAAATTAAACTTGTCGATAGATTAATTTGGATCAATAATTTCAAATCTGATTTAGGAACATATTTCACTCATAAATGTCATTTTTTATATCAACATATACAGTGATTGCATTGGTTTAAATTGAACATTTCCTTCTATTTTGCATATGCTATCATTTGAAAGAGGAAAATTGTTGTTATGATGCATTTATTTTATAGATATAATGATGGGTTAGCTTCCCTTATTTAAATTTTTCCTTCTACTAAGGAACCTCCTCCTATCTATGAAAACATTTTAGGGCCTAAAGAGTTGTTACCCATCCCTTTAAAACTCTCCCATGCTCTAAGGATGAAGATTTGAAGAGTGATCTTGACAATTCTCCTAAAATGTGCCCTTAATATTTAGCTATCTTAGAGGAAGAGGTTGATATCATAAACACCTTTCTTAATGTTACTTTACCTTCCCTACATGAATCCTCTCTAAGTGAAAATGTATTTATGGACATTAACTTCTCTTCACCTAAATTTGGTACTTCTAATGGGGGCATGATAGTGCAACAAGAGGTTATGAGCATTTCTTTCAAGGATCACTCTCTTAAGCATGAATCTTTGTAATATTTTCATCTCCCTCCTAAAAATTTCTACCTTCATAAGGATCATTTGGTGCAAGAAGATTAAATTGTCCCTACATTTCTTAGTGATCGCATATCCTCTTTCGATTCCAAGAAAACTCCCACTAGAGATGATGTGTTAATGAGAAATCATTGCCCTTATCCTTAAGTTTGTCTTACCCATCAATATTCCTTAGAGATAGAGGATAAAACCATAATCAATTTTCTTAATTCTCTCTCACACAAAGATCCTATTGAAAATATTTTGAGGCAAGAAAATTATTTAAACACATGTATTAATGCTCTCCCTCCTAAGGATGGAGAACTAATAAATAATATTATCCCTTCTCCCAAAATTGGAAATGGTAATAAGGGTATCTTTTTGCAAAATATGTCAAAAATTATTTCTAATGACCTCACTATTTGGGATGAACCATTAGAAGAGGGAGTTAATTATTCTCTACCCCATGAGAGAATCCTAGTCCAAAGTAAGATTGTTAACACCTCTTTCAAATATCTCCCCCTTAAGGGTGAAGATTTAGAGATTAGTGTTGACCCTTCTCCTAAAGAGTCTTGTCCTCATATAGGCCCTTGGGTGAATTAAAAGACTATCAACAATTTTTCCAACAGCATTGTTCATTCTTCTTCTAAGTACATCTTTGATATTCCTAAACCATCTTCAATCAATTTAATCTTCAGTAAACCCCTCTTCACTATCCAAGGTTCTTGTCCTCAAAATTCTCAACCTCTAAATAAGCCTATCTTAGCAGTTCAAGGTGGTTATGCTAATGATTCTTTTTGCACTCCTAAGAAACCCATTATTACTATGCACGGAGGTTATCCTACTAAGAGCCCTTATGAGTATGCTAAGAAAATCACCAAAGAGAGTTATCATGAAGTTTCCCATACCTACAACATGATAAATAATAGGCAACCTAACCCTTCTCAAGCTGTCCAAATTCCCCTTCCTAATCCTCAACCTATTCTTCCTCAAGCAACCCGTATCTTGCAAAATTTTGGTAAAGAATATGATCTCATTGAACAAGTCAAAGCTATCCCTACAAAGATATCCCTTTGGGATTTGCTTCAAAATTCACCTTCTTATCATGGGATGTTACAAGATTCTATGAAAAACTTAGATTTCCCACCTGCAGTGACACCTAATAACTTTAATATGGCTTCTTTGATTGATCCTGCAAATAAACCCAAGGCTCAAATTGTATTCAGACAAGATGAGTTACCTTCTCATGAAATCCAGCATCAATATGATCCTTTAATGATTATGGTTATCATAAATGATAATGCTATAAGATGAAACCTTGTGGATAATGGTTCTAGCCTTAACATTTACAGCATTAATCTATTACATAAAATCAATGTGGATACATCCCTTTTTAAGCCTGATTCTCTCGCTATCCAAGGCTTTGATAATGTTTCTAAATATTCATTAGGTTTTATTACCTTGCCTATTAGGGTAGGTCATGTTACTTTACCTATTCGTATCCATGTCATGCCTGGTGATTTGACATATAATTTATTGTTAGGGAGACCTTGGATCCGTAGCATGCAAGTTTTTGCCTCTACTTTTCATAGAAAAGTCAAATTCATAAAAAAAACAAGACACATACCTTGATAGGTAATACCAATATTGAAGATTTTTTGCAAACATCCACATCTAAAACCTCTTCGGTCAATTCTTCATAAACTATCCCAAACAATTCTTCTAAAGTTTCTTCTCCTAATTTTTCACCGCCTTCTAATGATTCAACTCTATCGGATGAACCTAAAACTTCTAAATATGTCTTTGACCCTGAAAATATTATCACTAAAGATGATTGGGGGTCCCTTGATTTTACTCCCACCTTTATAGGAGAATATAGAATCCCCCCTAGAGAACCTAAAATTGCTAGTGAGAAAAAGGATAAGGAACCCAAAGGGAAACCCAGTTTGTCTAAATAATTAAATAACAACTTTGTGGTTGCTTCTAATTCAAACAATTCCTATAATACATATAGCACTGATACCTATGGGGCACAACCATCTCTTTCTTATTTGGCATCCCTTTATGGTCCTTGTTTTCACATTTTGGCTAAGAGTGGCTATAATGGCAATGGTTGTGGCACAAATGAACAAGGAATTAAATTTCCTTTAGAATACAACACACATGAAGCTTCATTTGGATTTGGATATAATCCTTCTAAGCCCACCAAAGCATCTTAAAGACCATCTTTCAACGTTAATGCTATATTTAGTAGTGATGATCATCTCACCTCAAGCAAATCATCTTCTATTTCTTTCAACTCTTTTGCCCCTCATAAGGACATCTTGGTGATGAAAAAATCTCTTCATGAAGTTTCTAATTCCACTTATGAGGATTTATCTTTTATTCATTCTAAAATATTTTCTTCTAGGAATAAGGCTATAATACATAACACTTATCTCTCGCCTAAGGTTTCTTGTGTGCAAGAGAAGTGTGACTTAGTGGCCTATTATTCTTCTATAAACTACTCTCTTTCTCAAGACTATCCAATGTGTATCATTTTATACATTTTTTTAATCTCACTTATAGTATATCATTTAGTATGTTATATTCAAATACCTCATTCAAATGATCATGTCTTCAAATATCAATAATGGCTATTATGTTGCTCATCATTATGTGACATTGGTAACTCATTTATTGGGGGCTCATTTTCATTCATGATGATACAATTTCACATGCAATCACACTTTTGGAAACAACATAATAGCCTATTTCTATCTTCCCTCTTGTTCCTATGGGGGCAAGAGTGGTTTCGATCATTTCTCTTTCTTATGATTGAAATTTCCCCTTTGTGAAGTAAGGTTTTCTATAAGGATATATTATTGATGGTAGAAGTGTTTCCCTTCTATTATATTGGAACAATAATCCCTAATGGGGGTCTTAAGAACATATTCTTATTACAACCTTCACTCTTAGAGTGGAAGTTTCATATATCCATCATGATGCATCTTTCATGAGTAAATGTCTCTTTGGTGAAGGTGTATCATCTCTTTTTAAGAATCCTCTTTTGCTAAATGTGGGAGAAGGCATGTATTATATTCTCTCTCCTTCTCTTTCTTATAATATTACCACTTCTTGTGAGGTGTATTTCACATATACTAATGTCTCTAGATTGCATTAATTCACATAAGAATGTTGTACAATTAGCTTATGTCTAATCTCTCTCTAGAAGATTATGTAATCCCTGCTCATTTTCCCTACACTTGGGGGTAATGATCCCTCTCTCATTGTCTAAGGATCCACTTTCTCCCATCTTGGAAAATGGTGTGAGTGTTATTGCTTGATGTCTCTCCTTGTGTGGACGAGTTGTCATTTTCTTAAGGTTTCTCTCTTATGGAAGAGGTGTAAGTCCTTGGCCACAACTTATTTTTCACTTGGTAATGTAGACCAATAACACACTTCCCATCCTCATTATGGCAAAGGTAAGTCATCCTTCATTAAATAATCCCTTTCGCCTCGCAGTAAGAGGAAGGATTGTATTCTTGTTCTCTCCCTTATTCTTGAAGATGTTGTATTTGCCTAGGACAACTCCTCTTAGGGGTAGATGTATTTTGAAAAAATGTTTCTTCTCCTCAAAGGATCTCCTTTTACATTCATAGCGAGATATCTCTTTCAACTATCTTGTCCTTGCTTAAGGGGTATTCCCTCTCTTGCGTGGATACATGACATCATTGTGTAAAGAATATCTTCTTGGTGTCAATGGTTGGTATCCTTGTTTTCTCTTGTACATTGTATCACTTATATAGTAGTTCATTCTTGGAACTAGAGTGTAGCCTCTTAGAGAAAGATTTCTCCACTTTATCTTTGCATTGGGGTCATTCTTGTAACCAAAGCACAACCTCTTAGAGAAAGATGATACCATTTTCACAGGGTGATTTTTCTCAGAACCAAAGCACAATCTCCTAGAACAAGATTTCATGCTTTTTATACACTTTATACAGGTTATAGAATACTCAAGAAAATACTCCTAAAAGGTTCTTATAATATCACTTACACACATGTACATGAGGTTGAGTGGAACTAGCAGCATAGGGCTAGAATTTCTCACTCTCCTCCCTTACATGGATCACCTAGATAGACTCTAGGGGCTAGTTTTTCATGTCCTCTCTCCCATGGATCACCTAGATAGAATCTAGGGGTGAGATGTCCATTTTCTCTCTCTCTCTCTCTCTCTCTCTCTCTCTCTCTCTCTCTCTCTCTCTCTCTCTCATCATTCTTCTCATGGATCACCTAAGTGTGTATTCATGCCTTCTATCTCTCTTCCCTTTTCTCTTCTCATTTCTTTTTGCTTTCTTTTCAATCATTCATATTGTGTTTGAGAACTCTCAAAACCTCACCCTCTTTGTGGTGTTGGAATTGAGGTTTAGTCCTCTTTCTTACCAAATGATTATCCATTAGTTTTTGATCTTCTGTCAAATATTCTTGTGAGCATTTTTCATCAATCTTCCTTAACAATTCGATGTGGTAAACATGATACCTTGTTTCACCTCACTAAAATTAGCAAGCCGAAATAGGGGGGCATATAGCTACCCTCTAATTTTCATCACCTTCCTTAGTAATAATTAGGTGATTTTGTGATCTAACATGTGGTTTTGTAGGGTGCGGATCCTAAGTATGTATTGCAAATACCGTTGAGGGCTTTGTTCGACAACTTATGGATATATCCTTTTTCAAAAGATGTTTACCTTACTTTTTCTATACTTTAGCTTGAATATGCATGTAGTTTCATATTAATGCTAAAGTGGGGGCTAGATGTAACATCGTAAATTGTGGACCCTTGCTAAGGTCACACAATTTTGCGCCTAGTTTAGCATCTACCTTGGCGTATCTTGCATTTTGCATTTCGAATTCCCCTTAAGCACTTAATTAATTAACTTAATTAGGTCAAAGGTTCTATTTCATCATTTCACATATTTCAATAAAGGTTCATTTCATTAAAGTGTGCCCCTTTTGCTTTATTTCCCCAATTCTTCATTTAATCAAAATACCTAAAAGGTCCTATTTCAAACTTTAAGGCCTGATTTCACAAATCAAAATATGTCAAAATCAATTGTAACTTTTGGATTCTCTCTAAAATCCTCATATTTGACGACCCTAAAAATTTGGTGAAAAGTTGTCAGGACCATGTGCGAAGTGAGCTCGGTCCTAGACATTTTTCCTAAAATTTTAGGAGCATAATCCAATCATAATATTATGCTTACCCCTAAGTCAATGCCCAAAAGTTCAATCTCTAAGTCAGCCTAAAGTTGAAATTAACATCTAGGGTTTCCTACATAAAGGCTCTCTTTTCACAATTGAAGACTAATAGCAATTTTGGAAGAGCAATCAAGGTGGCCAAAGCTTTGGTGAACTGTGAAGTCTTCATTGTAGGGAAAGAGAAATTCTTGTGGAGTCTTCAACAACATTCTACATCATTCATCAATCATCATTTTCATCATTTGGGGTCCTGAAAGATGTTTAAGAACAATAAGACATTACCGACTGAAGATTATCTTGTATCCTTCCTTTGAGGATTACGTATGATTTCATGTTGTTTTCATGTCTATGCATAGGCTTTATTTGATCATTTTCATAATTACATACATGATTTATATCTCTTTTTCAATATAAATTAAGAGAATTTAGTTTTTCAATTATAATCAATTAGGGTTTTCTCTTCAAGGTGTAGGGTTTCTCTAGTCTGTTTAAATCTTTGCATTATAGGATCTTGCATACATACAAGGTTCTTGCACACACTTTTTTTTACTACACTTAATGTCTATTTGTCAAGGTGGAAATCACCAACACAGGGGTTTGACTAAGAAAAAACCCTATATAGCCACACAAAACCCCCCCTTTTCATATATCTTGCAGGTATAGGGATTTTCACAAAGAACAGGCCTGAAAAAGTAGATCCAGACATACCTACACTCTAAAAACTAGCCCAAAAATGTAGGAGAGGGGTGTTGGGCACCCTGGTCCTATTGGACAGAGGCGTAGAGTGCCTTGGTCCTCTTGGATAGGGGCATTAGGCACCCTATTTGTTCTAGATTGCAACAAGATTTAGCAAGTGCAGTGTGGAGAATAACCCAAATTTAGTCTTTCAGTTACAGTTCAAACTTGCACAGCAGGATAGGGGCACTGGGCACCCTGGTCTGACACATTCCAACTTAGATTTTTATCACAGATGCACTTTTGTGTTCTCTCTTTGAATATATACTTTTAGTTGTGTATGAGTTATCTTTAGTTCTGCAAATTCAAATTAGGGTTACTAGCTCCTATTTGCACTTTACCTTGGTAGCTCAAATCTGCATTTCCTATTATCTCCATTCCATTTTTAGGAAGAGAAATAGAAATCCTAAGAAGATATTATGTGGCTCTCTCTTCATCATAAGAAGTATCCAATTATATGTTATCTCTAGGCTCTTTCATATTCCAAATGTGTCGATGAAAGTGAAACTAGGTCATAGTTGCTTGGTCTCACTTTTCACCCTACATAGGAATACTTTGGGGCTAAATTTGTAGAAGCCTTAAAAATTTGGGAGGATTGAACAAGGTAACTTGTTGAATAGATAAATTGTGAAGACTTTATCAAAATTTGGGGAAGTAGATCCCCAAATTTAGGGATAGGACATGATAGGAGGTTAGGATTAGATTAGGAAGTGATTAGGAGGCTTCTAGAAAGGGATTAGAAGAATAATAGAAAGTGTAGGATTTTGCAAGTGGGTGGGAAAAATAGGGGTTTTTGGAAAAATAAAAATTATTCATTTAGCCAAAAGCAGATTTTAATTAAAAGTGGATTTAATTAAAATGGGAAAGGGAATTTTCAATTAAATGTGAATTTAATCAAAAGGGATGGTAAAAGTAGAATTTTAATTAAATAAATAAGATTTATTTAATCAAGGATATTTAATCAAATGTTGAATGTGATTAATAGGTTTGAATTAGAAGAATTTAGATAAATGATGATATTCATTAAATCTTGATAAAATTAATTAAAAGAATAGGGATAATTAAATGAATAAAAACTCACTTAATTTATTGTGCAACTTTTAGGAGTCTACAAGTGTTAACAGGTATCACAGGGAACCAGTATCTCTATTTGTTGTATCAGTATTGGAATATAAATTCAAGGAAATGTATGGAAGACGATAACATGCAACATCACCAATCAAAATTATTATAATTTCATTTATCCAAATAAAATCTGACATGATACTTCATGTTTAATCAGTCAGTCCGACAAGGAGATCAAAGTGCAAGAGTATAGAAAATCGATAAGGAAGATGAAAATTATTATAATTTCATTTATCCAAATGAAATCTGACATGATACTTCACATTTCATCAGTCAGGCCGACAAGGAGATCAAAGTGAAAGAGTATAGAAACCTGATAAGAAACCCTAAGATGGATATCTGTCAAATGTATTTGGGTATGTGCAAGAACATGAGGGGCCAAACTATGGCCTTAAGTGGCAATGAAAAATCAATAAATCAAGGTTAGTCAACTTGATGTAAAAAGTTGAACTAGTTATCAACCTTATATCAAAAAATTGTAAGAATAGAATATGTAGGAAATTGAATGTAGCTTCTAAACTATTAGTCCTTTTCTAAAAAAACAATAATTTGATTGGTGAAAATTTTAGATTTCAATGTAGTAGTATGAAAATTTTAGGAAAAAAAAAGAAGTAGGTGTATGTTTGACTACCTTAATCATAATCAAATGATAATATTTTTTTATAAGATTCTATATATAAGTAGTAGACTCATGCTTAGATGCAATGCTTATTTTTTTGTAATTTTATTCCAAAAAAATAATTAATTATGAATGTTCTGCTACAACATTTTTAGAATAAAAAAACTCCCTTGTCTAACCACCTTGACTCATTGAAAACTTTACAAAATTCAAAAAATGTTTTCTTGTAGTAGGCGAAGCATATAATGCAATGCATGTTTTGGATTTCAAAAATGTTATACCATTTGAAAGTTATGGTTGTTTTTCAATCAGTATGTCAATCAGGACTTTAGAGGTAAGTCGATTAGAAAATAGCTAATAAATACTTACTGAATTCAAATTTTGATAGCAATTATATCGATAGAAAGTTGAGAATCTCTTTAAAATACCATTTTTGTTTCATCAAATTCGGGTGTAAAAAAAGCCATCAACTACATGATCGAAGTCTGGAACTCAGAGAAACAAGGGGAAAAAATATTTTTGAGACATTTTTAGAGTTGAACATGTAACTTTGGTGTTCAAAGCTAATACCAAGCCTCATTGGGTACCCAAAAAAATTGAATACCCAAAAAAATCAAGTACCCTATTTAGGAGAATGAATTTGAAATTTGAATTTCCCCTCCATTTTTTTTGGTTTTCCCCTCTTTCTTTTTTGGTGGGGGCTTTCCTCCACTTTATTTGTTCTCTTTTGAATTCCATTTTTTTTGTTTTCTCTTTGGTATTATATAATATATGTTATATATTAATTATTTTATAATATATATTTTATAATATAATATAAATATTAATATATATATATATATATATAAATATATATTATACAATATATTGTATATATTATATATTATATATACTATATATTATATATTATATATTATATTATATTATATTATATATTATATATTGTATATTATATATTTTATATTATATATTGTATATTATATAATATATATTTTGTATTATATATTATATTAATATATATTTTATATCACACAACATTTTGTAAGGGGTTGTAAGGGGTTCATATGTTTCATGAGGGGATCTATGTGGTCCTAAGGGGTTGTGGATGTGTTAGAACACATTGTAACCTCTTAGGACCACATATGACCCCTTACGACACTATTTGGTCATTCGTGATCAAATTAGGTCCTAAGGGGTGCATATGTTTCGTAAGGGGTGCAATTTGGTCTTAAGGGGTCATTAATGTGTTAGAACACATGCATGACCCCTTAGGACACTATTTGGTCATTCATAGTCAAATTAAGTCCTAAGGGGTGCATATGTGTCCTAAGGGGTCCAATTTGGTCCTAAAGGATCATGGATGTGATAGAACACAAGTGTGACAACTTAGGACCACATACGACCCCTTATGACACTATTTGATCATTTATGGTCAATTTTGGTCCTTAGGAGTGAATATGTGTCATACGGGGTGCTAAGGGGTGCATATGTGTCATAAGGGGTCCAATGTGGTCCTAAGGGGTCACAGATGTGTTAGAACATGTGTGACCCCTTAGGACCACATAAGACCCCTTACGACACTATTTGATCATTCATGGTCAAATCAGGACCTAAGGGGTGCATATGTGTCATAAGGGGTCCAATTTGGTCTTAAGGGGTCATAGATCTATTGGAACACATGTATGACCCTTTACAATGACATACGACCCCTTAGAACACAATTTGGTCATTCATGGTCAAATTAGATCCTAAGGGGTGCATCTTTGTCATAATGGGTCCAATTTGGTCCTAAGGGGTCATGGATGTGTTAGAACACATAGGTGACCCATTAGGACCACATACAACCCTTTACGACACTATTTAGTCATTCATGCTCAAATTAGGTCCTAAGGGGTGCATATGTGTCATAAGGGGTCCTAATGGGTGCATATGTGTTGTAAGGGGTCCTAAGGGGTGCAAATGTGTCATAAAGGATCCAATTTGGTCCCAAAGGATCACAGATGTGTTACAACACATGTGTGACCCCTTAGGACCACATATGACCCCTTATAACACTATTTCATAATTCATGGTCAAATTATGTCCTAACAGGTGCATATGTGTCATAAGGGGTCCAATGTAGTCCTAAGGAGTCATGCATATGGCTAAACACATGTGTGACCCCTTAGAACCACATACTACCCCTTACATCACTATTTGGTCCTTCGTGATCAAATTAGATCCTAAGGGGTGCATATGTGTCATAAGGGGTTCTGTGTGCTCTTAAGGGGTCACAGATATGTTAGAACACATGCATGAACCCTTAGGACCAGATATGACCCCTTATGACATTATTTGGTAATGCATTGTCAAATTATGTCTTAATGGGTGTATATGTGTTGTAAGGGGTCCATCTATGGTCATAAGGGGTCATGAATGTGTTAGAACACAAACATGACCCCTTAGGACTACATATAACCCCTTACGACACTATTTGGTCATTAATGATCAAGTTAGCTCCTAAGGGGTACATATGTGTTGTAAAGAGTCCAATGTGGTCTTAAGGAGTGAAACATGTGTTAGAACACATTGTTAGAGTTTTAGGTGACTCTACAACACCCCCAGGATCGAATGCAAGACCAAGATAACTTCCACAAGAGATTGGCAAGACAATTGCATTAAGATGCAAGAATGATATTATTGATAATGAACATTATGAAAATGTACATAATAGGCCTCCTTATATAGGAAAGGAGATAAGAGACAATGATAAGGAGCTGATAAGCTATCACCTATGCTGGGTGTAATCACATGTCCACCAAATGTGGATCATCCTCCATTATGCAATGAAGTATGTGCATTGGATTAGGATGATAATGTGATAAGAGCACAAAAGGTGGATCTCACACACAATGAGGTATGTGATGACAACTATCACACCAAAAGTGGAATTTCTCCTACACCATGTGCTTAATAGATGTGCACACTCCTAGGTGTCTCAATCACAAACTACTATGCAATGCATTAACCTAAGTAAGATTAAGTAAAGTGTAATTAGGAATAATTAATTACACCAACACACATGTGTGACCCCTTAGGACCACATACAACCCCTTACGACACTATTTGGTCATTCATGGTCAAATTAGGTCCTAAGAATTACATATGTGTTGTAAGGGGTCAAATCTAGTCCTAAGGGTACATAGATGTGTTAGAACACACGTGTGACCCCTTAGGACCACATATGACCCCTTACGACACTATTTGGTCATTCATGGTCAAATTAGGTCTTAAGAGGTGCATATGTGTCATATGGAGTCCAATTTGCTACTAAGGGGTCATGGATGTGTTAGAACACGTGTGACCCCTTAGGACCACATACAATACTATTTTCTCATTTGTGCTCAAATTAGATCCTAAGGAACACATATGTATCATAAGGGGTCCTAGGTGGTGCATATGTGTTGTAAAGTGTCCAATTTGGTCCTAATGAGTCACACATGTGTTAGAACACATGTGTGACCCCTTTGGACCACATACAACCCCTTACGACACTCTTTCATAATTATGGTCAAATTAGTTCCAAAGGGGTGCATATGTGTCGTAAGGGGTCCAATGTATACTTAAGAGGTTTGAGATATGTTAGAACATGTGTGACCCCTTAGGACCACATACAACCTCTTAATTCACTATTTGGTCATTCATGGTCAAATTACATCCTAAGGGGTGCATATGTGTCATAAGGGGTCCTAAGGGGTGCATATGTGTTGTAAGGGGTTCTATGTGGTCCTAAGGGGTCACAGATCTATTAGAAGACATGTGTGAACCCTTAGGACCACATATGACCCCTTACAATAGTATTTGGTAGTTCATAGACAAATTATGTCCTAAAGGGTGTATATGTGTCCTAAGGGGTCATAGATGTGTTAGAACACATACGTGACCCCTTAGGACCACATACAACCAATTAGGATACTATTTCATCATTCATGGTCAAATTATGTCATAAGGGGCACATATGTGTCTTAAGGGGTGCATATATGTCGTAAGGGGTTCTATATGGTCCTAAGGGGTCACAGATGTGGTAGAACACATGCATGAACAATTAGGACCACATATGACCCCTTTTGACATTATTTGGTAATTCATGGTCAAATTATGTCCTAAGGCATGTATATGTGTTGTAAGGGGTCCAATGTAGTCCTACGGGGTCACAGATGTGTTAGAACGCATACATGACCCCTTAGGACCATATACAACCCCATACGACACTATTTCATCATTCATGGTCAAATTAGGTCCTAAGGGGTGCATATGTGTCGTAAGGGGTCCAATGTGGTCCTAAGAGGTGACAGATGTGCTAGAACACATGCGTGATCCCTTAGGATCACATAGAATCCCTTACGACACTATTTGGTCATTAGTGGTCAAATTAGGTCCTAAGGGCTGCATATGTGTCTTAAGGGGTCCAATGTGGTCTTAAGGGGTCATAGATGTGTTAGAACACATTCATGACTCGTTAGGATAACATATGAACCTTTACGACACTATTTGATCATTCATGATCAAATTAGGTCCTAAGGGGTACATATGTGTTGTAAGGGGTCCAATTTGGTCCTAAAGGGGTCACAAATGAGTTATAACTAATGTGTGACCCCTTAGGGCTAGATACAAGCCCTTACAACACTATTTGATAAAATTAGGTCCTGAGGGTTGCATATGTGTTGTAAAGGGTTGTAATGGGTGCATATGTGTCGTAACAGGTCCTAAGGGGTGCATATTATGTCATATAGGGTCCAATGTGGTCCCAAGGGATCACAAATGTGTTAGAACACATACGTGACCCCTTAGGACCACATACGACCCCTTACGACACTATTTGGTCATTCCTAGTCAAATTAGGTCCTAAGGGGTGTATATGTGTCATAAGAGGTCCAATGTGGTGCTTAGGGGTCACAGATGTGTTAGAACACATGCATTACCCCTTAGGACCACATACGCCCCCTTAAAACACTATTTGATAATTTGTGATCAAATTAGGTCCTAAGGGGTGCATATGTGTCATAAGGGGTCCAATGTGGTCCTAAGGGGTCATAGATATCTTAGAACACATGCATCACCCCTTATGACCACATACGACCCCTTATGTCACTATTTGGTCATTCATGGTCAAATTACGTCCTACAAGGTGCATATGTGTCATAAAGGGTTCTATGTAGTCCTAAGGGGTCATAGATATGTTCCAACACATGCGTGAACCCTTAGGACCACAAATGACCCCTTATGACATTATTTGGTAAATCATGGTCAAGCTATGTCTGAAGGTATGTATATGTGTCATAAGGGGTCCAATGTGGTCCTAAGGAGTCATAGATGTGTTAAAATATGTGCATGACTGCTTAGGACTACATTCGACTCCTTACAACACTATATGGTCATTCATGGTCAAATTAGGTCCTTAGGGGTGCATATGTGTTGTAAGGAGTCCAATTTGGTTCTAAGGAGTCATGGATGTCTTTCAACACATGTGTGACCCCTTAGGACCACATATGACCCCTTACGACACTATTTAGTCATTCATGGTAAAATTATGTCCTAAGGGGTGCATATGTATCGTAATGAGTCCCAAGGGGTGCATATGTGTTGTAAGGGGTCTAATTTGGTCCTAAGGTGTCACGAATGTGTTAGAACACATGTGTGACCCCTTTGGACCACATTCGACCCCTTATGACACTATATGAGAATTATGGTCAAAATAGGTCCAAAAGGGTGCATATGTGTCATAAGGGGTTGAGTATGGTCCTAAGGGGTCACATATATGTTAGAACACATGTGTGACCTCTTAGGACCACATACAACCCCTTATGACATTATTTGGTAACTCATCATAAAATTATGTCCTAAGCAATGTATATGTGTCGTAAGAGGTCCAATGTGGTCCTAAGGGGTCATAGATGTGTTAGAACATATACATGACCCCTTAGGACCACATACGACCCCTTAGGACACTATTTGGTCATTCATGGTCAAATTACGTCCTTAGGGTTGCATATGTGTCGAAGGGGTCCTAAGGGGTGCATACCTATTGTAAGGTGTTCTATGTGGTCCTAAGGGATCATAGATGTGTTAGAACACATGCGTAAAGCCTTAGGACCACATATGACCCCTTAGACATTATTTCATAATTCATGGTCAAATTATGTCCTAAGGGGTGTATATGTGTTGTAAGCAATCTAATGTGGTCCTAAGGGGTCATAGATGTGTTAGAACACATATGTGACCCCCTAGGACCACATGTGACCCCTTACAACACTATTTGGTCATTCATGGTCAAATTAGCTCCTAAGAGGTGCATATGTGTTGTAAGGGGTCCAATGTGGTCCTACGGTGTCATGAATGTGTTAGAACACATGCATGACCCCTTACAATCACATATGACCCCTTACGACACTATTTGGTCATTCAAGATCAAATTAGGTCCTAAGGGGTGCATATATGTCGTAAGGGGTCCAATAAGACCTTTTATGACACTATTTGGTCATTTGTGGTCAAATTAGGTCCTAAGGGGGTACATATGTGTCGTAAGGCATCCAATTGTAAAGGGGTCATGGATGTGTTAGGACACATGCGTGACCACTTAGAACCACATATGATTCCTTACGATATTATTTGGTCATTTATGGTCAAATTATTTCCTAAGGGGTGCATATGTGTTGTAAGGGGTCCTAATGGGTTCATATGTGTCTTTAGGGCTTCTATGTGGTCCTAAGGGGTCACAAATGTGTTAGAATACATGCAAGACCCCTAAGGACCACATACGACCCCTTACGATAGTATTTAGTCATTCATGGTCAAATTAGGTCCTTAGGGGTGCATATGTGTCGTAAGGGATCCAACATAGTCCTAAGGGGTCATAGATGTGTTATTTCACATGCATGACCCCTTAGGACCACATGCGACCCCTTACGACAGTATTTGGTCATTCCTAGTCAAATTAGGTCCTAAGGGGTGCATATGTGTTGTAAGGGGTCCAATGTGATCCTAAGGGTTCACAAATATGTGACCCTTTATGACCACATATCACCCCTTACGTCACTATTTGGTCATTCATGGTAAAATTACATCCTAATGGTTGCATATGTGTCATAAGGGGTCGTATGGGGTTCATATGTGTCGTAAGGGGTTCTATGTGGTCCTAAGGGGTCACGAATATTTTAGAACACATGCATGAACCCTTAGGACCACATAGGATCCCTTATGACATTATTTGGTAATTCATGGTCAAGTTATGTCCTGAGGGGTGTATTTGTGTCGTAAGGGGTCCAAAGTGGTCCTAAGGGGTTACGGATGTGTTAGAACACATAAGTGACCCCTTAGGACCACATACCACCACATATGACACTATTTGATCATTCATTGTCAAATTAGGTCCTAAGGGGTACATGTGTGTCATAAGGGGTGCAATATGGTTTTAAGGGGTCACAGACGTGTTAGAACACACGCTGACCCCTTAGGACCACATACAACCCCTTACAACACTATTTGGTCATTCATGGTCAAATTAGGTCCTAAGAGGTACATATGTGTTGTAATGGGTCCAATATGATCCTAAGAGGTAATGGATGTGTTAGAACACGTGTGACCCCTTAGGACCACATATGACCCCTTACGACACTATTTGGTCATTCATGGTCAAACTAGGTCCTAAGGGGTGCATATGTCTTGTAAGGGGTCCTAAGGGGTGCATATGTGTCCTAAAGAGTCCAATTTCCTCCTAAGGTGTCATGGATGTGTTAGAACACATGTGTGACTCCTTAGGACCACATTGGACCCCTTACAACACTATTTGATAATTGTGGTCAAATTAAGTCCAAAGGGGTGCATATGTGTCATAAAAGGTCCAATGTGGTCCTAAGGGGTCATAGATATGTTAGAACACGTGCATGACTCCTTAGGACCACATACGACCCCTTACGTCACTATTTGGTCATTCATGGTCAAGTCACCTTCTAAGGAGAGCATATGTGTTGTAATGGGTCATAAGGGGTGCATATGTGTCATAAGGGGTTCTATGTGGTAAGGGGTCATGGATGTGCTAGAACACATGCATAAACCCTTACGACTACAGATGACCCCTTACGACATTATTTCATAATTAATGTCTGAATTATGTCCTGAGGGGTGTATATGTGTGGTAAGGGGTCCAATGTGGTCCTAAGGGGTCACATATGTGTTAGAACATATACGTGAACCCTTATGACCACATACGACCCCTTAGGACACTATTTGGTCATTCATGGTCAAATTACATCCTTAGGGGTGCATATGTGTCGTAAGGGGTCCTAAGGGGTGCATATCTATCGTAAGGGATTCTATGTGGTCCTAAGGGGTCACGAATGTGTTAGAACACATGCATGAACCCTTAGCATGACATATGACCCCTTACAACATTATTTGGTAATTCATGGTCAAATTATGTCCTAAGGGGTGTATATGTGTCGTATGCAATCCAATGTGGTCCTAAGGGGTCACAGATGTGTTAGAATACATACGTGACCCCTTCGAACCACAAACGACCCCTTGCGACACTATTTGGTCATTCATGGTCAAATTAGGTCCTAAGGGGTCCAATGTGGTCCTAAAGCATCACAAATGTGTTAGAACACATGCTTGACCTGTTAGGATCACATATGACCCATTACATCAATTTTTGCTCATTCATGGTCAAATTAAGTCTGAAGGGGTGCATATGTGTTGTATGGGGTCCAATATGGTCCTAAGAGGACACAGATGTGTTAGAACATATGCGTGACCCTTTAGGACCACATATGACCCCTTATACAACTATTTGGTCATTCATGGTTGGATTAGGTCCTAAGGAGTATATATGTGTCTCAAGGGGTCCAATTTGGTCCTAAAGTAGTCACAAATGTTGCGTGATGACTTAGGATTGCATATGACTCCTTACGAAACTATTTTGTCATTCATGGTCAAATTAGGTCCTGAGGGGTGCATATGTGTCTTAAGGAGTCCAAAGGGGTGCATATGTGTCGTAAGGGGTCCTAAGGGGTGCACATGTGTCGTAAGGGGTCCAATTTGGTCCTAAGGGGTCACAGATGTGTTTGAACACATATGTGACCCCTTTGGACCATATACGAGCCCTTACAACACTATTAAATAATTCATGGTCAAATTAGGTCCTAACAGGTGCATATGTGTCATAAGGGGTCCAATATGGTCCTAAGGATTCACAGATATGCCTAAACCTATGTGTGACCCCTTAGGACCACATACTACCCCTTACATAAATATTTGGTCATTTATGATCAAATTAGATCCTAAGGGGTGCATATTTGTCGTAAGGGATTCTATGTACTCCTAAGGCATCATGGATATGTTAGAACACATGCATGAACCCTTAGGACCACATATGACCCCTTACAATATTATTTGGTAATTCATAGTCAAATTATGTCCTAAGGGGTGTATATGTGTCATAAGGAGTCCAATGTTGTCGTAAGGGGTCACAGATATGTTAGAACACATATGTGATCCCTTAGGACTACATACAACCCCTTACGACATTATTTGGTCACTAATGGTCATTATGTGTCATAAGCAGTCCAATGTGGTCCTAAGGAGTCACATATGTGTTATAACACATGCGTGGCCCCTTAGAACTACATACGACCCCTTATGACACTATTTGGTCATTCATGGTCAAATTAGGTCCTAAGAGGTACAAATGTGTCATAAGGGGTCCAATTTGGTCCTAAGGGAACATAAATGTGTTAGAACACATGCATGACCCCTTAGGACCATATACAACCCCTTACAACACTATTTGGTCATTCATGGTCAAATTAGGTCCTAAGGGCTGCACATGTGTCGTACAGAGTCCAATTTGCTACTAAGGGGTCATGGATGTGTTAGAACACATGTGTGACCCCTTAGGACTACATATGACACTATTTTATCATTCATGGTCAAATTAGGTTCTAAGGGATGCATATGTGTCGTAAGGGGTCCTAAGGGGTGCATATGTGTCGTAAGGGGTCCAATTTTGTCCTAACAAGTCACAGATGTGTTAGAACACATGCGTGACCCCTTAGGACCAAATACAATCCCTTACGACACTATTTGATAATTGTGGTCAAATTAGCTCCAAAGGGGTGCATATGTGTCGTAGGGGGTCCAATGTAGACCTAAGGGGTCACAAATATGTTAGAAAACATTTGTGACCCCTTAGGATGACATACGACCCTTTAGGACAATATTTCATCATTCATGGTCAAATTACGTCCTAAGGGGTGGATATGTGTCCCAAGGGCTCCTAAGAGGTGCATATGTGTCGTAAGGGGTTCTATGTGGTCCTAAAGGGTCACAGATATGTTAGAACACATAGGTGACCCCTTAAGACCACATATGACAACTTACGACACTATTTGGTCACTCATGGTCATTTAGGTCTTAAGGAGTGCATATGTGTCCTAAGGCATCCAATGTGGTCCTAAGGGATCACAAATGTGTTAGAATACATACGTGATGCTTAGGACCACATACAACCCCTTAGGACAATATTTCATCATTCATGGTCAAATTACGTCCTAAAGGGTGGATATGTGTCCCAAGGGGTCCTAAGAGGTGCATATGTGTTGCAAGGGGTTCTATGTGGTCCTAAGGAGTCACATATATGTTAGAACACATGCATGAATGATTAGGACCACATATGACCCCTTACGACATTATTTGGTAATTCATGGTCAAATTATGTCCTAAGCAGTGCATATGTGTCCTACGGGGTCCAATGTAGTCCTACAGGGTCACAGATGTGTTAGAACACATAGGTGACCCCTTAAGACCACATATGACAACTTATGACGCTATTTGGTCACTCATGGTCAATTAGGTCTTAAGGGGTGCATATGTGTCCTAAGGCATCCAATGTGGTCCTAAGGGGTCACAGATGTGTTAGAACACATATGTGACCCTTAGGACCACATACGACCCCTTACGATAATATTTCATCATTCATGGTCATATGTGGTCCTAATCATTCATGCATGTGTTCTAACACATATGTAACTCCTTAGGGGTCCAATGTGGTCCTAAAGGATCACGAATGTGTTAGAACACATCCATGGATCACATAAGACCCCTTACGACACTATTTGGTCATTCATGGTCAAGTTAGGTCCTAAGGGGTGTATATGTGTCGTAAGGGGTCCAATGAGGTCCTAAGGGGTCACAAATGTGTTCGAACATATGCATGACCCCTTAGGACCACATACGACTCCTTACGACACTATTTGGTCATTCATGGTCAAATTAGGTCCTAAGGGGCATATATGTGTCTCAAGGGATCCAATTTGCTCCTAAAGCGGTCACAGATGTGTTAGAACACATGTGTGATGACTTATGACCGTATACGACCCCTTATGACCCTGTTTAGTTGTTCATGGTCAAATTAGGTCCTAAGGGGTGCATATGTGTCGTAAGGGGTCCTAAGGGGTGCACATGTGTTGTAAGGGGTCCAATTTGGTCCTAAGGGGTCACGAATGTGTTAGAACACATGTGTGACCCCTTAGGACCATATATAAGCCCTTACAACACTTTGATAATTCATGGTCAAATTAGGTCCTAATAGATGCATATGTGTCATAAGGGGTCCAATATGGTCCTAAGGAGTCATGGATACTCCTAAACACATGCATGACCCCTTAGGACCACATACTACCCCTTACATCACTATTTGATCATTCATGATGAAATTAGATCCTAAGGGGTGCATATTTGTCGTAGGGGTTGTAAGGGGTGTATATGTGTCATAAGGGGTTCTATGTGCTCCTAAGGCATCATGGATATGTTAGAACACATGCATGAACCCTTAGGACCACATATGACGCCTTATGATATTATTTGATAATTCATGGTCAAATTATGTCTTAAGGGGTGTATATGTCTCGTAAGGAGTCTGATGTTGTCATAAGGGGTCATAGATGTGTTAGAATATATACGTGACCCCTTAGGACTACATACAACCCCTTACGACATTATTTGGTCATTAATGGTCTTTATGTGTTGTAAGGGTTCCAATGTGGTCCTAAGGAGTCACAGATGTGTTACAACAAATGTGTGACCCCTCAGGACCACATACAACCCCTTACATCACGATTTGGTCATTCATGGTCAAATTACATCCTAAGGGGTGAATATCTATCATAAGGGGTCCTAAGGGGTACATATGTGTTGTAAGGGATTCTATGTGGTCCTAAGCCATCACAGATCTATTAGAACACATGCGTGAAACCTGAGGACCACATACAACCCCTTACGACATTATTTGGCAATTCATAGTCAAATTATGTCCTAAGGGGTGCATATGTGTCGTAAGGGGTCCAATGTGGTCCTAATGGGTCATATATGTGTTAGAACACATACATGACCCCTTATGACCACATAGGACCCCTTACATCACTATTTGGTCATTAGTGGTCAAATTACATCCTAATGGGTGCATATGTGTCCTAAGGGGTGTTAGGTGGTTCATATGTGTCATAAGGGGTTATATGTGGTCTTAAGGGTCACGAATATGTTAGAACACAAGCATCAACCGTTAGGACCACATATGACCCCTTATGACATTATTTGGTAATTCATGGTCAAATGATGTCCTAAGCGGTGTATTTGTGTCATAAGGGGTTCAATGTGGTCCTAAGGGGTCATGAATGTGTTGGAACACATACGTTACCCCTTAAGACCACATTCAACCTGTTACGATACTATTTGGTCATTCATTGTCAAATTAGGTCCTAAGGGGTGCATATGTGTCCTAAGGGGTGCAATGTGGTTTTAAGGGGTCACAAATGTGTTAGAACACATGTGTGACCCCTTAGGGCCACATACGACCCCTTAGGACACTATTTGGCCATTCATGATCAAATTAGGTCCTCAAAGGTACATATGTGTAGTACAAGGTCGAATTTGGTCTTAAGACCTCACGGATGTGTTAGAACACATGAATGACCCCTTCGGATCACATTCGACCCCTTATGACACTATTTGATAATTGTGGTCAAATTAGGTCCAAAGGGGTGCATCTATGTCGTAAAGGGTCCAATATGGTCCTAAAGGCTCATAGATATGTTAGAACACATGCGTGACCCCTTAAGACCACATATGACCCCTTACATAACTATTTGGTCATTCATGGTCAAATTACATCCTAAAGGGTGCATATGTGTCGTAATGGGTCATAAGGGGTGGATATGTGTCGTAATGGGTTCTATGTGGTCCTAAGGGGTCACAGATCTGTTAGAACACATGCATGAACCCTTAGGACAACATACAACCCCTTAGGACATTAATTGGTAATTCATGGTCGAATTATGTCTTAAGGGGTATATAAGTGTCATAAGGGGTTCAATGTGGTCCTAAGGGATCATAAATGTGTTAGAACATGCATGACCACTTAGGATTGCATACGACCCCTTACGACACTATTTGGTCATTCAGGCTAAAATTAGGTCCTTAGGGGTGCATATGTGTCGTAACAGGTCCTAAGGGGTGCATAGGTGTTGTAATGGGTCCTAAGGGGTGCACATGTGTCATAAGGGTCCAATTTGGTCCTAAGGGGTCACGAATGTGTTAGAACACATGTGCGACCCATTAGGATAGCATACGACCCCTTATGACACTATTTGATAATTCATGGTCAAACTAGGTCCTAATAGATGCATAGGTGACATAAGGGGTCCAATGTGGTCCTAAGTGGTCACCGATATTGCTAAACACGTGTGACCCCTTAGGACCACATACTACCCCTTGTGTCACTATTTGGTCATTCATGATTAAATTAGATCCTAAGGGGTGCTTATGTGTTGTAAGGGGTCCTAAGGGGTGCATATGTGTCATAAGGGGTTCTATGTGCTCCTAAGGGGTCACCGATATGTTAGAAAACATGCATGAACCCTTAGGACCACATACAACCCATTATGACATTATTTGGTAATTTATGGTCAAATTATGTCTTAAAGGGTGTATATGTGTCATAAGGGATCTAATGTGGTTGTAATGGGTCACGGATGTGTTAGAACACATATGTGACCCCTTAGGACTACATACAACCCCTTATGACACCATTTGGTCATTAATGGTCAAATTAGTTCCTAAGGGGTGCATATGTGTCGTAAGGGGTCCAATGTGGTCCTAAGGAGTCAAAGATTTGTTAGAACACATGTGTGACCCCTTAGGACTAAATATGACCCCTTACGACACTATTTGGTCATTCATGTTCAAATTAGGTCCTAAGAGGTGCATATGTGTCATAAGGGGTTCAATTTGGTCCTAAGAGTACACATATGTGTTGGAACACATGCATGATTCCTTAGGACCACATACGACCCCTTACGACACTATTTGGTTATTCATGGTCAAATTAGGTCCGAAGGGGTGCATATGTGTTGTAAGGAGTCCAATTTTCTACTAAGGGGTCACAGATGTGTTAGAACACATGTGTGACCCCTTAGGACCACATACGACACTATTTTCTCTTTCGTGGTCAAATTAGGTCCTAAGGGGCGCATATGTGTTGTAAGGGGTTTTAGGGTGTGCATATTTGTTGTAAGGGGTCCAATTTGGTCCTAATGGGTCATAGATGTGTTAGAACACATGCGTAACCTCTTTGGACCACATACGACCTGTTACAACACTATTTGATAATTGTTGTCAAATTAGGTCCAAAAGAGTGCATATGTGTCAGAAGGGGTCCAATGTATACCTAAGGGGTCACAAATACATTAGAACACATGCGTGACCCCTTAGGTTCACATACGACCCCTTATGTCACTATTTAGTTATTCATGATCAAATTACAGCCTAAAAGTTGCATATGTGTCGTAAGGGGTCCTAAAAGATGCATATATGTTGTAAGGGGTTCTATGTGGTCCTAAGGGGTCACAGATGTGTTGGAACACATGCCTAAACCGTTAGGACCACATATGACCCCTTACGATATTATTTGGTAATTTATGGTAAAATTATGTCCTACGGGGTATATATGTGTCGTAAGGGGTCCAATGTGGTCTTAAGAGATCACAAATGTGTTAGAACACATATGTGACCCCTTAGGAGCACATACCACTCCTTATGACACTATTTGATCATTCCTGGTTAAATTAGGTCCTAAAGGGTTTATATGTGTTGTAAGGGGTCCAATTTGGTCCTGAGGGGTCACAGATGTGTTAGAACACATGCACGACCCCTTAGGACCACATACGCCCCCTCAAAACACTATTTGATAATTTGTTGTCAAATTAGGTCCTAAGCGGTGCATGTGTCATAAGGGGTCCAATGTGGTCATAAGGGGTCATGGATATCTTAGAACACATGCGTAACCCCTTATGACCACATACAACCCCTTTTGACATTATTTGGTAATTCATGGTCAAATTATGTTCGAAGGGCTGTATATGTCTCGTAAGGGGTCCAATGTGGTCCTAAGGGGTCACAGAGGTGTTAAAACACATACGTGATCCCTTAGGACCAAATACGACCCCTTATGACACTATTTGGTCATTCATGGTCAAATTAGGTCCTAAGGGGTGCATATGTGTTGTAAGGGGTCCAATGTGGTCCTAATTGGTCACAAATGTGTGAGAACACATGCATGACTCCTTAGGAACACCTACGACCCCTTACAACACTATTTGAGTATTCATGGTCAAATTAGGTCCTAGGGGGTACATGTGTATCATATGGGGTCCAATTTGATCCTAAGAGGTCACAGATGTGTTATAAAACATGTGTGAATAGTTAGGACCACATAGGACCCCTTACGACACTCTTTGGTCATTTGTGGTCAAATTAGGTCCTAAGGGGTGCATATGTGTTGTAAGGAATCCAATTTGGTCCTAAAGGGTCATGGATGTCTTTGAACACATGTGTGAACCCTTAGGACCACATACAACTCCTTGCGACACTATTTGGTCATTCGTAATCAAATTAGGTCCTAAGGGTTACATATGTGTCGTAAGGGGTCCTAAGGGTTGCATATGTGTCGTAAGGGGTCCTAAGGGTTGCATATGTGTTGTAAGGTGTCTAATTTGGTCTTAAAGTGTCACAAATGTGTTAGAACACATTCGTGACCCCTTTGGACAACATTTGACCCCTTATGACACTATTTGATAATTGTGATCAAATTAGGTCCAATGGAGTGCACATGTGTTGTAAGGTGTCCAATGTGGTCCTAAGGGGTCGTAGATATGTTAGAACATATGTTTGACCCCTTAGGACCACATACAACCCCTTACATCACTATTTGGTCATTCATGGTCAAATTAGGTCATAAGGGGTGCATATGTGTTGTAAGGGGTTATGTGTCATCATAAGGGGTCACGAATTTAACACATTCGTGAACCCTTAGGACCACATATGACCCCTTATGATATTATTTGGTAATTCATGGTAAAATTATGTCTCAAGGGGTGTATATGTGTCGTAAGGGGTCCAATGTGGTCCTAAGGGGTCACAGATGTGTTAGAACATAGACATGACCCCTTACGACCACATACGACCCCTTAGGACACTATTTGGTCATTCATGGTAAAATTACATCCTTAGGGGTGCATATGTGTCGTAAGGGGTCCTAAGGGTTTCATATAGGTCGTAAGGGATTCTATGTGGTCCTAAGGGGCCACAGATGTGTTAGAACACATGCGTGAATCCTTAGGACCACATATGACCCCTTATGACATTATTTGATAATTCATGGTCAAATTATTTCTTGAGGGGTGTATATATGTCATAAGGGGTCCAATGTGGTCCTAAGGGGTCATGGATGTGTTAGAACACATGCATGACCCCCAAGATCCACATATGACCTCTTACGACACTATTTGGTCATTCATGGTCAAATTAGTTTGTAAGGGGTGCATATGTGTCGTAAGGGGTCCACTATGGTCCTAAGGGGTCATGAATGTGTTAAAACACATGCATGACCTTGTAGGATCACATATGACCCCTTACAACACTATTTGGTTATTCATGGTCAATTTAGGTCCTAAGCAGTGCATATTTGTTAAAAGGGGTCCAATGTGGTCCTAAGGGGTCACAGAGGTGTTACAACATATGTGCGACCCCTTAGGACCACATAAGACCCCTTATGACACTATTTGGTCATTCACGATCAAATTAGGTCTTAAGGGGTACCTGTGTGTCGTAAGGGGTCCAATTTGGTCCTAAATGGGTCATGAATATGTTAGAACACATCCATGACCACTTAGAACAACATATGACCCATTATGATAGTATTTGGTCATTCATGGTCAAATTAGGTCCTAAGGGGTTCATATGTGTTGTAAGGGGTCGTGAGGGGTTCATATGTGTCGTAAGGGGTTCTATGTGTCCCTAAGGGGTCATAGATATGTTAGAACACATGCATGACCCCTAAGGACCACATATAACCCCTTATGATAGTATTTGGTCATTCATGGTCAAATTAGGTCATAAGGGGTGCATTTGTGTCATAAGGGGTCCAATGTGGTCCTAAAGGGTCATAGATGTGTTATTTCACATGCATGACCCCTAGGACCACATGTGACCCTTGACGTCACTATTGGGTCATTCTTGGTAAAATTAGGTCCTAAGGGGTGTATATGTGTTGCAAGGGGTTCAATGTGGTCCTAAGGGGTCACAAATGTGTTAGAACACATACGTGGCCCCTTAGGACCACATTGGACCGCTTACGACACTATTTGATAATTCATGGTCAAATTAGGTCTGAAGGGGTGCATATGTGTCGTAAGGGGTCCAATGTGGTCCTAAAGGGTCACAGATATCTTAGAACAAATGCATGGCCCCTTATGATCACATACAACCCCTTACATCACTATTTGGTCATTTGTGGTCAAATTACATCCTAATGGGTGCATATGTATCATAAGGGGTCCTAGGGGATTCATATGTGTCGTGAGGGGTTCTATGTGGTCCTAAAGGGCCATAGATGTGTTGGAATAAATGCGTAAACCCTTACGACATTATTTGGTAATTCATGGGGGAATTATGTCTTGAGAGGTGTATAGGTGTCATAAGGGGTCCAATGTGGTCCATAGGGGTCACAAATTTTTTAGAACATATATGTGACCCCTTAAGATCACATACGACCCCTTAGGACACTACTTGTTCATTCATGGTCCAATTACATCCTTAGGGGTGCAGATGTGTCGTAAGGGGTCCTAAGGGGTGCATATGTGTTGTAAGGGGTTCTATGTCATCCTAAGGGGTCACAAATGTGTTAGAACACATGCATGAACCCTTAGGACCACATATGACCCCTTACGACATTATTTGGTAATTCATGGTCAAATCATGTCTTAAGGGGTGTGTATGTGTCATAAGTAGTCCAATGTGTTCTATGGGGTCACAGATGTGTTAGAACACATGCGTGACCCCCTAGGACTGTATACGACCTCTAACAATACTATTTGGTCATTCATGGTCAAATTAGTTCCTAAGGGGTGCATAGTTTTCATAAGGGGTCCAAGGTGGTCCTAAGGGGTCACGAATGTGTTAGAGCACATGCCTGACCCCTTAGGATCACATACGACACCTTACGACACTATTTGGTCACTCATGGTCAAATTAGGTCCTAAGGGGTGCATATGTGTCATAAGGGGTCCAATGTGGTCCTAAGGGGTCACAAATGTGTTACAACATATGTGTGACCCCTTATGACCACATACAACACCTTACATCACTATTTGGTCATTTGTGGTCAAATTACATCCTAATGGGTACATATGTGTTGTAAGGGGTCCTAGGGGGTTCATATGTGTCATGAGGGGTTCTTCATGGTCCTAAGGGGTCACAAATATGTTAGAACACATGCATGAACTCTTAGAACAAAATACGACACCTTATGACATTATTGGGTAATTCATGCTCAAATTATGTCCTAAGGGGCATATTTGTGTCACAAGGGGTCCAATGTGATCCTAAGGGGTTATGGATGTGTTAGAACACATACATGACCCCTTAGGACCACATATGACCACTTACAACACTATTTGGTCATTCATGGTAAAATTAGGTCCTAAGGGGTGCATATATGTCGTAAGGGGTTCAATGTGGTTTTAAAGGGTCACAAATGTGTTAGAATACATTTGTGATCCCTCAGGACCACATACAACCCCTTACGACACTTTTTGGTCAATCGTGGACAAATTAGGTCCTAAAGGATACATATGTCTCGTAAGGGGTCTAATTTGGTCCTAAGATGTCATGGATGTGTTAGAACACATGCGTGACCCCTTAGGACCACATACGACCCCTTACGACACTATTTGGTCATTCATGGTCAAATTAGGTGCTAAGGGGTGCATATGCGTCCTAAGGGGTCCAATTTGGTCCTAAGGTGTCATGGATGAGGCAGAACACATATGTGACCACTTAGGACCAAATTTGAGCCATTATGATAGTATTTGATAATTGTTGTCAAATTCAATCAAAAGGGGTGCATATGTGTCGTAAGGGGTCCAATGTGGTCCTAAGGGGTCACAACTATTTTAGAACATATGCATGATCCCTTAGGACCACATATGACCTCTTACATCACTATTTGGTCATTCATGGTCAATTTACATGCTAAGAGGTGTATATGTGTCGTAAGGGATCCAATGTGGTCTTAAGGGGTGACACATGTTTTAAAACATATACGTAACCCCTTTGGACCACATACAACCCCTTAGGACACTATTTAGTCATTTTTGGTCAAATTACATCCCTAGGGGTGCATATGTGTCATAAGGGGTTCTAAGGAGTACACATATGTCGGAAGAGATTCTATGTGGTCTTAAGGGGTCATCGATGTGTTATAACACATGCATGAATGCTTAGGACCATATATGACCCCTTAGAACATTATTTGGTAATTCATGGTCAAATTATGTCCTAAGGGGTTTATATGTGCCGTAACTGGTCCAATATGATCCTAAGGGGTCATAGATGTGTTAGAACACATACCTGAACCCTTAGGACAACATACAACCCCTTCCTAAACTATTTGGTCATTCATTGTCAAATTAGGTCCTAAGGGGTGCATATGTGTCGTAAGGGGTCCATTGTGATCCTAAGGGGTCATGTATGTGTTAGAACACATGCATGATCCCTTAGGATCACATACGACCCCTTACATCACTATTTGGTCATTCACATTCAATTTAGGCCCTAAGGGGTGCATATGTGTTGTAAGGGGTTACAGATGTGTTAGAACATATGCATGACCCCTTAGGACCACATACAACCCCTTACGACACTATTTGGTCATTCATGGTCGAATTAGGTCCTAAGGGGTTCATATGTGTCGTAAAGAGTCCAATCTTTTCCTAAGGGGTCACAGATGTGTTAGAACACATGCGTGACCACTTAGGACTGCATATGACCCCTTACGATATTATTTGGTCATTCATGGTCAAATTAGCTCCTAAGGGGTACATATGTGTTATAAGGGGTTGTAAGGGGTTCATATGTGTCGTAAGGGATTCTATGTTGTCCTAAGGGATCATGGATGTGCTAGAACCCATGCATGACTGCTAAGGACCACATACGACCCCTTATGATAGTATTTGGTCATTCATAGTCAAATTAGGTCCTAAGGGGTACATATATATCGTAAGGGGTCCAATGTGGTCCTAAGTGGTCATGGATGTGTTAGAACACATGTGTTACCCCTTAGGACCACATGGGACCCCTTACGATACTTTTTGGTCATTCCTTGTCAAATTAGGTCCTAAGGGGTGTATATGTGTCATAAGGGGTCCAATGTGGTCCTAAAGGGTCATGAATGTGTTAGAACACTTAGGTGACCCCTTAGGACCACATACGACCCCTTATGACACTATTTGATAGTTCATAGTAAAATTAGATCCTAAGGGGTGCATATGTGTCATAAGGGGTCCAATGTGGTCCTAAGACATCATGGATATGTTAGAACACATGTGTGACCCCTTATGACCATATAAGACCCCTTATGTCACTATTTGGTCATTCATGGTCAAATTACGTCGTAAGGGTTGCATATGTGTCATACGGGGTCCTAAGGGGTGAATATGTGTCATAATGTGTCTGAGATGTGCTAGAAGACATGCATGAATCATTAGAACCACATATGACCCCTTAGAACATTATTTGTTAATTTATGGTCAAATTATGTCCTAAGGGGTCATGGATATGTTAGAACACATACGTGACCCCTTAGTACCACATATGACCCCTTACGACACTATTTGGTCATTCATGGTCAAATTGCATCCTAAGGTTTACATATGTGTCGTGAGGGGCCCAATGTGGTCCTAAGGGGTCACATATGTGTTAGAACACGTGTGACCCCTTAGGACCACTTACTACCCCTTATGACACTATTTTTCCATTCGTGGTCAAATTAGGTCCTAAGGGATACATATGTGTCATAAGGGGTCCAATTTGGTCCTAAGGGGTCACAGATGTGTTAGAACACATGTGTGACCCCTTAGGACCACATACTACCCCTTACGACACTATTTTCCATTTGTGGTCAACTTAGGTCCTAAGGGATACATATGTGTTGTAAGGGGTCCAATTTGGTCCTAAGGGGTCACACATGTGTTAGAACACATGTGTGACACATTAGGACCATATAGGACCCCTTACGACACTATTTGGTCATTCATGGTCAACTAGGTCCTAAGGGGTGTATATGTGTTGTAAGGGGTCCAATGTGGTCCTAAGGGATGTATATGTGTTGTAAGGGGTCCAATGTGGTCCTAAGGGGTCGCGAATGTGTTAAAACACATGTTTGATCTCTTAGGACCACATACAACCCCTTAGGACACTATTTGGTCATTCATGATCAAATTAGGTCTTAAGGGGTGTATATGTGTCATAACATGGGTCCTATGTGGTCCTAAGGGGTGGATATGTGTCATAACTTGGGTCCTATGTGGTCATAAGGGGAGTATATGTGTTGTAAGGGGTTGTATGTGGTCCTAAGGGGTCACATATGTGTTAGAACACATGCATGACCCCTAAGGACCACATATGAGTCCTTACAACACTATTTGGTCATTCATGGTCAAATTATGTCCTAAGGGGTGCATATGTGTCATAAGGGGTCGAATTAGGTCCTAAAGGATGCATATGGGTCGTAAGGGATCCTATGTGGACCTAAGGGGTCATAGATATATGACCCCTTATGACACATATGCACCCATTATGACCCCTTACAACACATATGCACCCCTTAGGACACAATTTGACCAAGAATGACCAAATTGTGTCGTACGGAGTTGTATGTTGTCCTAAGGGGTCACGCATGACCAAATAGTGTCATAAAGAGTTGTATGTTGTCCTAATTGGTGCATATATGTTGTAAGGGGTCCTATGTGGTCCTAAGGGGTCATTTATGTTTTAGAACACATGCGTGACACTTTAGGACCACATATGACCCCTTATAACACATATTTACCCCTTAGGACCCCTTACAACACATATGCACCCCTTAAGCTGTAATTTGATCATGAACAACCAAATAGTGTCGTAAGGGGTCGTATGTGGTCCTAATGGGTCACACATGTTTTCTAACACATCTATGAACCCTTAGGACCACATAGGACCCCTTATGATACATCCCTTAGGACCACATAGGACCCTTATGACACATATGGACCCCTTAGGACCATATTCGACACATACACACCCCTTAGGACGTAATTTGACCACAAATGACCAAATAGTTTTGAAAGGAGTCATATTTGGTCCTAAGGGATTATGGATGTGTTCTAACAAATGTGTGACCAATTAGGATCACATAGGACCCCTTACAAAACTAATTGGTCATTCACTGTCAAATTAGGTCCTAAGGGGTGCATATGTGTCGTAAGGGGTCCAACGAGGTCCTAAGGGGTCATAGATGTGTTAGAACACATGTGTGACCCCTTAAGACCACATCCCCTTATGACACTATTTGGTCATTCCTCATCACATTAGGTCCTAAGGGGTGTATATGTGTTGTAAGGGGTCCAATGTGGTCCTAAGGGGTCACGAAAGTGTTAGAACACATATGTGACCCCTTAGGACCACATACGACCCCTTATGACACTATTTGATAATTCATGGTCAAATTAGGTCCTAAGGGGTGCATATGTGTCGTAAGGGGTCCAATGTGGTCCTAAGGCATAATGGATATGTTAGAACACATGTACGACCCCTTAGGACCACATACGACCCCTTATGTTGCTATTTGGTCATTCATGGTCAAATTAACTCCTAAGGGTTGCATATGTGTCCTAAGGGGTCCTAAGGTGTGCATATGTGTCGTAAAGGGTCCTAAGTGTGCATATGTGTCGCAAGGGGTTCTATGTGATCCTAAGGGGTCTGAGATGTGCTAGAACACATGCATCAGGTGTTGGAACTGCATACAACCCCTTACGACATTATTTGGTATTTCATGATCAAGTTATGTCCTAAGGGGTGTATAAGTGTCGTAATGGGTCCAATCTGGTCCTAAGGGGTCATGGAGGTGTTAGAACACATACATGACCCCTTAGGACCACATACAACCCCTTACGACACTAGTTGGTCTTTCATGGTCAAATTAGGTCCTAAGGGGCGCATGTGTGTCGTAAGGGGTCCAATGTGGTTCTAAGGGGTCTCAAATGTGTTAGAACACATATGTGACCCCTTAGGACCACATAGTACACCTTACGAAACTATTGCCATTTATGGTCAACCTAGGTCCTAAGGGATACATCTGTGTTGTAAGGGGTCCAATTTGGTCCTAAGGGGTCATTGATGCTTTAGAACACATGTGTGACACCTTAGGATCATATAGGACCCCTTATGACACTATTTGGTTATTCATGGTCAAATTAGGTCCTAAGGGGTGTATATGTGTTGTAAGGGGTTCAATATGGTGCTTAGGGATCATGAATGTGCTAAAACACATGTTTGACTTCTTAGGACCACATACGACCCCTTACAACACTATTTGGTCATTCATGGTCAAATTAGGCCCTAAGGGGTGTACATGTGTTGTAACATGGGTCATATGTGGTCCTAAGGGGTGCATATGTGTCACAACTTGGGTCCTATGTGGTCATAAGGGGTGCATATGTGTTGTAAGGGTTTGTATGTGGTCCTAAGGGGTCATGGATGTGTTAGAACACATGCGTGACCCCTAAGGACCACATATGACTCCTTACGACACTATTTGGTCATTCGTGGTCAAATTATGTCCTAATGGGTGCATATGTGTCTTAAGGGGTCAAATGTGTTCCTAAGGGGTGCATATGTGTTGTAAGGGATCCTATGTGGTCCTAAGGGGTCATAGATGTCATAGAACACATGGTGAACCTTTAGGACCACATACGACCTCCTACAACACATATGCACCCATTAGGACCCCTTAGGACGTCTTACGACACATATGCATCCCTTAGGATGCAATTTGACCAAGAATGACCAAATAGTGTTTTAAGTAGTTGTATGTGGTCCAAATGGGTCACGCATGTGTTCAAACACATCTATGACCCCTTAGGACCAAATAGACCCCTTATGACACTATTTGGTCATTCATGGTCAAATTACATCTTAAGGGGTGCATGTGTGTCAAATGTGGTCCTACTCGGTGCATATGTGTCGTAAGGGGTCCTATGTGCTCCTAAGGGGTCATAGATGTTTTAGAACATATGTGTGACCCTTTAGGACCACATATGACCCCTTACAATACATATTCACCCCTTAGGACCCCTTACGACACATAGGCACCCATTAGGACGTAACTTGACCATTAATGACCAAATAGTGTCGTAAGGGGTTGTATGTGGTCCTAAGGGGTCACACATGTTTTCTAACACATCTGTGACCCCTTAGGACCACATACAACCCCTTATGACACATATTCTCCCCTTACAACCACATAGGACCCTTACAACACATATGCACCCATTAGGACCCTATACAACACATATGCACTGCTTAGGATATAATTTGACCACAAATGACAAAATAGTGTCATAAGGGGTCATATTTGGTCCTAAGGAGTCACAGATTTTTTCTAACACGTGTGATCCCTTAGGATCTCATACAACCCCTTACAACATTATTTGGTCATTTGTGGTCAAATTAGGTCCTAAGGGGTGCATATGTGTTGTAAGGGGTGCATATGTGTCATAAGGGGTCTAATGTGGTCCTAACGGGTCACAGATGTGTTAAACACGTGTGACCCCTTATGACCACATGTGACCCCTTATGACACTATTTTCTCATTCCTCATCAAATTAGGTCCTAAGGGGTGTATATGTGTCGTAAGGGGTCCAATGTGGCCCTAAGGTGTCATGAATGTGTTAGAATAGATATGTGACCCCTTAGGACCACATGCGACCCCTTATGACACTATTTGATAATTAATGGTCAAATTATGTCCTAAGGGGTGCATATGTGTCATAAGGGGTCCAATGTGGTCCTAAGGTGTCATGGATATGTTAGAACACATGCGTGACCCCTTAGGACCACATAGGACCCCTTATGTCACTATTTGGTCATTCATGGTCAAATTACATCCTAAGGGTTGCATATGTTTTCTAAGGGGTCCTCAGGGGTGCATATGTGTTGTAAGGGGTTCTATGTGCTCCTAAGGGGTCTGAGATGTGCTAGAACACATGCGTGAAGTGTTAAAACCAAATATGACCCCTTACGACATTATTTGGTAATTCATGGTCAAGTTATGTCCTAAGGGGTGTATATGTGTTGTAAGGGGTCCAATGTCGTCCTAAGGGGTAACAGATGTGTTAGAACACATATGTGACCCCTTAGGACCACATATGACCCCTTAGAACACTATTTGGTCATTCATGGTCACATTAGGTCCTAAGGGGTTCATATGTGTCATAAGGGGTCCAATGTGGTCTTAAGGGGTCATAGATGTGTTAGAACACATGTATGACCCGTAGGACCACATACTACCCCTTACAACACTATTTTGCCATTCATATTCAAATTAAGTCCTAAGGGATACATATGTGTTGTAAGGGGTCCAATTTGGTCCTAAGGGGTCATAGATGTGTTAGAACACGTGTCACACCTTAGGACCATAGAGGACCCCTTACGACACTATTTGGTCATTCATGGTGAAATTAGGTCGTAAGGGGTGTATTTGTTTTGTAAGGGGTCCAATGTGGTTCTAAGGGGTTGTGAATGTGTTAAAACACATGTTTGACCTCTTAGGACCACATACAACCCCTTATGACACTATTTGGTCATTCATGGTCACATTAGGTCCTAAGGGGTGGATATGTTTGGTGACATGGGTCCTATGTGGTCCTAAGGTGTGCATATGTGTCGTAACTTGGGTCCTATATGGTTGTAAGGGGTTGTATGTGGTCCTAAGGGGTTAGAGATGTGTTAGAATAGATGCATGACCCCTAAGGACCACATATGACTCGTTACAACATTGTTTGGTCGTTCGTGTTCAAATTATGTCCTAAGGGGTGCATATGTGTTGTAAGGCGTCGAATGTGGTCCTAAGGGGTGCATATGTGTCATAAGGGATCCTATGTGGTCCTAAGGGGTCATAGATGTGATATAACACATGCATGGACCTTTAGGATGACATACGACCCCTTACAACAGATATGCACCCATTAGGACCCCTTACAACACATATGCACCCCTTAGGATGCAATTTGACCAAGAATGACCAAATAGTGTCGTAAGGATTTGTATGTGGTCCTAAAGGGTCACATGTGTTCAAACACATCTATGACCCCTTAGGATGAGATACAACCCCTTACGACACTATTTGGTCATTCATGGTCAAATTACATCCTAAGGGGTGCATATGTGTCGAATGTGGTCCTAATGGGTGCATATGTTTTGTAAGGGGTCCTATGTGGTCCTAAGGGGTCATGGATGTTTTAGAACATATTCATGAGCCTTTAGGACCACATATGTCCCCTTACACCACATATTCACCCCTTAGGATGCCTTACGACACATATGCACCCCTTAGGATGTAATTTGACTACGAATGACCAAAAAGTGTAGTAAGGGGTTGTATGTGGTTCTAAGGGGTCACACATGTGTTCTAACACATTTGTGACCCCTTAGGACCACATACAACCCCTTACAACACATATTCTCCCCTTACGACCATATAGGACCCCTTACAACACATATGCACCCCTTAGGATCACATTCAATACATATGCACTCCTTAGGACTTAATTTGACCACAAATGAACAAATATTATCGTAAGGGGTCATATTTGGTCCTAAGGGGTCATGGATGTTTTCTAACACATATGTGACCCTAGGATCACATACGAACCCTTACGACACTATTTGGTCATTCGTGGTCAAATTATATGCTAAGGGGTGCATATGTGTTGTAAGGGGTCCTATGTGGTCCTAAGGGGTGCGTCATATGTGGTTGTAAAGGGTCCCCAATGTGTTATAACACATCTGTGACCCTTTAGGATCACATATGACTCGTTACAACACATATGTACCCCTTAGGACCCTATATCTTGTAAGGGGTCGTATGTGGTCCTAAGGGGTGCATATGTGTTGTAAGGGGTTGTATGTGGTCCTAAGGGGTCATGGATGTGTTATAAAACATGTGTGACCCCTTAGGACCAAATACTAACCCTTATGACACTATTGGGTCATTCATGGTGAAATTATGTCCTAATGGGTGCATATGTGCTTTAACGGGTCCTAAAGGGTCCATATATGTCATAAGGGGTCCTAAGGGGTGTATATGTGTTGAATATGGTCTTACGGGGTCACAGATGTGTTATAACACGTGTGACCCTTTAAGACCACATACGAACCCTTACAATATATATACACTCCTTAAGACCCCTTACAACACATATGTAGCCCTTATGACCTAATTTGACCATGAATGACCAAATAGTGTCGTAGGGGGTTGTATATGGTCCTAAGGGGTCATGCATGTTATCTAACACATTCATGACCCCTTAGGATGAAATATGACCCCTTACGAGACTATTTGGTCATTCATGGTCAAATTACATCTTAAGGGGTGCATATGTGTTGAATGTGGTCCTAAGGGTTGCATATGTGTCATAAGGAATCCTATGTGGTCCTAAGGGGTTACGAATGTGTTATAACACATGTGTGATTATTTAGGACCACCTACAACCCCTTACAACACATATGCACCCCTTGGGACCCCTTAGTATCCCTTACAACACATATGCACCCCTTAGGATGCAATCTGACCACAAATGACCAAATAGTGTCATAAATGGTCATATGTGGTCCTAAAGGATCATGCAGGGGTCCTAAGGGGTTCATATGTGTTGTAAGGGGTTGTATGTTGTCCTAATGTGTTTTATTTTATGGTTGTGGTTCTAATGTGTCCCAAAGGGTCAAAGAGGGTCCTAAAGTGTCATAATACCCCTTAAAACACAACATGACCCCTAGGAACCCTCCATGACCCCTTTCAATCCATTCAAACACTCAAGTGTGTCCCAAGTGGTCGTAGGACCTCTTGGGACACACTAGAGCTTTTTACTATGTTCGTAGGGGTCAAAGAGGGTCCTAATAGCTTAATAGTACCCATTCAGATGCATTAGGACCCCTAAGAACCCTCTATGACCCCTTTCCACACATTCAAACCCTCAAGTGTCTTCCAAGTGGTTGTAGGACCCCTTAGGACACACTCAAGGGTTCTAATGTGTCCCTATGGGTCAAAGAGGGTCCTAGTAACCTTTGTAACACATTAGGACCCCTAGGAAGCCTTTATGACCCTTTTCAACACATTCACACCCTCACGTGTGTCCCAAAGGGTCATCAGACCTCTTGGGACACACTAGAGGGTTCTAATGTGTCCCAAAAGGTCAAAGAGGGTCTTAAGGTGTCATATTATATGTTGGACAACATTAGGACCCGTAAGAACCCTCCATGACCCCTTTCAACACATTCAAACACTCAAGTGTCCTCCAAGTGGTTGTAGGACCCCTTCAAACATAGTAGAGGGTTCCAACATGTCACCAAGCATCAAAGAGGGTCCTAAGAGGTCCTAGTACTCCTTCAGATGCATTAGGACACCTAAGAAAACTCTCTGACCCCTTTTGACATATTCAAACCCTCAAGTGTGTCCTTAGTGGTCGTAGGATCCCTTCGGACACACTCGAGGGTTCTAATGTGTCTATAGGGGTCAAAGAGGGTCCTAAGGGGTCATATTACCCTTTGGAATGCATTAGGGCCCCTAAGAACCCTCCACAACCCCTTTTGACACATTCACACCCTCAAGTGTGTCCCAAAGGGTCATAGGACCCCTTGGGACATAATAGAGGGTTCTAATGTGTCCCCAAGGGTCAAAGAGGGTCCTAGTACCACTTCAAATGCATTAGGACCCTTAGTAACCCTTTATGACCCATTCCCACACATTCAAACACTCAACTATGTCCCGAGTGGTCATAGGACCCCTTAGGGACACACTCAAGGGTTCTGATGTGTCCCTAGCAGTCAAACAGGGTCGTAATGTGTCCTAGTAACACTTTGGAATGCATTCAGACCCCTAAGAACCCTCTATGAACCCATTCGATACATTCACACCCTAAAATGTGTCCCAAAGAGTCGTACAACCCCTTGGGACACACTAGAGGGTTCTAATGTGTCCCCAAGGGTCAAAGAGGGTCCTAGTACCCCTTCGGACACATTAGGACCCCTAAGAACCCTTTATGACCCCTTTCAACACATTCAAATCATCAAGTGTATCCCAAGTGGTTGTAGGACCTCTTAGGACACACTCGAGGGTTCTAATGTGTCCCTAGTGGTCAAAGAGGGGCCTAAGGGGTTCTAGTACACTTTGGAACACATTAGGACCCCTAAGAAGCTTCTATGACCCCTTTCGACACATTCAAACCCTCAAGTGTGTCCCAAGGGGTTGTAGGACCCCTTGGGACACACTAGAGGGTTCTAATGTACCCCCAAAGGTCAAAGAGGGTCCTAATACACCTTTAGATGCATTGGGACCCCTAGGAACCCTCTATGACCCCTTTCAACACATTCAAACCCTCAAGTGTGTCCCAAGTGGTTGTAGGATGCCTTATGACACACTCAAGGGTTCTAATGTCTCCCTAAGGGTCAAAGAGGGTCCTAATGGGTCCTAATAACTTTTGAAATGCATTAGGACCCCTAAGAACCCTCCATGACCCCTTTCGACACATTCACACCCTCAACTATGTCCCAAAGTGTCGTAGGACCCCTTGGGACACACTAGAGGGTTCTAATGTGTCCCCAAGGGTCAAAGAGGGTCTTAAGGGGTCATAGTACCCCTTCAGATGCATTAGGATCCCTAAGAACCCTTTATGAACCCTTTCGACACATTCAAACCCTCAAGTGTGTCCCAAGTGTTTGTAGGGACCCTTAGGACACACTCAAGGGTTCTAATGTGTCGCTAGGGGTCAAAGAGGGTCCTAAGGGGTCCTAGTACCTTTTGGAATGCATTAGGACCCCTAGGAAGCCCCTATGGCTGCTTTCAACACATTCACACCCTTAAGTGTGTCTCAAAGGGTTTTAAGACCCCTTGGGACACACTAGAGGGTTCTACTGTTACCCAAAGGGTCAAAGAGGATCCTAAGGTGTCATAGTACCCTTTGGAATGCATTAGGACCCCTAAAAACCCTCCATAACCCCTTTTGACACATTCAAATGCTCAAGTTTGTCCCAAGTGGTCATAGGACCCCTTGGGACACACTAGAGGGTTCTAATGTGTCCCTAGGGGTCAAAGAGGGTCTTAAGGGGTCATAGTACCCCTTTAGACACATTAGGACCCCTTTCGACAGATTTAACTCAAGTATGTCTAGAGTGGTCGTAGGACCCCTTAGGATAGACTCAAGGGTTCTAATGTGTCCCTAGGGGTCAAAGAGGGTCTTAAGGGGTCCTAGTACTGCTTAGGATGCATTAGGACCCCTAAGAAACCTCTACGACCCCTTACCACACATTGAAACTCTCAGGTGTGTCCCAAGTGGTCGTATGACCCCTTAGGACACACTTAGGGGTTCTAATGTGTCCCCAGGGGTCAAACTAGTACCCCTTAGGATGCATTAGGACCCCTACAAATTCTTTATGACCCCTTCCCACACATTCAAATTCTCAAGTGTGTCCCAAGTGGTTGTACGACCCCTTAGGACACACTCAAGGGTTCTAATGTGTCCCCAAGGGTCAAAGAGGGTCCTAAGTGGTCCTAGTACCCCTTAGGATGCATTAGGACCCCTAGGAACCCTCCACAACCCCTTTCGGCACTAATGCAATTAATATATATATTAGAATATGCACTATATAATATATTATATATACTATGGTATATAATATATATACAACAATATAATAAATATCATATATTGTATAATATATATTAATTAATATTTATATTATAATATAAGATATATTGTGTATACTTGATATAATTACAAAATATTATGTGATATATTATAAAATATATATTAATACAATATATAATATATAATATACAATATATAATATAAAAACTATGTTTATATAATATATATTATATAGTATGCATATATATATGTATATATATATATATATATGTATAGTATATATATGTATGTAATATATATATGTATGTATATATATATATACAT